>QVRM01002853.1:0-208417 GCA_003439945.1 Dermanyssus gallinae
CATAAAATACATTGAATAATAGATATAGTGCAGTGCTTTCCATGGCAACAGCTACATTCTCCTTGGCATGTATGTGTCTCTCCAACTTTCAAATGATCGAGTTGTCTACTACGAACATGTTCAGCAATGTGTGTAGGTATGCTACTTAAAACTTTAAGACAGGAAAATGGAACAAATAGAAATGTGCGCCTTATGCTTCCGTACCACGAAGCCCTTGTTCAGGCTCTACACTGGTGTTGTGCTCTCATTAGTGTGACATCACAGTAAACTACTAAACAAAGGATCCCAAATAATCTTTAATGGGACTACACGCGATATTTAAGGAACTGAACGATTGCTTCCCGAATATCTTGTCAGCATATCTGGCCAAAATCTTCGTTCAATTATACTGCTACTAACACGTCGGCAGGAACGAACTACTTTATGTTTGTAAGATGGTCTAAGTTGCTTGAAAAGTGCTTTAAGTAGAATACGTCTCACGAACCAGAATGATTTGTTGTAGTGTAGTCGGAACTACAACGATCGACGCCTTTAATATAGTATGAGACGGATACGATTTTTTGGTAATGATTAATGGTTAAAAGCGTCGCTTTGTTCGGTAACCCGCTAATCTAAGAATTATCAAACCTTCTTAATTTACGGCCGTCATTGTATGTTCATATGTAAAACCGCAACGACCGGGCAGCATCACTTAAAGAGGGAAATTACATTGTATTCAGCTTGGTCAATAATATTGAGCTTCCAGATGAATTAAATCGAAGCAGATTTGGACGAATAAAGGTTACATTTTGTGAAGACATTGCGCACTAGCAGTTTGCAAGGTAACTGGAAAGAGAGATAACTAATTGCACTGGCATTGCACGATTTGAGCTAAGGTTGGTGACCCCGGTCACCAACGAAGAATACAGGTTGTTTCCTAGTGTTCCTTTGGTCAGGAAATCGCACGAGATAGCGCACGATTTCGACAGCGCGATTTCTAAGGATTGGTTTTACTCCCTCTGTTTCCTAGACCAGCCGATGAACTCGCAAACTGTGACCTCAACAATTCCGATAAATAGCCACCGAGTGAACAAAAATAGAGTGAGTTATGCTCTCTACCGCTAATTTTAAAGAAACAAAAAGCTGCGTGAGTTAAGCTCTTTAATAAGATTAGTATATATATATATATATATATATATATATATATATATATATATTATATAATATATATATATATATATATATACATATATATTATCGAATATTGTTTGTCTCGCAATGAGTTGCATTTCAAGATGATTCCATAATTTCAAATATAAATGTCATTTTATCAAATTTGAACGCCTTGCGGCCGTCCCTCCGGGAGAAAACGTGCAGAGACTGCCGATGCGTCTGGCAGCTCGCTGCGTAGTATTTAGCGCAGGTATTGTAATTAACATTGGACGCATGAAACTCAAATGAGTTGCCTATAAAGGGCTCATAATTCAAGAAATAACTAGCTGTCCTTTCACGTTGCCTTCTTTTGTGTGCTAATAAGATAATGTATATTATGTTATATACAGTAGTGGCTCTTGGGCTAGGTAAGATTGTGCTTGACATTAGCTGTTCCAGCCATTGTATATATATATACATCCATTCATCTCTGTCGTTTTCGGTATGCAATTTTCTCAATGGCTGTCAACAAGTGTATTCCATTCTTCACTCATGAACGCAGGCGGCCCCCCAGTCAGCTCAAGCAGAGGGTGACATGCGCCCATCGTTTCCTTTCAGTGAGGTCCCAAGCTCCGCTATCCAGACTGATGATGCGTGGCGCCTTCTCGCCTTGGGCGTAGATAGACTGTTGCACCTGCATCATCTTCGATTCTTCGACGATTTCGAACGTGTGTCTGCTTCTGTCGGTGCAAGTGCCGCTTTTCTTTAAGGCAAATCTTCCTCTCGTTGGAGCGCGCCTCGCTTCTGCCCTTTCATTCTATACCTTGTAGCGCTCTCCACGATCGCAAAAGCGCCTATACGTGCTCCTGTTGCCTCCGGGACTGCGAGAATGCAGTTTCAAGGAAGAGAAAGCGGCCGCCCCTTTCATTTTCTGACACTTTTCAACGACTCCTCGTTTCGGCGTACAGTGGCTGCCGAATTCCCGCAGCAGAGGGAAATCTGTGCGACAAAAGGAAGAAGCAGAGGACAGTCGCGGGCTAAGCAGCCGTAGCGGCCATAAGAGTAGTCACTCAGTGTCAGTGCGTTGGCCGTTCGACGAAGATCTGCCACATGAGTCGAAAAACGTGTGTAGCTCAACTATAAGCCGTATCGGCTTGCGCTAAGGCCTTTCCTCGAAGAGACGTTTGACAAGGCAATCTGCCGTTACGGACCTTTGCACATGTTTCTATCTAGTTTTCCATTGTAGGAGGCCTGGCTGGCGTTCAACTGCACACGGGAGTCAATCATGCAGGTTTAAACTCATCTAATCAGGCGCGTGGTGGCACCACAACTGCAGACACCCAGTCATGCGCACCGTTGAAGTCTAATTTCTTTCGTCAAGATTGGTAAAACGTCCTTGATAGCTTGAACCGAATCCCATTGAAATGGAAAAGTCTGATCATAAGGTTGACTACTGGCTTGTCCCTCTCTATCGAAAATATACACCGTGCTTTAGTATTTCTCTCACCCAATCGACCCGCGTTTCGACAAAAAATATGCAGTGTGCTCTTCTATTGAGCATTGGCATTTAGAGCTATTACCAGGATTGTCAAATTAAATGGAAAATATACAGTGTAGTAACACTTTTACTTGTACTAACGAGAACTGACACATGTTTGTTAGCCGTTTTTAACAGTTCTTATTATTATTGTCATTTTCGTGGACTTCAAAGCGGCGTTTCCTACGGACAATTGTGTTTGACAACCTAGCATTTTTGCGGGGTTTCATTGACTATACTGGAGCATAATAAACGTAATTTACAGAAAGGACAAGTCATCATAGATGATGGAGCTGCTGAGCATAGACCATTGGTGTTGCTTTTGAACTATCTGAATTACCTTAAATATGCCGATGACTTGGTGCTTTGATCCCGTAGCCGGTTTCACTCGTAGCAGTCCCTTGCGGCGTTGCAGCATTAAGTCAACCGGAACATGTTTGAGATCAATATAGGTAAGTCAAATATAATGCGATTTCCACTTGGAGGAAAATTGACTGAAAGCCACGAACTTTGTTTGGATTCAAGAACTATAAAATTGGTCTCACACTTTTCCAACCTGGGAGCCATGATGTCGTCTCGAGGAACAGGCATCTCCAGGCACCTTGTGGAAATTACTCGGAATGGCCTGGGATCTTTTCAGAGAATCCGAGACCCTCATAAAAATCGATGGACGTTGCCGTATGTACTAGCTTAAGAAGTTAGTCTATTTACTTGCACCTTCTCCGCTATTTGTTGAATACCTACACTCTGCTCTCAACGACACATGTTTAAATGAGAGAATATGATGGCATACATTGACCCGATGTATGCAAGTATAGAAATAGACGCCCGATCGCAGGCTTGAAGATGAATCTTCAAGAGACGTTCTATGAAATCTCTTCGGTGTGTTTGTGCAAACTGTGCAGTGTAATTTATATCACCTCTAGTTGCCGTAGACTGGTTTTGTTGAATCGAATTTTGAAGACGTGATAAATACACATGTATTTGAACGTCTGTTTCCTCTATACGCACAATACGTAAACTAACACACAATGTGTATGACACTACGCTTCGTTCGGAGTGAGTCATCGGAATTTTGATGAGGACTCGCACCAGTCGCTTTTAAATGTTGATAACATAATGAGCAGTTTTAACATTTTTGGACTAGGTGTCAATGTTAGTAAAACCAATTTCGTACTTTTTCGTTCATCGCTGAGGTTTCCAGAGTTACCTGACAACTAGATATTCAAGGCACGGAACATTGAGCTTTCGCAGGCCGCTAGGTGCCTAAAGTTCGTTCTCTAGGGAAACATGAGGTGGCAGCTCCTGCATACATGCAAAGGAGGTTGCAATGCATACATTGCAACCTCCTTTGTAAACAGCCTTTTTGCATGACGCAGTAGCCGGCAAGCGCGCAACTGTAACAATCTATCTGGAAATAAATATCCACATTTTTTAGGGTACGTTTAATAATAATAATAATATTTTTTTTAAAACATGGGTTTATTATTATCATTATGTACATGTATCACAAATACTAATCTATTCATTATAAAACATCATTATTATTGCTCGAGTGTCGCTGACCACTCAACATCATCTTGGCGTTGCCTCTCTGAAGCTCCAATGACACCCTCTGTCGGAGGAACGCGGTCGATCTTGGCTCCACTGTAGCCTTCAAAGAGCTTCTTCCCAAGCTCTTTCAGTTTAAGTGCATCCTTGCTCCAAACGCCAGATGACTCGACACCAAACGCCATTAGTACGTGGTCCTCAAGAAGTTGCGCGTATAGGCGCCGTTTGTGCATCTCCCGTTGGTGAATGATGTGGCCGACGCCCGCGCTGGCTAGTGCACGATATCCGAGGGCGTACGTGTCGGAGACAGTGACGTCCCACACTAGCGGGCCGATTACGGTCCCAGTTTCCGGCTCGTAAGGCCATCCGGTCGACGCCTGTCGTCCCTCTGCAGTACACCAGGCTCCAGCGTGACGCAGTAGCCGGCTTACCTGAAAGCGCGTCCAAGGATGTCATTGATGGCATCGTGGCGGCCCTGCGTAAGCCCCGCCAGCATAATAATAATAATAATAATAATAATAATAATAAGCTATGCTGTAATGTCTGCGCTGTGAAAATTAAACTGATTGGGATACCCATAAAAGGCTTATTTTGGATGTACAAGACCGTGTTCTTACCTGTTCTATCCTAAGAAATCCTTCTCTGGGGTGGTGGCTATGACGGAATTCTTCGGAGAGCCAAAGTGGTGCAGAATGGCGCAATTAGAGCTAGTTTTTTTAGGAGGCGAAGGGATTCGGTCCGTGATTTATTTATTCGTTTTCGTTCGGTTAGTGGAAACCTTTTACACACTGCGGGTTTCAATGTTAGCATACAACATGTCGCGTGGTTTTGTGCCTACGGAGATCGCATTTTCTCTAATTCCTACCCTCAGCCAAATATCAGGTAGGCGTGCAACAAATTTTGCAGGGCCCTCTGTGTGCTTGAAGTCTAGTCAACACACACTTGTATGCCGTCTCCCTCAAACCTGGACCTGCATTCCCATTATATGTCTAATGAAACTCGTCTTCGCTTGTGAATTAAAACAGTGGCTTTTAATTGCACAGTCGGAACCAGGTTTTTAATCTAGGTATATCCGAAATTAGAACTGTTGTGCTTTGCATACGAGGACACACACTCTGATTTCTATATTAATATTTTCCACATGAGTTTACCAATAGTTGTTTTAAATTGTGAAGACGCTGTACAAGTGGACTACTTCGATCGTGTGTGTATTTACAAGTTTGTTGCCTCATATATTGTCCGGCGTGACAACAAACGCACCAGTTGCTACTTTGAAGTTATTGTGGCGATCAATAACCACTGTGATTATCATCAAGTGTAAAGTGCTTATACAAAGCACTCCTTGAATTTTGTTAACAGTGATTTTCTGCTTCGTTGTTTGATTCATCTTTTTTAACCATTTTTACTTACCGAGAAAATAAGCGTTGTGAAACGCAGTATTTATAGTCCTTGTTGGCGTTTGTTTGGCCGTGTGGCGTTTTTGTCACAAAAAATCGCGGTCCACAAGGTTTGTTCATCATACATCAGGGAACCGAACTGCTTCAGAGGTCTTACAGGGTCCATACAGAACTATAAGACTACAGCGGCAAAACTCCAGAGACTTCCAGGGTCAAACGAACCCAAACGCGCCCCCTACCCCAGGAGAGGATGAAGAAAATCCCCCAGAGGCCACCCTGCAAGAGTTGCAGGGAAAGGCGCCGGGCCCAGATGGTGTCCCGCTCTCGGCGGTTATAATGCTGATGAAGGAATTCCTGGTAGCAGTTGCGTGGCGTCGCCGCGACGGGTGTGCTCCTGTTGAACTCGTTTCCATTGCGGCTAAGGGACCTTTTCTTTAGAGTCAACCTCCTAGCCTATGCCGGCGCTCTCATGCCCACCGTCTAGGTCCGGACACACGCTCGGGGCTCTCTTGCTCCTGGTAAGAGCTAAGAACTGCCCCGCCCTTCGCCTTCGTTTAAAAGACCGGAAGATTGCACTTGTCAACAAGGTGAAGTACTTCGGGGTTACCCTACACAGGAGTCTCCGTGGTACTGAACACGTGCGACGGGCGACATGGCAGGCAACAGCTGTTGCACCGCTCATGTCTAGTGCTTACGGGTCTCGACAATGCAGACAGCCAATTGCTATATTCGCGACTAAGTCAATTGCTCTATATACAGCTCTGATTTGGACTACCAAAACCCTTTTGTTGGAAGGTCTCGGAATGCATAATGCACAAGTGCTACTGGCAGCTGGCAACAGCTAGTGTGGGACTTGCATCCACTAAAACCGATATCCTCCCCACCCCCCTCAAGGTCCGGGATTGCATTGGCATTACTTCGACAATCCTGAGAGGGAGTCTCGTGGGTCAGGACATCTACCGGAGAACACCCTTTAAACTCTGTTCTTGGATGAAAGCACGTCACATTCGGAAGTTAAAGCTAACAAACTCCCAGTGACCCCTCTAGTCTGGGAAACGTAATACAAAAACTCAATTTATATGTGTGCATCGAAATATTGAAAAGTGGAGAACGTCTCTTGCTCCACTCAGCAGCCCCCTTTAACCAATCGGACATCTCACTGCTCATAGAGATATTTGTTTGACGACGAAGCCATCTGTTAAAAGAACGACCGTAACTCCTGGAGTCGTGATCGCAGCTCGATGCGTTGAGGAGGCTCAACTTACAGCAATTTACTTGGAGGTGTGCCGTCGTATAACTTGACAGATGGTACTTGAATGGTCCCAGTTTATCTATCTATGGGTTCACCACCCCCATGACTAGAAAGCGTTGGGAGACTAGAGGGTCCCCGGTCATCTTATGAGCTCGAGACTGTCGGAGTCTTTGAAGACTTTCGCCGACACTGCCTTGACTGTCGGGCTCCAGATCTTCCAATATTTTTTGGACCTCACCTGCTCTGTCAGCTTTACCGCATCTAGCAGCAATTGCGTGCGCGTCCCACTTCTAGGTTTCTAAATTCTTTGCCACGCCGGTAAGTTAGCGGAGTCGGGCAGGCCATGCTTACGTATGGTCGGGTAGGTTTGGGTTGTAGAGGATAGTCTCTTCCTACACCCGTGTTCAGCTTAGGTTGCCTGCTTGGAAGAGCGATGACCATCTCGCACCCAAACCTGGTGTCTACCTAAGCATGTACTACGACACGACTATGTAGGCTTAGATTATATTACGGGGTGCCGCAGGGCTCAGTACTCGGCCCAGTTTTATGGAACGTGGCATACGATGGTGTCTTGCGGCTCGACGACCTGCCGGATGGGGTGGAGACAATCGCCTACGCGGATGATCTTGCACTGGTAGTCACCGCTCGCACATGGACTCTCCTGGAGGCCAGGGCAAACACGGCTCTTGACCGGATAAACAGGTGGATGACTGAACATCACCTGGAGTTAGCACCACAGAAAACCGAGGCCCTTTTTCTAACAGGACGCAGGCGGATAGGGCCTATGTCTCTGGAGCTCAACGGGCACGCTCTCACGCCGTCCCGCCACGCCAGGTACCTAGGGGTGACCTTGGACACAGGTCTAACTGGCCTGCCACACATTAGGCAGGTTACGTAAAAGGTGGCAAGAGTATCGGCCAACCTGGCCCGAATACTACCCCGGGAGGGAGGCGCGTCCGATCCCAAACGGCGTCTACTGGCTGCTGTTGCAGAAGCGGTCGCGCTCTATGCCGCGCCAGTGTGGGCGGACTTAGCACTCAGGACGGTCACGGCCCGCCAGGCTCTGCGCCGCTCCCAACGGGATGTGGCAATTCGGGTTAGCCGGGCGTACCGGACGGTCTCCACGGACGTCCTGCTTGTTCTCGCATGCCTGCTTCCATGGCACATGCTGGCGGAGGAGAGGAGTAGGCGGAGATTAAACAGATAGATATCATAGACCGAGGCTCGAGAGGCCACACTCGCCGCTTGGGCGGAGATGTAGATCCACCCGCCTGCCGGAGACACGAGAGGCACGTGGACACGCTTCCTCATCACGGACTTGCGCAAGTAGTATACGGCACAGGGACCAATTACATATTACGCTGCCCAGGCCTGAGCGGACATGGCCAGTTCCAGGTATACATGATGAAGATCGGAAAAGCCGCGACGGACATATGCGTTCTCTGCGACGTCGGAGTGCCCGATGATGCCGCGCATACAGTTGAAGCATGTACGGCGTTGTCTGCGTATCGCGATAGCTCACCGTTTACCCTACGGGCATCTACCGCACAAGTGATCGTCACGCACATGGTCGACTCAACGACTAATTGGGGTGCTGGCCTAAAATACCTCGACGGGCTCATGCGCGAAAAGATCCGGCTGGAGAATAATCGCCGGGCGCGATTTGTCGCCCGGAGCCCCCCTGATTTAAACCAGCAGGACTTACCTGCTCGGGATGCACCTACAGACTAAGGAAAGGGTTGAAGCGTGAGGCTCCTCCCTCCTGGTCTCGAGGTAATGGTTCACAATTCCGAACCAGGAGGGGGTTCCGGGGGGGGGGGGGGGGGTTTAGTAGGTAGTGCGCTCGGATTAGAGTGAGTCGCGTATTCCCTTTCCGAGCGTCTAGCCCCACACTACCCGTCATTATATCGGCGGGTGTGCGTAAATGCATTTCCACCCCTTAAAATATTAAAAAAAAAAATATATATATATATATATATATATATATATATATATATATATATATATATATATTACGCTGATATTTTGACTTAATTCTATAGTGTTACATTCTTACGTATACTTACGTTTAAGTTTTAGTTAATACATTATGTTACGTTATATAATGTGCAGAACTATGCACTTATATATATATATATATATATATATATATATATATATCTCATTTGGGAGGCATTCTCCGACTACAGAAGCCTTATCTGAGGGTCTCTGTAGCCGGAGAATGTCTCCCAGACTATCACTAAGCGGATGAAACTCTTGTAGCATTCAGCATTTTTTTTGTAAAATAATACAATAGATATTTTAACTGATTCTGCCCGGGTAGTTCTTAGTAGCATCTAACGTTCAATTTGTATGTGAAGTTAAGGCGCACGCGGCAGAGCGTTCACAAACTTTACCGTTGTCACCTAAACGCTTAGCCTCTAAAATCAGAGTATGCGTATTATACTGGCCTTACGAAGTTTACGTTGCAGCGTAGTTTCCTACGCTGCAAGCGTAAACTTCGTAAGGTTAAGGCTCATTTTTATGGGACGCGCCTCCGGCAACCCCAGGGCGACACGTTCAAGGCTTGGAAACTTATTAACAGTTCGTGTGGTAGAGACAGGGGGCGGTGGAACTTCCCACTACTCTAGACGTCAGTCACCAGGCAGCAATGCGTAAATTGCGGCCAGTTCCGATTGGTGTAATTAACTAAGTACAGGTCAGAGAGCATAGTCATGGTCAAACTTGATTTTCAAAATGTTTCCAACAGCATCCGACCTGACCACTACCTGGAAACGGTCGTCTCGCCCGTGCCTGAGATATACTACTGGGCGTCCTACTGCCCAATGACAGAAAGAAAGTTAATATCTCGTTGGGGATCATCGAGGATGCTTATTACACCATGTGGACTTAACAAGACATGGCTATCGGAATATCGTCGCTGTTGTTCTATTTAGTATTATCAGCTTCTAATTAGGATTCTCGCAACACTAAACAATCGGATAATCGATTTGTTAACCTCTGAGGAAAGCGGGCAATGGCAAATTCCACCTTTCTCTCTCTCTCTCTATATATATATATATATATATACTCGTATATATATACATATATAGCACTCAGGCTAAAGCAAGAACCCTTAGAATCCGATTTCCAGATTTTCAGTATTGCTTTAGCAAAAAGTAAGGCAGGTTGATGTGCGCACAAATGTCCTTACTTATAATAGATTAATTGTCTCAATTGTGTTCTGCGAGAAAATACAAACTATGACTTGTGCGAACGTACCCTTTATACTGTGCTGCAGTTAAAGCAAATACTCATATACTAAACGCGTATATCTCAGTATTAGTTTTTAGCGGATTATTCAACCAATCTCTATTTAAACATTTTCGAAAGTCCACAGAAGGTTTGCGGCAACAGAGTATCGGCTAAGCGTTATCTCACTAAACTGAGCGCTGAAACCTCAAATATAATTCAATACGTGAACAGTTTGCCTAATGAGCAGACTCTACATGGAATATCTAGAGGGGTTTGTTGGTCATCACATCGCCGTATCCCCAATTAAACGCGAATCGTGGTCAGCTGCCAAGCGGTATCGGTCTCAAAATGATGGAGCCTATAAGGAAGGTATGTAATACAGATTGTATTGTAGTGAACTCGTTGACCTATGTATCAAACCCTTTGTTATATAAGAAAACCGCCGTCTATGTTGGTTGCCGGCCGGTTTAGTATTTGCCATGTCCCTCAAAAACCATATCCTGTAACCTCATTATGGAATCCAGCTGAACGACTGCATAAGTCGATTTATCTAGCAAAAGCGACTGTAGTACCCTGTAAGGTATGAAAAATCTAAAAGGCATGCAAAAAATATTGTTTTAGGTCACTCACCGTCTCCAGCTGAATCTCCCTGCCCGAAATATACTACGCCATCAGGCAAAAACGAACGTCTATAAATGGCTGTCTTACTGGACCTGCTGAGAGTGATCTACTTACTTCGAGTTGCCTCAAACAAGAGCAGTAGCCGCCGACCTTGCGGTAGTAGCCAGATCAAGAGCAAAACGAAATGTTTTATTGGCAAGGGCCGTAAGTGTCCGCGGAGGACATAAAGGGTAGGTCGTACTTTTTACTGCTATCTTGGAATAAACTTTCGTTTCAAATTAGAACAACGCAACCCAGCGGCTTTTTACAGAGCGATACAAGAGGCCGGCTTTGAGGCAAAACCTTCAGGAGGTCACCTCTCGAGAGAATGTAAAAACGATACCACCCACACGATGAGGACACTAATAGCCCACGTGAAGGACAAAACACACATTTCCAGCCTCCAGAGCAGACGCAATCGCTTTTCGCGCAACTAACGTTGAAGCCGGCCGTTTTGTAACTGAGGCTCAGAAATCAGGCCTAGGCGCGCAAATGAGTCATAGTGAGTATGCAAAATGCCACGGCTGTCGTTTACGCTTGAGTACTATACCATCTATTTGTTTACATGTTCAGCTTGTTTGTCTTCTAACGTTAGTATATTCGCCTAAATATTTTTTCGCAAACATAGTGTGGCGCATGCTGTTCAATGTATCAGCTCAGGCTTTCAGCGGTAAACAGCTCAGCGGTTACAGCTCAGACTTTCAGCGATAAAGAACTTTCAGTAAACATTTAGATAAAAAAATGGAGTGTAGGCATTTGCGGATCTGGTTCAGCAGTCAACTGAAGACTCAAATTAATGTTAATTATTCGTGTTTTGTTATTTTACAGATTTTTTTATTAGATATACTATTATTACACTATCCGGGCAGCGCCAAAAATGATCAGAGCAGTAACTAACTTTTTCTCCTTTGAACGCAGGTTTTTCTCTTTCTGCAATTTGTAGTATTTCGAGGGCTTTAGACAAATACCTGTTAACTCAATATACCTCCTAGAAGTGTTCCGACCGTCTTATTAGCCAATAGCTTTTACGAGCATGTCGGTGAGCCTATCACCATTGCTAGCAAACGGTCCCGGGCTGATGTGTGTCCCGTAAAATTGCTACACTACTACGTCACGGATTTAAGCGTCACTCCTGCAAACGAACGCTTCGTTACTTCATTACCGTAACGGTTTAACCTTTAGAGTAGACTACGAAGAACGCCTTTTCTGGACTAGAAAGCGTAAACCATGTAGCTACAAATAACTAGTGCAGACACATTGCAACCTGCCTGAAGATTGATTGCAAATGCGATGAAGGATACTAGCGTTCTACAAAACTGAAAGGTGGCTCTTAGTGAGATTCTTAGAAATCACGCATCATCAAATCCGGCTGAAGGCGATTTGGCGGATGCCGTTTGACGTTAACCAATAATCAGAGATGTAGATGATAGTTTAAAAACTCGACCGTGCTCCAATCGTTTTTCGATTATCCACACATAATTTACTGCCCCACGTAGCCCATGTCTACTGATGGCCATAAACAAGTAAGGCTGCATTTGCATAGTAAAACACTTAAGCATTAAATAGCAATTTTGCGGTCTTTCAAAGTTCAGACATGTGGCTAAAGTTAAGGGAGCAAGCCTTAAACGCTCTAAAAGGGGAAATTATTTTCGTATCTCAGCAAAATGAACCGTTAATGATTACAAGGAATGGCTTTACTAACGTACGAAGCCAGCGAACTTCTTAATTTTCTCGAAGCTCTAGGTTTATATGAAATAATATCTTTTGTTTTCTATTTTTCCCTATAGCCTTCCAAACCCCTTGTTGTATCCAAATTTAATTGCACCTATAATTTCTGGGTTAACTGCCTTTGCCCTCTAACACGCGCCCTATATATATATATATATATATATATATATATATATATATATATATATATATACAGGGTGTTTAGAAATCTTTTTTTTTGCCGTAGTAGGAAATTGTAGAGCCTGTTAAAACAATAATTTTTCCAATGGATCATGATCTCTGAGAAGTCTTGTTTCGGAATGAGAGTTAAATTACTACAATTTGTGGCAATAGTGTTTTTGCCCGACATAGGAGCATAACATGTGCTGTTGCGAGACAACCAGTCCTCCTAGACAGAAACTAAGCACACCGTCGTGTTCCTGAGAAAAATCTGCTTCTTTCGAAAAATATATCAGGCTTGTCAGAAGATACGACTCGGTCGTTTAGAAGAGAATTTGCGAAAAATGAAGTTCATTATTAACTTTCACGCCAAATACCTCAAAATAATTACCCTACGGGCACTAACGGAGCTCAAAACTAACACGTTCAGGCAAAATTTCATGACGATCATTTTGGTACAAAATCTATGTCAATGCGAGGGTGATTGCGGAGTAATTACGATTTTTCGGCCAGATGTCGAGATTGAGTGCATGCAAAAATGTCTTTGTTCCAGAAAAAATTGGAGAACGATATATGGAATTGTAGAGCTCGTAAAAGGAAATGTTTTTTCCAATGGAATATGATTTTTGAAAAGTCTTGTTTTGGAGTGAGAGTGATATTACTACAGTTTGAGTCACTGGTGTTTTTGCCCGACATAAGAGCATAAAATGTGCAATTACGAGACAACCGGTGCTTCTATACAGAAACTAAGCACACCGTCGTATTTCCGAGACTTCTACTTTTTTCTGAAGGACATATAATATTGCCTAGAAGATGCGACACAATCGTTTAGAAAATATTTAGCAAATAATTAAGTACTTTTGTTAGCCTTCGCGTTCAATATCTCAAAATCATAACCCTACGATTAATCATAGCGCTCAAAACTAACACGTTCAGGCAAATGTGCAATTTATACCGATCATTTTGGTACCAAATACGTAGCAATGCGAACCGTGATTGCGATGTAATTAAGATTGAGTGCATGAATAAATGATCTACTAGCACTCTAGGTAATTTTTGCTTGCACTATCTCGACATCTGGCCAAAAAATCGTAATTACTCCGCAACCACAGCTCGCGTTGCCATAAGTTTGGTGCCAAAATGATCATCATGAAATTCGCATTTGCCTGAACGTGTTAGTTTTGAGCGCCGTTAGTGGTCGTAGAGTAATGATTTTAAGGTATTTGGCATGAAAGTTTATAATGAACTTCATTTTTCGCAAATTCTCTTCTAAACGACCGAGTCGTATCTTCTGACTAGCCTTACATATTTTTCGAAAAAGGCAGAATTTTCTCAGGACCACGACGGTTTATTTAGTTTCTGTCTAGGAGGATTGGTCGTCTCGCAACAGCACATGTTATGCTCCTATGTCGGGCAAAAACACTATTGCTACAAATTGTAGTATTTTTACTCTCATTCCGAAACAAGACTTCTCAGAGACCATGATCCATTGGAAAAAATATTTGTTTTAACAGGCTCTACAATTCCCTACTACGGTGAAAAAAGATTTCCAAACACCCTGTATATATATTTCCAGCGGAGAAACGCAACAGGCTTTCTATCAAGGTTAAAGACAGTGTCCTATCACAAGGTAACGCCTATTAATTAGCATTAATTATACCGATGGTTGGTTTACAATATTGCGCGTACAGAGAAAGCACACATTCACATATACATATATTCATCACGGTTCTAAAAGTCGAGTCAACGGCATTAATCATACAAACAGCCACTACTGATACATATTTGTTCCAGCAGTAACGTTTATTTTTCATCTACGTTTCATATACAGATATATACTACCTATACCGTTTCATATACAGATATATATACAGCAATACCTAACCAAGGTGACAATAAACGATTGAATATACAGATATCACAGTTTACAATTATACCCATTCCATCCGCATTGTTGCTGGCCTGCGGTAAGGGGTGGCCGTATGCGCGCCTCATGCTTGCTCCCTTTGCGACACACCGGTGTCGCCGAGGGGAGAGCATGGCCTCAGCTGTTCTAGGAGCTGCGGAAGACATTCGCGCCGCGCCGCGCTTAACGAAGTTTTTTCAAAGGCGCAGCATTCCGCTAACATGCCCTGCAGAAAAGAGCCAGTACGACTGGCAACGGATCCAGCCCTACGCCCAGACGGGATGACCCTGGTTCCCTGGTCCTCCGGAAAGGCCCTTGTGTGGGACGCAACCGTGTGGGACACGCTGGCGCCGTCTTACAGGAATCGAGCCTCGAGACCAGCAGGCGCTGTTGCCAATTTAGTGTAGCAGCGGAAAAGTCTGAAGTATTGCGAGTTGGAGGCAACTATAGTACAACCAGTTACGATAGAAATAATAGGAGTCATAGGCAAATCTACAGTATGTTTTCTGAGAGAAATTGGGAAAAGAGCGGCAAGTGAGAAGGATGAGAAAAGGCCGGGAGAATTTATGCTGCAGAGAATATCCATTGAAGTGCAACGTGGAAATGCGGCCGCGGTGCTAGGCTCGCTGCCCTCAGGGAGTGGTTTACTGGGGTTAAATTATATTTTGTAATACAAGCGAACTGCGTATAATATATATATATATATATATATATATATATATATATATATATATATATATATATATATATATATATATATATAGAATTGTGCATCTTAACCGCGGTAATGGACACACGCTTAAATTAATCCTTCTCTCCTCTGCCTATCCATCAGAAGCTAACGGACCCTTTAAAGTCCGTTGAAAGTATAGTACCTGAATGTGTCTTGGCTGACAGCACTGTTGTTCTTCGTGACATTAAAAATTTCTAATCGGTGCCGTCCATGACCATATATTAGTTAATTGAACGTCTACAGCTGTAATTAGCGCGTGTCCTGCATTTATGGATCAGGGAATGTCTTTTTGAGCTAACGGGGAATCTTCCTAGTTGACCGCAGACGTCCAAATGACATAAAAAGACGCTAGCACCTAATGGTCAGTCATGGCGCACTACAGACCAGTTATGTTGGAAGCGCAATGGGCTTAAGTGAAGGTCGAAACTATCTGGCTTTAATAGATACAATGGATATTCGCCCACTGCACTTCAGGCGCCAGGCGGGCTGGAACCGGTGACAGGGAGAAAATGAGTAAAGTATACATATATCCTGTTTTGGCTGCCAAGGATCCGAGTGCTAGATTTTTGCGAGACTGAGGCTATCTCTAGGCATTCAACGCGGTAATTCAGTTGCTGCGTTGATGCCCGAGCCAGCTAGGCAGCTCCAGGTCTGGAGGTTCTTGTGGCTAGCTGGAATTATGCTACACATTTATGAGGGTACATTTGTTAAAATATAAGTTCAGGAATATATATATGCGCGGCCTGCACCGGCTTAGTTGCACTAAGCTGGCCGGGTTTACGCAGGGCCGCCACAATGTCATCAATGACAACCTCGGGCGCGCTTCAGAAAAGCTGGCTACCGTGCACGTTGGAGTCTGGTGGACTGCAAATGAATGACAAGCGTCGACCTTTGCCGTTGAATAGCCTTACCAGCCGGGACTGGAACCATAAACGGCTGATGGCGTGGGACGTCACTGTCTCCGACACGTACGCTCTCGGCTATCGTTCACTAGCCAGCGCGGGCGTCGGCCACATTATCCACTAACGGGAGATGCACAAACGACGCATCTTCTTGAGGACCACGTTGTAATGGCGTTCGGTCTCAAGTCATCAGGCGTTTGGGGCAAGCATGCACTCAAACTTATAAAAAAAACTTGAGAAGAAGCTTATTGAGCCCAAACCAAGCCAATGTCGACCGCGTTCCTCCGACAAAGCGTGTCATTGGCACTACAGAAAGGCAACGCCAAGAATATATATATATATATATATATATATGAGGTCCATTTGTGCTTTGTGTCCTTACTACGCATTCAACGAGAGGTTTTCGAGTAAAGTCACCAGGGAACAAAAAGCAAACACATCTTGGGGCAGGATCCAAAGCACCTTCGTTAAATATCCGCTGCCATGCAGGGAAGCAGTATTTCGGCAGCACTAGATATCATCTTGATTCGCGCCACACTAGGGTATTTCGCATTAGTTAATTTTTCTTTATTTACTGTTCGGCTTGTTTGATTAAGAATGAACTTGCTACCAATGCGAAAGCCTGCTGGCAATCAGAATGTTTGGACGTCCACTGTGTTCGCTCCTGCTAAAGGCGGGTGAACAACTCGTGATGTGCTGTCAGGGCTTAAAAGTACTCTACAAAGGTTGCATAACCCTGTGCCCTACTTTGTTGCGTGTGGACCCTATGACCCCAGAACGGATAGACCCCAATAACCCAGACGGCCGACTTAGTGAGCCACAGTGAAACTTCGTGAACTAGTGATATAGTTTAAACACATACGCGCATACTCAGAAATCCAGGAGCGGATTGCCAAAACCAAGACAATCTTGCAGGAACAGTTTGCCTCTCCACTAGCGATAAGAGAGCCTAGTCTCGATGTTAAGAGGTACGGCGGTATGTAACAAAAGTCGTGTGGAGAAAAGTAGCGGAACGTGAAAGGCTCGAAATAACAAGAAAACAGGGCCCACAGATGGCGGAAAAGATGGTGACATCATTGATGTAAGGGCGAGAGAGGCTACTGGAAAGAGCAACCGAAACAACCGCGCAGGTGCTAATAGAAGTTGATAGGGCTGTCCGAAGCTAATGACAGTCGTAACCTGACCGGCACTGTTATTGAATAGGACCAAGCGGATGGCGGTCCAGCAACGTCGACAGTTATAGCAACAACACTGGCAGGGTGAGACAGCTGGCCCACGATGAAAGGAGAATACAGGCGGGCTTGTTGTGGTTCGCAAAAGGCGAGACAACAGAACAGAGCATCGAAAGCAGAGAGGCCGTGCAACAAATGGCATGAGTGTATTCCTGTCACTAAACATTGGACTCTTCCTACGAAAGAATGGTGAAGGAGAGTTTTACTGCGCCTGGTTTTTCAAGTCCCCATAAATGGCTGATCAATTCGAGAATTGTTAGCAAGGAGGCAAGCATACGATGGCTAGTGCTTTTCTGGAATTGTGAGAAAATGGAAGAGGCAATGGATCTCTCACGTGGTGACATGTATAAGTTGGTTGGCATTGCACTGTGCGTTATCTACCTACTTGCATAAACGCTTACCACCGACGCAATGCGTGAGAAAAAAAATGCGCATACCCTGTAATGCTCACCGCTGGAATGGTAAATACCGCTGTATTCTGGTTACCGCCTATATTCAGTTCCACGGAGATTAATGAGACGATGAGCTTTGAACGATGAGAGTTAAGTGTGGCTATGCCAATTATCGCATGCGGTGACTCCAATGACATATTCAATTATGAGGCCAACTACGATAAAGGCGACAATGCTGCTTCAGGTGATGAAAAACATTGGTCTGAGATGTGTTAACGCACTTAAAACCTATACATATTTAAATCACAATGGAAGCAGCGCCATCAAATATTGTTTTACAACATTGTTAGTTGTAAATATAAAAGCTTCTAGGTTCAGAAAACGGTCCGAATGGATCAACACCCATTGTCAATTTGTCAATGTTTCCGGTATTTGGCGAGACCGACACATGACGCCGCGCTGGTATTCACTTTTCGGGCTGACTTTCAGCCAAGATTTAACGTTCACGAAACTGTTTTTCGCTTTGCTTTATAGAACGGACCCCATAAATACAAATGAGTAACGGTGGGGCTCAAACCCGAGCACCTGTGTGTCTCCTTCAGCCACGAGACGCAGGTGACTGCACCACACCACCGGGCTCTGCAATACCTCTTTTAAATGGAGCGGTAGGCAGCCTTAACAAGGCCCTAATATCGATCGAGCAGCCTGCGGTGTCTATGAATAAAGAGATCACGTACGTGGTATTTCGCTGCCTGCTGCCTCGCTCAGAGTGAAGTGCCCGGGCATTTGTGTCACCCAAGATCAAAAACACCACCATTACTCAATGGGCAGGCATGGAAACGCCTATGTTGATTTTGTTACAAACCCAAAAGACAACACACGAGGCAAGATTCATCTTTTATTAGCAGGTGGACCGCCATGTCAGGATTTGTTATCCCTTTTAGATACCGTCGTTCGGTATATCTCAGCAGTGCGCCCTCCCCCCTGTTGTTCTCTTTCTAGCCATCCACACCATGGCTCGTCACATCGGAAGAAGCCACTGACTGCCACTATCCTGCACTTATGTCACACTGTACGACTACTAATGTGAGGCCATCAATCAAACAATGATCCAATAGGTGTCGCTGTAAACGGTTATGCAATCTCTTAATGTTGATTTTATAAAGGCAAAATGTTGCATTTTTTATATTATATTATGGTTTATTAACACCCAGGTTAAGTAAATTTTAAATAACTACATCAGTCTGAATCCGTGGTTTTTCTGAGTCACCGGATCTTCCCTCATCTTGCGAGTTTAGCTATTGATTGCACTGCTGGACATGCTGCGGCGTGGTATCTATCACAATGGCCTAAGCATCTCGCGCACCTATAACACTCCTGAGGATTGTGGAATTCTTGTGTGCTGCATAACACGTGATGGAACCCGTGGGCTGCAAATGCCGTAGTGAGATGCCTATTCTTATATCCGGCTGCTCGCCAGGTTGTACTCCTCATCGCTATCGTCGTGTATATTCCTATGTCTATATCCTTTAATTTCCCCCCCCCCCCCCACTTCATAGTGTAGGCCACGAACGCCGTCGTCTTAGGTAAACCCCGTTTTACTTGTAATTCCTGTGTCATTAGAGCCCCCCTTCTAATATATGAACTATTCTATTCCTACAAGAGTTAGCTAACCCCAAAACCCGCTTCATGAAAAAAAATCGAACTCTATCTAGTAACTGTAGATCTGCCTCTCCTAATTTCTCTCATATAAGTGATACACCAAAATGTTGCTATTGGTTCTATTTTAATCTTGAAAAGGGCGGACACGGTATGTATTGACACATTTGCGAGTTTTTAATTGCTGCTGCCGCTCTAATAGCTTTTCCTACTCTACTTTCAATATGTTTTCGAAAACTGCTACCATTTGACGTTATAGTGACCCCTAAACAGGTAAATTTATTTACAAAATTTACTGTATTACCCCTGGATCGAAGAACATCGTCTTTCGCCAATCGACCTCCTCTTCGAAATTTTACTTTTCGTGGCCCAAGGAGACGGACTTAGCCCGTTGCTTTTTTCGGTACTATTGGGAGGGCTACCTAACCGGGTGAGGCAGGGGTGGACCCGAGAGTGGGCAAATACATTAATGTATGCAGATGACATTGCGATCTGTGGCAGGAGTTTATTTAGGGTTAAGCAGGGACTAGAACGGTTAATCGATTTATATATAAATATGGACGAGATGGGACTTAGTATTAACTGACAAAAGACAGTAGCAGTAAAATGTTGCATTTTGGGTACGCTTAATAACACAACATTAAACAGAGACAACTCACTACTCAAAGTAAGTTCGGCAATGGGCACAAAGTTTGACGGTAGTGTGTGAACTAATCTTCAGGTTTTGTCAACTACAGGAAACCTTGTCTATCGCTTTATTGGTAAAATATGAACTTGGTTTGCGGTTGTAGCGTGTGGTTACGGATTAACGTACGTATATTTAGAATATGTATATAATACAACATAAGGTGTGGTACAATTATCATGATCATATATATATGTTGTTTTCAATAAACGTACTTCTGAAAGAAAAACGCGCCTAATCGCCAAATAGGCGAGTGCTATTTGAATTTGCATGCGCCCATTTAGCCATCCGCCTAGCAAAGAATCCTTTCACGAACTCACCGCGGGCCACGACTTTAGAAGGTATTGATCGCTGACTTCTTAGTTTACTGGGGCGTACATATAAAAATGTATTCTTCTTGTACTCATTCGCTTAGTTAATCGAAAGTTGGATTTTACATTTGTTTTACACCAGTAATTAACAGTACCGCTGTAAGGTTGATGAACTATTCTAGGCACTTAACAAATAACGGAGAGAATGCCTGTAAATAGGCAAGTCAGTACCGGCTCATGCGGCGTATTCTTACGGTCCTCTTTAGCAAGCTGTATTTTATCTGATCTAGGATTCCCAGATTCTTTTCAGATGGGGTCATTTCACGTGGACTTCACGAAGTGTCGTTTATGCTATTTTGATATCAAACAAGCTGATGGCAACAACGTTAGTTTGTGGAACTTCGAAACTTCGTTTGAAAAGGCCCTAAAGCCCTTTGCAAACGCTTTCATCTTTGTGCCTAGGAAAGGTAGGGAAAATGTCGAATAAACTCAATTTGTATAGATTTCAAACGAGGTTCAATATTTTCGGCATCCTTGCATCTTTCTGCTTGAATGCGTGAATGCATACATTGCTTTATTCATGAGTTCTTGCAAATACACTTGAAATTATATAACCTCTGTATTGGGGAGGTTGCTCAGGGCAGGCTCTATCAGAGGTCATGCTCACGACGCATCAAAATAAGTAACACCAAAAAATTAAAATATGAATACGTGTATAATAATAGTACGATTTCATAAATAATAATAATACTAATAATAATAATAATAAGAATAATATTGTATGATGAGCAATAAACAATAATAAAAAAAAAATAATAATAATAATAATAATAATAATAATAAGCATTACCAGGAACGGCTGATCAGAGTTTCGCGAAACATACTTTATATGACTAGCCAACAATACCACAACACTCGAGACGCCACCGACAACGATTCGGAAACGGCTTTACGCCTCTCCCAGACACCATATGTTTGCGACCATTTATGGTCAAGCTGTACGATCTTCTAAGGGCCTGAAAATTCACAGAACACGTAAACACCCCCTACGCCCTTGTAGCCTCGGTACAGATAATAACCCGGGACCGAGTAACCAGATAGCCTTTACATCAAACACCGATATCCTGTCTGACTCAAAATTATTAGTGCAAGTCTTATCACATGCTCGCAGAAGTTTAAGACTTGCCAGAATCATACCCCGTGGGGCTAGAGAAATCTGTGCCACAGCATACACCACAGCATTAAGCAACTTTAATACAAACCTCGATCTTGAAAGTTGGAATAATCTTATGTTGCTTCTATCATTGATGTTTACACTACCTCGTCAAAAAAATCAGAAGAAAACACTAACTAAATTTGTTAAAAGTAATATAGCAGGAATAGAGTTACGAACACTTCGTTCTGCTGCTCGATCGCTACTGTCCTCAGACACATTGGCACCACACGATAAACATACCGAGTCTGAGCTATAGAGCAAACACTCTGTTACTCCACCGGGGTGTCAAGAACAACTAGACCTTCTGCAACCGCCCGCTACTCTATCCTGGATAAAATTGAAGGACCTTTCGTTTTTGAGACCATTTGAATTTTCCCTTTTGCAAGTGGGGCCGGTTTGGACGGCCTACGGCCTCGACATCTTCAAGGCATGCTTAGCCAGACAATTCCACCTTCAGAACGCCTACTGGACTTAATGGGGCTTAGCCATCGTTCTGTCAACCCGTTTTCTACGGTGAAAGTTTAACTGCCCTCCGAAAGAAGGATAATTCCATTAGACCCATAGCTTGCGGACTAACTCTACGGTGAATGACTTTAAAAATCGCGATGGCTTTGAACAAACGGGTTATTGTTGCTGCAGTTTCACCCCATCAAATTGCTGTTGCCATTAGAGGTGAAGCAGAGGCTACTGTACACGCCTAGACTTCCAAAACGCGTTTAACACAATAAGAAGGAACAACATTTTCGACGAAGTAAAGAGAAAGGCACCGCGACTCTATCCGATGGTATGGCAGGGTTATAAAGATTCCTCAATCCTCGCTTGGAACGCAGATATGACCCTGATATAAAAGGGTGACATGTGTATTTAGGTATACATGCCAAGCGAACAATAAATCAATGACCATAGAATCGCAAACAGGCATTCAGCAGGGAGACCCACCTGGATCAGCTCTGCTTTGCCTCGGCATTTCTGATCTGGTATCAAGCCTACAAAGCCTTTTCAATGTCTGGTACCTAGACGGCGCTGTCTTGGGAGGTCCCGCAAATGTCGTGGCAAAGGATTTGCAGACTATATTGAAATTAGAGGAACCGGGAGAACTGACCCTTAATGCGGCCAAATGCATGGTTTTAGCAGTCGGAGGTTCCCCTTAAGATCAAGCGCAAGCTACACAAGCAATCATGGAAGCACTTCCTGGGATATCTCGTGTAACTCAGGGTAACCTAGAGGTCTAGGTTTTCCTGTAATGCCCAAAGGAATTCCACGCGCCCTCGATGCTAAACGAGAGACCCTGTTAAGGATTCGCCCACGACTGACAAGCATGCACCCGCAGGTGGCTTTGTGCCTGTGGAGACATAGTCTTGGTTCACCAAGATTTGTCTACATGCTACGAACTTGTCAGACTCTGAAATATATAGAAGGTTTTGCAGCCTACGATGAGACCACCAGAGACATTCTAAGCGAGATACTAAACCTTAACTTAGAAGGAGACACGTGGGAGAGAGCTAGCCTTCCCATCGAGAACGGAGGCCTTGGAAAAAGAAGAAAACTAGAAAAAGCAAAAATGGTGGCGGATACCACAGTCCGGAGTCAACTCGATCCCGGTCCCCTGAGAGAGCACGTGAGTCAACATTTTCTTGACGCTTACAAAACTAGGAAGTCCGCACAAGATATAATGAACAGCCTAGCGGTGATTGGCCAGTGGCTTTCAGCATCATGGCAAGATCTTTGCTCTCGTGAAGAGCTCCTCAAACTACACGGAAAAATATCAGTATCGATAGAAAACTAAATCACTGAGCGCTGACAAAAGCGAGGACGAAAATACTGTTATCGATTTCTTTGGAAGGTACTTCAGTAGCTGCGCCTTTCAAGCCAGTTTTTCATTTGCGGATCACTTGAATTACAGTAGCTGGTAAAATATGTCGAAGTTGGAAAGAGACACCGAGTCGCGCAGGCTGGAACAAGGAGGGGAAGGACCATCAACTGTCTCATCGCTAATAGTGAGCAAAGTGTTGTGCCTCCTTATTGACCTACTGCCACAAACGAACAGGCTGACAGGCACACCTTAATGTGCCATGGTCAACGCAACGCTGCCAGCGACCAGTGCTACTAAAATCATCTACGAGAGTAAATCAGTTTGATTGAATGCGCCTCTTCTTTGCAGTATTACCCATCGTGAAGATGCGTGTTATTTGACATCTTGGTTAGTATAGAAGAAGATAGATTGAGTATAGAGGCTATTATCCTAACAAGCTCAATGATGTTATTCTAGCAAGCTTCTGGTAATCTCGAAAACGTACTCTTAGCCGCGAGCTGTTCTCGCGGACAAATGCTTTATATAACACGTTTCTTTGCGATACCACTAGTTTGCTATGACACTCGGGGTCACTTCCACTATTTGGGATGACACAAAATAAGCTCGTCTTCTGATCATTGGGTAGGCAAGGTGTATCCATATTGCATTTAGGAGAGCAATAAGGAAAAACACCAAGAAAACCGTCTGCGGTAAATGTTTTTCTGGCACTAAATCCGGTTCTGCTGCTTTCCTTTGTAGCGCTTTGTCTATTGCGGCGAACACCTTTGCCTCACCGAAAGGATGGGCCATCAATTCAATGGCATTTGGTTTAGTAAGAGACTCGGCGAGTGCTTAATGAACGTGTTTCCAAAAGCTGAAGACTAGTTTAAGTTATTTATATACAAATTTAGCTACTTTGATTATCCTTTGATACAAACGACTTGCGCTTACCATATGTACAGAAAGCTCGTATAGGAGTGTTCTTGCTTTACGATATATAATAGAGTCCTTTAAGGACGTGCGTTTGCACGCAGCCCGTTGCAGCAAGAGAACATCTTAGCAGGGCGATGGCTCGGTAATGTGCTTAGGCATTCACTTGCGGTGGGCAGCTTATATAAAAATAGACTGTCAAACTTCACTACCGATCCATTCCACGATTACTTCTAAACTATAGCTGCTTCGGCATTGTACCGCCATTCTAATATATTATCCAACGTCATCGCTGAATGTATCGTACGATTTTTTTTTGGTTCTCTAGAAATTTCTAATTATTTATCTTTGACAATATCAAAACTAACCAGTGAAGTATTACTACGTGCACGTGCAGTAATCTTTTTTCTGTTCCCCGTATTCGTCATGCATTCTTTTTGCACAGACAGACGATAGGTATAGTTGTCACTGGTCAAAGTTTTGCTAATAATCTGTGTTGACATTCGCCCATAACGGTTAGATGGTCATCTGTTGTGCGCAGGTTTTCGGCCTATATACTAATGTGGGCAAGATGATCAAAGGCGAGCGATTATAACGTCACTGGGTGGGATGACGTTTGAATTAAGGCGAACTTCCAGGGACTCGTAAATATTTTCCCTAGTTGAACATGGCGTCCACTACTACAGTGGACGTGGGTGTAGTCGATGGAAGAAGAAGAAGAATGATGACGATGATGATGATAATGAAGACTCCTTAGATCGATAGCACACAGCGAGCCGAGCGCCCTATCAGACCGGTCATCCATCTGCTAGTTTATTCAGTATCCCCAACGATATCTTTTCCATGTTGCCAATACTCGAGCCGCGCTGAAACAGGCGAGGGTGGACTTTACTTATTGGCCGCTATGGTTCGTTTACTCAGGGCTGTTGGAGACTATTTTCTATTTCGACGCAAACCAGATGTTGAAGCGATGAGAGGTTCCAAGGCGGCGGAAATCCTGCTGCTGGTATGATCTCTGCAAATCGGCTTAAGTAGGACTCACCGTGACTGTAGGTTTTCATAGTTAAATTAAAGAACTTGTCGTTCTAGTTCTTACGTTTTGTTTGCATTATATAATATGTGTTTGTATGCGTTATTCCGTGAGTCATCTGAATTTGAACTGAACTGGTCTGGCTATATAGTGACTAGAAACTACACAATGAGAGAGACGCCTTACTACTTTGCAGGGATTTGCAGGTTAGGTAGAGTTCGTTAAAATATCAACAGGCAAGAAAATGTTCTTATAAAAACTGCGACCTTTTATGCAGATGCAATGCAAGTTTCCCCTGACAGGACACCTAGCGTAGCTGCAGTTGGATTATATTTCAGTAAAATACAATGAAAACTAATCTTACCTGCATATTTTTCTACAGAAGTTTTCGTTACTGCGACTCATCTGCGTGGTCGCAAAGCATAATGTCATAAACAGTAGGCTGCCTACGATAATCGAGACATGCTGCTAGATAATGCACATTTTGAAAGTCAAACTAACGTATTTTTTACTGGATGTTCCTCACTCAAAGTAGCAACGAAAGCATGTTAACGAACCGAGTGAACATTAAAACATATCGGTTCATATAATGCACTTTGAACCAATACAAAGATAAATCTTTTTTAATTGTCCTAAAGTATATGTATTATTTTATAAGCATTTAAATATAGACTTTTGAATGAGAAGTGGTTTAGAGCAAATTTCTATCTTTAAAGGGCTTTTGTGAGTCTTTGAAAGGCACTGGCAGCCGTTGTTCCACAAAATGTACGCCTCAATACGGCGTTGCGTCGGCTCCAATGCATCTTTGGCTACCACTATGTAGTACGCGAACCGATATCATTTACGAGGACAGCGACGATAGCGTGTGTAAATATTACGTTCGGTAATTTTGCAAATGGTATGCGTGGAACCATGCAAGTATTGTATAGAGTAGTACATATTAGAGACAAATATGTCACTCGTGCTATCATTTCAATGATATAAACGGTTCATTATGTCACAAGTAATGCTCGAAAAAACGACCCGCATTGCAGCATCTGGCATGCTGATGCTTCATCATGCAACGTCTACTGGCAGTTATGGTAAGGCCTTGCTCACAAATTGGAATCAAATTTCTCCATTCAACGATTATTACTTCTTATAGATAATTAAATAAACTTAACAACATGTACAGGCTAAGAAAATTCTTATTGAACTTTCCTGAAGTTTATAAGGGCGAACAAGGTGATTTTTCATCATGAAAGCCCAGACATTAACGGAGAAGCCAGTACTTCTGCAAACGCGGACAAGTTGTATACGGCTTTCGTTAATGATAACCTAAGCATTGATTATTTAGTTTCAAGGCTTTATCCGCGAAGAGCTTAAGTGCAAGCTGGTTTTCCCTTTTCTGTAAAACCAACGACAATAGTTAACACGTAGGGGGTCAGTAGACCGAAACTTGGAACTCGCTAAACCCAGTTTAGATCTTTAATGTGCAGTATGGATGGATGGATTTATTATTCGTTTGCCATGTATACCGTGAATGAACATGTCCACCTTGTATATCAGGGGCGCTTAAAGTTGCAGCGTAAGCGGACGCATTATGATACACAGGGTCTCTTCAACAGTTTTTGTGGCAGTATAGTCGCTAACTCTCAGCAGTACGGTTTATCCTACATTCTCTGTGGCTACAAGCGACAGCATGATTCTCTACCCGTTCTTATAGCAGCATAGTCGCTGACTCTTAGAGGTACGGGTATATATCTATTCTCAGTAAGCATCGCTCCAAGAAAATTCGATCAACAAGAGAAATCGAACGAGTACACCCCTGTACATAACAATCATAACCTAGCGCACTAGCCCCTTAGACCACGCCCCCACTATGCACACTTCTCTAGTGCGCGCAGAAGGAGACTTGAATTTATATATATATAAATATATATATATATATATATATATATATATATATATATATATATAATCTATATATATATATATATATATATATATATATATATATATATATATATATATATATATATATGCAATTTATCCTCATCGCCTGAACTTTTACAGCCCTTTAACGATCTTAGCTTAGCTACTTTAGAGAAGATATTAAATATTCAGCTTACCGCTGTTGCAAGGGATCAGGTAATGCTTCCGGTCTCTCTAGGCGGCTTAGGTATGCCGGACGCGGTCATGATGGCAGGACCCGCGATCGTGTCATCCTTGACTCAGGCTACGGAGAGGGTTAGGGCATTATTGGATAACGATGGGTGGGAAACCTATAACGTAGAACTACAAGAGTTGACCGACGGATTGTCGTCCTTATTTGACTCCCCTCCCGTCGAAAGAACTAAACAGAGCAGCTGGATAACCCCTTTGCAAGAAAAGCGATTAGCAACCCTGATCGATACAGCCCCCTCCTGGGCTGATAAAGCTTCAAGCCGCAAGTAGTCAAGGGGCTGGACCTTGGTTACATGCCCTACCTTGGTCCGCATTAGCACAGGACTGCGGCTTAGTGCTGACTTAGTCGTTCCTCACCGATGTCGTTGTGGTTATTTAGTAGACGCGTTGGCCCATCATGGCTTGTCATGCGCCTTAAGCGCAGGCCGAAGAGCACGCCACTCGGCTTTAAATGACACTTTCAGTCGAGCACTGAGGTCTGCCGGCTTCCCGTGCATACTAGAACCCCCGGGTCTATCCAGAGACGATGGGAAAAGGCCTGACGGCCTTACCCTAACCCCCTTCGAGCGTGGCCGCATGCTTGTTTGGGACGCAACTGTAACCGACTCATTAGCCCCTTCGATGGATCGGTGCAGGAGCGGACCAGGCAGGCCATGCGTCCAGGTTAGCAGAAGCTAACAAATGTAGAAAATACTCTGACATTGGTTATCCGCACCAACTTTTATCCGTTGGCGTTTGAAACAATGGGAGGACCAGGCCCGCTTACACTGAATTTGATTCAGCGCGTAGGCAGATGCCTTAACCTTTGCACGGGAGACTCGAGAGCATCGGAATTTTTGCGTCAGAGGCTGTCACTCGACATTCAACGAGGAAACGCAGCATCTGTTCGGGGCACATTGTTGAACTGGGCTAATCCTGGGTTAGAGAACCCGTGAGTACACGTTCATGCGGAGACAATTGTAACACTCCAAAGTGCTAACATAAAAAAGTTATATAAATAAAACTATAGAACCTATATATATATATATATATATATATATATATATATATATATATATATATATATATATATTTATACACAATCCAGGCATTCGTAACTGTAGACACAGACGTGCGACTATTAGGTATGCGTCTACCCGGGAACCGCTCTGCGTCCATCCGCGGCGGGACAGCGTGACAAATGTGTTACCAGCGCTCTAGGTGACGGTGAATAGGTGAAGGAAATGTCTACTTTCTCACATTTTTGAACTAGTCTATCACGCTGCATGTAGTAGCGCCAGAAAATTGTAATATCAATCTATGCGAATGCGCACAAGATCCGATCTCTTTGAGAGCTAGTGACTAAAGGAGAACTTGTTTACGTTCTCGAGTCTCGTGTTTGCTGTAAGCGGTTTTCCTCTCCAGTAGTCAGCTAACATTAAGACATTACAGGGCCTCGGTATTAGAACCATTACAGGACTCTCAGGTAAAGCAGAATTTGCTTATGTCGAAGTGTTTAGCTTCTTAATCAATCAAATCATTCTATCGAAATTGCACAGTCTTTAAAGCCATTGGTCAGCCACATCAATACAATAATAAGTATGATTAACTTCACTCTCTTGTCTCTTCTCTTAACAGATAAGTGTGCGAGCGTTACTGTCATAGGACTGTACAATAATCTCAAGACTCATAGCCATATTCATGCAGTACCCGTGGCCGTGAGTAGGCACAACATGACGTATCGTAGGTTAGAATTCCTTCAAACATGTTGGAAACCAAACGATGATGTCGTCCAAACGACGGTCACTCATTCTGTAGCAAAGTTGCCGGAGAACGAAACTCGGGTTCCTGACTTCCATGGTTCTCTGTGATTTAATATCGTGGCAATGAATGATTTAATATCGTGGCATTTAAAACAAGGACAGCTGGAATATGGCTCATTTGTTTGTATTTCTTTATTCAGTAAATCGTAACTAGAGAAGTTCGTGGCCCACTGGGTAGAGAAGTTCCGATCTTTACGAGGAGTGAGCTGGAATGCTTTAGAGTGGGTGTAGCGTACGGCACTGTCTCTCAGTTTGCCCCTTTGGCGTAGTTTTAGATAAGATGCACGGTTAGACTCATCACAATCTAGTTCGGCTTCTAAGCACACATGACAACTAAGCGCCAATATAAAGATTTTAACACAAGAACTATCATCACTGAGGCAAAACTGTAAAGCAAATACAGTTGTACTGAGCGAGGATTTCCATGGACTAGGCACAAATCGAATGTGCTTAACATGCCATCTCTTATGGAAAGGACGCCACAGAGCTCTACACATTATTAGTACGCTCCAGCGGCATTTTATCGAACTAGTACGACTAAACAGTTAGCAAAATTGGCTACTAGACGTTATTCTTTGCAATGATAGATCAGTGGCTAACGTTGCTTGTTGGGAACAAACCATCTGCCGCAACATGTAATTGCGGAAGAGTGCGAAGAGAGATGATAAACACCAGCCTGAATTACCAGAAGGAGACTACGAGGCCATGGAAGCATAACGTGACTTGGGCAATCATCAGATAACTGATAACCGATTCGTATACGCATATCCATATAGTGGAAAACTGTGCTTGCGAAATCTAAATTCGGCTTGTGTTTCTGCTGGCCACATGAGGTTGGCGGTCATAAATGTCGTTGATCTGACGCCAGAGAGCTTAAGGACGTTTCCAAGAAGATTGACATGGAGGACGAGTGAAACGTTAGGCGGAGTACCTTTCGACGGATTTTAGAGGAGATTCGGGAAACTAGCTCCGAGCCCCGAAAAAGAATGACTGAAGACAATGTTCACAAATGTTTTACTGACCGTTACAGCTTACACGAACACTGTAATTGCTTTAATTCTTCATCCTGACAAATGACAGTGTATATATCGCGCTACGTACAAGAGCTACTCTAGTTCTTGAAGGTGCAGTGTGACTGGACGGAACATGCTAACAATATGTCGGTTCAAATCGAAGAATATTGCTAGCGATGATGATACTAAGAGTCTCGGGTTCAATCAGGGCGCGACGCATCATCTCAAGCCAAGTAAAGTCAAAAGCGCATGCATGTAAGGGTAATATACGAAGAAATATACGCTGTTTTTTTACCAGAATATTTCACATCTGAATATAATTTTCTGTTGAGGCGTTGAATCCGGATGCCGACCAGCAAGGAAGGTAAATGTACCACTAAGTGAATATTTTTTCTGTAAAGTCGCCTCACATCGTAGGCTAGTAGATATCACATAATTCACCTATACAAACAAGCAGTAAAACCTCGTTGCTACGTAGCAACTGCGTGGCAACGCGAATCAAAGGCCAGCATACTTATTTTTTAATAGCGGTCATTATTGTTCTGGGTGTCGAGTAGAGCGGGGAATAGGCACGTAAATGGAACCGTCCGTAACTCTTTATGAAAACTTCACAACTTTGTCGATATATCTCGGCATGCAATGGGCCAAGTCGTGTTTGTCATTGAAGGTAGGGACGTGTATCCAGTGACGCAGAGATCAAATCCGCTTGGTCCATGCTCTTTTCATCCAGGACATGCGAGTATTTGCGTTGCCACCTCGTCGCACTATGCAACTTTGTGGTCGTTGGCGAATGGCGTGAATTGTGGCCCTTAGCAGGTCTTCACTCTGCAACCCCTCTGTTCAACGGTTTCTCTCGCTCCTCTAGTTCCCTGGCATCTCGGTGACAGCGGCAGCACTTGCCTCATCAACTCATATCAATGTACTAGTGCTCACATTACATGCCACGAAAGAACGGCGAGGAAATGAAAGGAAAAGGCAGAAAGAGTCAAATGAGGGTTGACAAGGAACGTGTCAATAAGCTGCGGAATGTGCGTCAAATGCCAACCAAAACCAACTTGAGAAGAAACCCTATTTTCACAACTTCGCCTGCGTTTTCTTTTTCATTTAAGTAGCTCACCTTATTTGTGCATTGCATACAAAGTAACGGCATCACTTCTTATTAGAAATGAACACGGACGTCCGGCTAATATTACAATTTGTGGCATAACAGCGTCAGTGAGCATAACGATAAGTTTTTAAAACACAAAGGTTATCAACCTTACCCTTTAGGAAATAGCAATTGAACAAGAAGCATAGTCTGCGTAGTGAAGTATGGACAACCGTGGAATGGTAAGAGTGAGATTCGACGGACGGGCTCACCGAATGCATTTGAAAAGCAACCGGCAACTGACAGGAGCTTACGCAGTTACGCCAACGACAAAGAAATACGAAGCCTTTAGGCTATTCGGACGTCCTGGTCTTAAGGTTAGATGATTTACTAAAATGCAAATGCATTAAACTTTTAGGTGGCACATATTGCGCATCCATGGTATAAGCCACGTCACACCAACTTTATTTCAAGTAATTTCGCCGCAATACGCTACTAGAAGCAACACTATTGTACGGTTATAGTAAATAATGAACTAGTCGTGCAACATAGTTGTTTAAAATGCGCAGAGTGTCTCGTTCCAAGTAGAACTAAGTTTTGCCAAATATTGCGCTATAGTAAGCAAAGTATTTTGCAGCATGTTTAGCATAAACATGCATAATTACTTATTGCAACAATCCCTTTTCTCGGGGTCCCTTAAAAAGGCTGCCGATGCGTCTGGCAGTTCGTCGCGTGATACTTAGCGCACTTCAGCGAGCAGAACCGGCAGCGACATTCGTCCCCCATGCGGTGAAATCCACGAGTGGAACATACCAAGTTGGGGCAGTCGTCTACAATGGCCCTTGTGGGTACATGACGACTGGTGCATGCCATTCCATGAGCAACCTCTTCTATGGCTTCCACCACTTTACCTTGCCATTCCAGCACAATTTGCTAGAAAAACTCAGTGACTGAGTGACTGGGTGACTTTAGCCTGCTGCTTATTATTTTGATTGCTAACCTTGGCTGGCTGTTCATCGCAGCCTACCAGCAGATACACATATCGGTTACTTGCCAAACGCGGCAGACAGACAACCCGTTTCTTGTACACAAAAAAAAATATATCTTGAACTGTGCCTGCCAACGAAAAATGGTCCAGACCTTACTATGGACATTAGTTGACGTTCCCGTTTTGTGAACGTCGAGACCCAAATATGGAAGGGAGTTTACAACTCCAGCGGTTTGTCTCTACAGGTAAATTTATCTGCCGCAGCTAATCGATCTCCCCGGGGAAGCTTGATCGTTTTTTGTCTTTCGAAGGGATTCGGGAGTCGATGAAGGCTGCATATGAGAGGCGTCCGGGTTTTTTAAACATCCGCTCAAGCTCAGACTAGAGCGCGTTCTGTGTTCCTCGGGCCATTCTGGACCCGAGCCGCTCGGCTAGACGGTTCTTCTTCACAGTCGGAGGCACTCTCTCTGTCATCATCTTGACGAACGTCTTTTTGAGATTGCGTTCCGGCGCAATACCTCCGACAGAGATTTGAATTGTTCTCAACATCACCGCTGTTTGCTCTGAAAGAGGCGTAAGCCTCGTATCGTGCCAAGCTAGGGGTATGCGACTTTCTCTGAGTATCAGTGTGAACAAACAATTAAGATGGCCTGCCAATGCGCTTGCCAACTCTGCCCAATGCCCACAGTAGACGACACAGCTCACCAAGATCACTACGCGTCCTATTAGGCAGGCTCTGTAGTATTTGAGGTCCTGTTCTAACGTGAACTGATAAAGTTCATTTGCACAAAGTAGACCTCTGCTGCTTAAAAGTTCTATCAGCCCATCGCCCTTTTCGCTAATAGCGCCACTATCTATACTGCAATTAAAGTCGCCGCTCCATGTGAAAAACTGCACGTTTATGCCTGCCAAACCCGTACTGACAGCATGAGCTACCTCGATGCCGTCGTGCTGAGGCGACAGGTGAAAAATTTGAGGCTGAATCTACCTGAGGTGAGTGTTAACCAACTATCACCACGACACACATTATATGCGCGGCAACCCAGCTCGTAGGTAGATTGATGTTCCACCTACCGGTCTACTTCGACCTTCATCGGGAAGCCTTGCCAACCAATGTAACCCTCGCATCTCAACGAAATGCGGCTGTCTTCGAAGAAAGATTGCCGTTAGGAGTACAATGCCCACATCTTTAAACAAACGTTCTGGTGCTAGTTTTCGATCCCTAAATAAACCTCGCACTTTCACAGTAGTATTCTGTTATTGATATTAGCATAATGCAGTTTCCGCAGCGGTTGGAGGCTTCATTGCAGAGTTGCTAAACCGTGCCAATTGGCAATCGTTGCGCTAACTCTAGTCTGAGATGGCGGAGCTCTCAGCCATCGTCGGAAACTCACGCCAGTCTGCCTCAACGAGCTTGCCAAAGTATTACATTAATCGTTGTCACTGACAGCAACACGGCAACACCGCCCTAGGAACTCTACTTTTCCAAATGGCACGCACTCCGCTGGCCTGCTTTCTGGCAGTCAATCACGCATCTGCACTGCCGACGGCTGAAACGGCTGAAACCCTTCACATGGAGAGCCTTTGTGGGTGACACACAATTTTTACACAGTGTATGCTTACCCAGATTTATGTGGGTATTTCTCGTCGGTAGTCGTTCCCGGTCGCTTCCTTTATACGGGCGCGCTGCCTCCGACTTGCTTTGACGGTTGCCTACCGAGACTGGGATGACCTGCTTTGGCCCCTGGCCTCTGCCATCCTTTTTCGGACCGTCGGCAAACATCCGCTTTTTGTGGCGGCTGCCTGTCACTACGGTGAAGACGCGGCCATCATAAAAGTAGAAAGGTAATACAATCCATAAAACGTCTGAAGTGTCTTTTTGCATCGCGTCGACCCATATCGCGGAGTTGTTAAAGATATTGTAGAGGGTGCTGTGGTCAAGCCGGCAGATCAGAAAAAGAAATTTCAAGATACACATATATATTCGCTTGCAAAGCTTGTCCTGAAAGTTTAACGCAGAAACACTGCGGGGTTCCGGGAATAGCTGCCCACGGCCGAAGGCTTAAAGGGCGCCCAATCCAACTGCGCAAAGGCTACGTTTATAGGAAAATGTGGACGATCAAGTGTATTTCTAGCTAAATGTGCGCATCCGGTTTTAAAGTGCAACAAAGATATGTCGCCGGTGCTGCGACCGTTACGCTTATTATTTGGACACTACCATTGCACTTGATTACGGATAAAGGTATCGAAAAGAAGATGACTATAATGAGGCACACTTGTATATTTCGTTAGTTATCTGAAGCATATAGGTATAATACGGGTAAGTTTAGCAGTGTGATCTAGAAGTCCAATGTCCTAGCCATGATTTCCATCTACCGGGGTGTCGTCAGCTTGGTATTCGTTGTTGATCGAATTTGATTATAGCCATTAGAGTGGTACTCATTGAGATTGGTTAATAACACATGCTGCCACAAGAACTGTTGGGGATGCCCTAGTTGTTTCAACACGTCCGACCCTTGGTGCACTAAAAGTATGCCTTACGGCGATTCCAAGCTCGTGGCGGGGGGGATAGCTAACTTCACTAAAAAAATAATTTTATATAAGTACGTTTGTTGCACGATTGCTTACTTTCCCTTTGCTCACTCCTATCAGATTAGTGCAGATTAGTGCAGGCAAACACCAACACATATGTGGAATATGAATGTAAATAAGTTGAAAAAAAAAAAAAAAAAAAAATATATATATATATATATATATGAGTGCATTTCTGCCATCCAGACTAATTTCGGAAGGAGGTCCGCGTCGCATCATATATTTGACAGATAAGGCGAAGAAGGGCGCCATGTGAGAACAGGTAGCAGTGTGTTTTGACGTAGGAGTACTATCAGCGGCGATACAGGCAAGGTAACGGTGATCCATAAAAAGCTTTATCCCTCCCACTTGTCTTCCGCAGAATGTGAACAAAGCCGTAGGCGGTGGAGCATGTCACGACGCGCCTGTCTCTTGTTCAGAGGTGTTTTTATCTGTCCTTGCCCGTTCCGGTGCTGACGATCTTGGCTCCGAGGCTCTCCATTTAGCGGTTCTACGTGCGAGTAAATTATACCCTTGGTATATCGGGCGGCTAGTACGGATTTACGATTAGAAGGGGCAGCCAGTCACCAAATCTATAAAATTGACTTCTTTGTAGCCACAAAAAAATCAAAAGGGGGCTCTGCTTTTATTGAGAAAAATAATTTGTTAAGACAGTATGGTTACAGTGGTGCTCTACAAAGGTCACACACCTGTATATCACATGAAGTGCATTCGTAATTTCGTATACTTAGTACGAAATAGGCAGCTAGTATAAAACAGATAGCTCTCTTGTAATATGTGTCCCACAAACATAATGTAATATACGAAAAATAAATATATAACAATTTCTTCTAGAAAAAAAAACAAAAAAAAAACAGATAGCTTAAAATTATACCTTCATTGGCTTGCAGATTGTTATGTGCGTGCCTGGTAGTAGCTGACCAGTAATTAAGCATTCACATTCACGCATCTCGGATTTGCAACAGGTTCCTTAGTGAATGCCTTTTTTGTGCGGGGTGTGTATAGCCAAGCTCCACGAGTTTCTTCTGTGTCGATAGAGCAACCCACCTACTATGCATGTTGTGGATGGTGTTTAGTGTTTATAGTAGCTCCGAAAAACGTAGCTAAGTTCAAGCTAAACAGACAGAGAAATTGCCAACAATAGTAGAACGCTTGCCAACCATCCTCTGTACAACCTGGATTAATTAGGCATGCTAGCGAGCTTTAACGAATGCACTAATTAGCATGTTAAGCAAACTATGAGAGGCAAAGAAGTTGCCTGTAAGAAGTTAGAACATAAGCATTAGCAGCAAATAGATTGCATGCTTCTCAACTCGATTGGCATGGCGTGGCGTTGCGCATGGCCGCATATTTAGTACGGCCAATACTGCGCAGGTGAAATAGTGACCCATGAGGAGACCACTGGTAAATTACGTATACTTTATTTACTCGTAATACTGTAATAGGTGCATGCGTTGTAACGGTATGTCGGTGGTGAAACGTGTAATACAAACCTCTGTAGCTCAACGGATTATACTGAAGGCAGTTGAATATATTACATACCTTTTACGGATGACCTGGCTAGCTTGCCGAGTGTCTAACGGCAGTTCGAGGCCTACAAAGATTCCACTCGATCTTAAATGCTAAACGGGCTCGCAGTCTACTTCCATTTTCATAGAGCGGCCTTAAACTATGTAAATCAGCGATTGCACGCCGTAGCAAAGTACACCAGCAGCCGCATTCATTAACAGCGTACGACTAATTTGTACTCTTATTCTAAATGTTTATTCAAAAACTTGAAAGAGAACATGTTCTCAGCCCCACGTTGCGCCTGGGCTAGAAAAGAAGTAAATCATACCGTACCGGCTCGTAGACCGCTTGTGCTTAGCCACTCAATCATCGGGTCAATTGATCTATATCCCACGCTTGAAATCGCGTGAAAAACATCTCCCTCTCTCTTAATTGTTTGGAAATATTATGCGAAATTGATTGCCCAGTACTTGGAGCGGCGGCGTGGTCTAGGGGACTAGTGCGCTAGTCATGGTTGTCATCTACCGGGATGTCGCCGGTTCGATCCCTGTTGTTGATCGAATTTACTTTGAGCGATGCTCATTGAGAATAGATAATACACCATACCGCTGAGAGTCAGCGGCCATGCTGCCACAAGGACTGTTGGGGAAACCCTAGATATCTTAACATGTCCGGCCCTCGGTGCATTGAAGATATACCTCAGGTTAAGTTCCAAGCCCGTAGGGGACGGAGGATAGTCTAGAATTAAAAACAACTTCCTCAAAAAAAATGTTTTTTTTAATTCTAGTACTTGGAGCATGGAAATGTGAGTTGAAGATAAGGGCGAACGTACGGATGATCAGGTTCTACTGTACTGTCCTCCGGTTAGTGCGGCCCCAAGCCCCTTTTTGCGGTTACGTCAGTCATCGTTAATTCTGCCATGCATCCGGGACGCATGTCATGGACTACAAGCCGCGAACTGCGGCTTGTTGTCATCCGCGCGCACTGTCTCTTTTTTTCGTCCCGGTAGGCTTCAGCATTTTCTTCGGCAGTTGCTTCATAAATATTAGTGTTCTTGTTTATTAACGCTTTGTTAATTGTAACGATTGTCTAACTATGAGATAAACAGCGAGGTGTCTTGTGTAAGGCAGACAGTGCACTCGTAGCAGTAACAGTATGATGCCTACAGTAACGCTATGACGATAACCGAACTAAGCTTGAAGCTTGCTTTAGGCACATCGGCAGTAAACGACGAACGGATGACCGGAAAGGACGATTTTACGAAAGAGGGAAGCCGGAAAGCGTGATATGACAAAGGATGAAAGTTTTGTCGTCAGAGCGGTAACGGATGGGCAATAGCTGTAGCCTGTGATAGAAGGACGTCAGCCAATGTCAATCCTTCAACTTAGGGGTCTGAGCAACTGGAGCATAAAGCCAAACTGGTTTTCGTTGCTGGTCCACACATTGCGTAAACTATGAACTCATCTTAGCACAGTTAGGTCGACGAGTACGTCACCTAGATATTCAAGTTGATGTTATTGGTGTATATCGGTATATATGCTTCCTCTATCAATGGCAACGTGATTACCTTCCGCTTGCTTGTGGTTTAAAAATCGACTATACATTTTTTAAATTTAGGTATGTTTTTTTTATACGAGAGCCAGGCCCTTATCAACGTTAACTCCTATTGGATAGCAGGTTATCACCATGTGTTACGCTGGAGCTATGTACTGTATTCATGTCCAGTTTGTCTCGTTTCATGTCGAGTTTTGCATGTTTTGCGTTAAACCTCACTTCTCCGACAGTCACTTTACATTTACACATCAGCACATGACTATTATAAGCTCTAGACATTAACAGACCATAGTATATCAGTTTATTAGTATTATACGCACTATGAGGTCCACGCCTGAGTAGAAGTTACACTGCATTTTAGTGGGTCTGCAATTTAATATGTTTTTATTTTATCCTAGGTAGACGTTAGTAGTCGGACAGGAGTGGGAAACACTGTTTATTTAAAATGATACAGCTACTACCATTGTGCTATCATTGCGCCAGTTTTGTATACCTCAAGCCTATCATATAAGGGTGTCTGCGCCATTTCTTTGTATGTTACAGGGTGTTTTCGATAAAAGGGGATATGATATGCGCAGTAAATGTCGTGCATAATTTAATGTTTGACCTTGAACGTTTGATCTTCGTTTGACGTCGTCCTTTTTCCTTTTTCCGATTATCTGACATCGCGCGTTTCCTTGGAAGAGTGAAAAGTCAGCCCAATGGTCTCCAAAGCCCGCAGGTCCCAAGTAATTTGCCCAACGGGGTTGCATATAGTAAAATAATGATGTCGCTAGGAGGCACTTCCAATCGTCAGAGGCGCCCGGGTACGCGACAGCACCTTAGAGACATCTGTCATAGCTCTGGTGGCCTTAGTAGCCGCTTAGTGCACATGTAGGTTTAAGGTTGACTTGCAGAGGGCGTTTCTACTCTCTCAGAAATATTTCCAGAGTTTTGTGTGGGGCTAGGTGAAGCCCATGCAGAGCGAGCCAGATGGCAATGTCTGGCAGAGAGCCATTCGCTGTTCTCTACAGCTTCCCGTGACGGGTGCCATTTGCTGACCTCCCCAGCTCCCACGCGACGTAATTATGGCAGCCAGATTTTTGGGGTCGGCTATAAATTTAACACTAGGGAGATGCGGAAGACATAGGAGCAGCTCGTCGCGCGCAATGCTTTATGACGTCGGGCTCAGAATGGAGCCTGCAGTGGCAGAAAATGTTGGATTTATTGGTTGGCTACGGTACGTCGCGACAGGTATGATGCTAGAATCTTCCTAAGGTAGGGCGACATGTAAAGGCGTGCCAATGCGTCATTTCTAGAGTTCAATGAGATGGAGTTCAAAACATTTTGGTGTCAACTAAGATTGTCAGTTCTTGTCAGCACTCTCTCTCGCTTTTTACATTTCCTGGCGAGACGGGCTTCTCTATATTCCTCTCAGAGAGCTTGAAGCTCTAGACCGTACATATACGCCCGATTTAGTGGCCTTTTTCGTGCCTTTGCTATTCCACCAGCAGTTAGGGGTCCGCCGATCTTGTGTGGGGTGCAGCGAGTGGCTTGCAGTAAGCTTCCTGTAGCATACTCGACCGTGTGTCATTCAGTATCATGCAGCAGGGCGCAATGAGGCTTCAGTTGCGCCAGCAAAGCCTCGAAATGTATATTTAGGTGCTGTCCGCAGCTTTTGGGAGGGTATGGCGTTGCGTTGAGATGAAAGTTAGTGTTGTGATGGTCCGAGACATTCTCTACATTGTGGTGTACAAACAACTTTGGCACTATGGACAGTAAGGTCTCAGAACATGAGTTTGCCTCTTGACCGATGTAGTCAAGTCCTCTAACAAGTCTTCGAAATTGTCGGTAGAAACATTATGCGAAATCTTGCAATCACTGAAACAACCTGTTACACATTGCTGTATCACAGCAATCGTCCTAATAAAACCGCTTCCGCTTTCCTTTGTATGGCATCGCATCTGCAGGTTTTGTTGACAGTATCGTAGAGGTGTATCGTTGACCCTGTTCTGCAAATGGTTTAGACCTTACCCTACTTGTCGTTCTGTTTGGTTGCCAGTCAATTGTTTTGAGAACCATTTACAATTCAAAGGCGACAGAGGGTTACGTACCGACCGGAGTATCGACTGTTTCGCCTTTCTCTCCATGCAACAAGTTACACACTTTGTCGAATTTTACTTAGTTGAAATGTTTTTAACTCGCACATTAAATATTAGCTGTTTGTTCAATTCGTTTAGTATCCTCTGTTAGTAGGCTTAAGTTCGAATCCTCTTTGAGCGCACGTAGACTTTAATGTGTGGTGCTGGCGCTGCTTAGAACGAGTCTCTTTGCTATTTCGCTTATACGCACCCCTGTTCCGCTTTTCATTGCGTTAGACTAGGCTGGACTAGGTCAGGTTGTGGTGCCTTCGTCTGTCCTGCCGGCTGATGGCCGGCCGACTTCTTTGGGCTCGCGTCTCTCCCTTCGTTTGTGTCGTTATCGTGTGGAACCTGCTTGTTCCTGTCGTCGTTTTGCCGTCCTGCACACGTCGAACACTTCCTTTGCGCCCGTTTCCCGCTGGCTGTCTGGCTCAAGTGGGATGCGGGAGTTGCGCATCAGCTATCAGCTCGACACTGTACTGGCCGACCATTCGCATGTAGTAGGAGCACTTGAGCATCCTCGAATGTTCTGCTTCTGCTCGCCTATTGGTTTCGGTCTGTTCTCTGAGTCTGGTTGCTTTCGTGTTCATGCTTCGCCGCCATTGCTTCTTCGTTTGCACCCAGTAGCAGTCTAAGAGTAACTAAGGAAAGACCCCGATCCCTCACCCTCTGACGACACACGATGATGGTGCCGACTCCAGTCTCGTTTTCTTATACATCCCCACGACTTGTGTAGCGACTGAAATTGTCGGCAGTTTTCTTTTTAACGCTAGAGATGCCCGCTATATACGGCAGGAGGACGAGGAGGAAAGAAAGAACAACAGAGCAAAAGTAAAGGCTGCAAGTAAAGCACAGGTTTCTGACTCAAACCTGAGCCCGTATAAAACCGTGTTTCTTCACGTATCACATTTAAATGGACGGATTTTGTTGGAAGGCTGTGTTTATATTATAAGCATTCTGCGCCTGCAATGTTCCGGTTGCACGCGAGATGCTGCCGCTTATGGTGAGAACCGTCGCAACCGTCGACCACCTAGTTAAGCCCTATCTCAATGGAAGCGTGAAACACAAAGAGTGACAACCTTTACCTTCACTATCGCCAGCTTTCACTATTCGACGGCGCTTCCGAAGTTTCCACGTAGAAGCGGTAGGTCATAAACAGAAAGAAAGAAAGTAGAGACAAACTTCGACATACGCTACATTCACGTCACCAATATAAAGACAAATGTACAACGAAAGTGATGCAATGACGCACATTATTATACCTATATAGCCGAATGAAATAATGCGTCTTTGAAAGCTAGCTAAAGGCCAAGCCCACAGAAACTTTAAAGTCTCTCATGCTAAGAAACTTTTCGTTTCAACCAGGCGCTCATTCTACACAACAGTCAAAATAGAGAGATAGCTATCGTTCCAGAAGTCGCACAATCACAAAATTGTCACCTGTCTATGTTTTCCTTTGCCTCGGCTAAAAAAAATATCCACAAATTGAATTTACAAATTCCGTGGTGTTGTGGGGGACTCTGACGTGGACTCCATTCAGGTAAAGCTAATGTTTGCGATGCTACTTCATTAGTTTGTTTTTATTTATTGCCTTGATATTTATGCATGTTAGGCGGTCAGATCCAATCACCGAAGCACGGGAAGCATCGTCGGAATCAGGTGTGTATATACACAAAATATATATATACACAAAATATCAGGAAAGAAATCCATCTCGTAGAATTAGCAAATTTTACAAAGCATGTGTTCAAACTCTATCGAAAGCTTTAAATGACCAAATTGATACATGCGCGAGGACTTTGAGCGTTGCCCGGGCGTTTGGTATTCAGTTTTGGTAGAATATTCTGACAAAATAACAATACAAAAGAATACTTACGTGTCAAAAGATCAGATTGTGTTTGTTGTTTATCAGGGTTGGTTGCTGTACTCAAGCACTGCCCGGTGAACTTGACTGTGGCACCTTTTGGAGTCTCTCATCGAGACTAAGTTAGAAACTAATTTTCACAGGTTAATACAAAATCCGCCCTCGTCCACCATAGATTCAACCAGTTGAGAAACAAAAAAAACACATGTACGTTTTATTACAAAATGTGTTTATTGATTCGATCGTTTGCAAGACGTCTGTTCGGTCCTATTCTCTATAGTACACGCGCGCACGCAAACATCTTTTCTCTTTGTGTCTCTCTATGTCTTGCTAGCAGGACTTCATATGTCGCACAGTTGCAAAATCCTAACCACAACAGTTCACTGTTATGGCGTCGTATCAACGTGAACGTCAAGTGTCGCTAAGGTCCTATTTATTCCAGGAACATGGTGCAAATGCTTTCACTTGTCATTTGTAGAAACAGCGGGGTCAGCATCCCGCAGTTGGCATACCGGCGGTACGCAATTGTCTCATGCAGGATACATACAAATACAAATACTCGCAATACAGCAAAACTACATTCACTCACTACGGTCGTTTTGATCATCAGTGCGCTCATTGGCATTGCCGTGTGTCAAGTGCTAACAACATCGCAGTTCACCAACATTTGACGAAGCATATTGACGGCCCCAGTGTGTACTCAATTCTGTCATCATAGTATTATATAGACCGTGTACTTAGTGCACGCTTCCTGCCGCCACTGTCGTTGTTGTTGTTGTTGTTGTTGCTGCTGCTGCTACTAAAATCGACCTGGCGTCGCCTCTTAATTACATATATTCTCGTGCCAATCAGTCAATCTATATGTATGTATATATATATATATATATGTATATATATATAGATATATATATATATATGTATATATATATATATATATGTATATATATATATATATATATATATATATATATGTATATATATATATATATATATGTATATATATATATATATATATATATATATATATATATATATATATATGTATATATATATATATATATATATATATATATATATATATATATGTGTGTGTGTATATACTCACTATGCAGACGTGTCATAGCTGTATCTAAACTAAAACTATAGTTTTTTTTTTTTATAACTGAAAACAATTGCACACATTTAGTTTAATTAGATATTTACAAAACAGTAAAACAGTTAGTTAAGTTACATATAATAATATTCATCCGGCAAATAACAGTCCGTATATCCCAACATGTTTGTGGAAGCAATGAGGTTACCTAGATATAATTTAGGCTGAAATTCCAGTTTAACGTCGAGTTGTTTACGCCTCATTGGTTTAAGCGAGAACTGTGGAACCTTGCAAGGCACAAATATTATTAGCCCGCTTAAGGCAAGCAACGGCTCTAAACTCTGGCAGTCACTGTGATTGAAGGATAGCATCGGTTTAGATGTGCGTGTGTAGGCATATCTGTATGAGTGCGCGTCCATCTGTAAGGTATGTATTGCAGTGCTATAATTTTCCACATGCTCATTTTTTGTTCGTTTTACGTAGTTGCTTCAATTTTGTTCTTCTTAAGTTCGCCATAAGGCAGGGCTTGCATTAAACTAAACCTAGCTTGCATCAATCACTGTGGGTTGCAACAAGTTTGCCTCGCAGTGATTCTCTACCACCGCTATAGTCGATGTGATATTGATTGGCTTGCATTGTCGAAGGCTAACATATTAACTAGCAGTGCAACAGTGCGAACGACCACCATTCATCTTCAATCTTCAATTCGTTCTATACGTGTTTTACTACCCCCTCCTTTGTTCTGTAAATCCAGGCTAAAAAATATATACCTAAAGCATGCTGTGAGCGTAGCCTATGGAGCCACGGGCTAGAAAATGATCCGTTTGCGCAAAGTTATTTTCTATTCCCCTGTCCCGCGAAACGTCCTATAACAACCTCAAGACACCAAATAAACTTGTATGGATAAAACGATAAATATTGACAAGTATTGACATTTGCCCCTCTAGCCAACTCATCGACGAGCTTGTCTCATCGTGGGTGTCTGCCACTTCTTTACACTTATTGCGATACCTGAATCGTAGACGTCTAGACAAGACAAAGCCAACTACTACGTTAGGGCACAGCCAATCGAAGCCATTACCGGCCATATCCTTGGTTTTCACATGAAATGCAAGTCTCTACATTTCTCTGCCACTACTGTCTTTTAAAAACCTTCGCTGCTACACGAGTTTATTTGCTAGACAAGAAGACAAAGTGAACTCGAGCAAGTTTTTTAAAAAGTACTTTACGGTGTTCCGCTATTCTGCTTCTGTTTTTCTATACTGACCTTAACATCTACGGTGCAATACGTTGTTGAGCCTGCCAGCACGCTGCATTGTGATTTCAGTGACTAAGTTAGTGTTTAGTTCGTGAGCGAAGGTTAATATTGAAGGTGATGATATGGGCTTGTCGATGCAAGGCGGCTTCAGTCCTTTGCCAACGTCGAGCCATCGTCTCCGGCAGCATTCCGTCGACCTGAGGACTACACATCGGTGAGGTGCCGACGCCCGCCTCCAGGTGGATCAGGCGTGAAGTGTCCCACTTTGGCGGAAAGCACGTCGTCATAATGCGAGATGTTCTGGATATTGTTGAGGTTATTGTGAAGTACACATGCCCCGCCGACACCAGTACCGCCACCGCCTGTAGCGGCAGTAAGAGTTCCAACGCCCACGCCACTCATCATGGCGTGACCGGGCATGCCATGAGCCATTGGTCCCATTCCGCCAAAGGCATGCGAGGCTAATCCTCCCATGCCAGGACCCATTCCGCTCATACCAAGCCCCAGAGCCATCGAGTAACGACGCGAGGCTATCGACAGTGAACGCTCCATGTTAGCTACACTCAGGTCCAAATCATGCTCCATCTTCGATGGTCGGTTTTTCCTAGAACACAGAACGTTATCAACATTTAGGACACTTTAATACAAAATCTCGCTCCCCCCCCCCTCTCTCTCTCGCTCTCTCTCTCTCTCTCTCTCTCTCTCTCTATATATATATATATATATATATATATATATATATACATAACCAAATGTGACGAAATAGAACGTCTAACATGACCAGCGATACTGCCATATGAACTGCGGATTTGGAGCGATACATACAAACATGTGATACAGCCTTTTCAAGATTTTTATTTTCTTACTCTCTTGTTTGTTGTTTTTTTTTACTAAATAATCTTTAAATTTTGGATGCTCTGTCCGAGTACAACGTTGCACCGCAAGTAAGGCTCTCAATGTCGACCCCCTAGCTTGGAGCGGAAAGGAACTTCTCTCTCGTTTGCCGTCTTAAAATATTTAATCGTTGTAAAAGAGCCGGGGTCGTGCTGTCGCAATTCGTTAGCACCTTCTTTGCTGTGCAGACCAGAGAAGATTGTAGGTCACGTCATCCTGTATTGCACATGGCGCTCTTGGCATCCGGAGCCTTACCTATGCTATGCAAGTATTTTTTAGAAACGTTTGTGCCCTGTTATACCTGCCGAGACCGGTTATCACGCGCTGTGACGAAGATAGCTAGGTCGCCCGCGTAAACCATCGTCGAGATGCCCTCCAGTCGACAGAGTCTCAGTACATCGTCGTGCGCCATTTCCAGAGCAGAGGACCTAGTACGGACCTCGAAATCTCCGCAGCTATGGCATGCTCTGTGTTCCCGCGAATGACCTGCCCCTGACGCTATAATGTTTTGCAGATACAGAAAGATTGCCTTTTGAGCCATTACATCAGTAATGCATAACCTGCCATCTCAGTGCGTTGATAGCGTTGTGAACGTCCAGACGGACGGCCATGTAGAGCTCCCTTGACCATTGATTTTTCTTTTTTTGTTGTTCGGCCTCGCATCCAACTAGGTCTGTTGACATTTCCGTCGTTAGCTTTTTGCGAAAGCTCAATTACTGCCGTAAAGTGCTTTTCTGTCTCTCAGTTTCACCGGTAGCCTCATACTGATGACCTTTTCGAAGCTTTGTCCAAGGTACCCAAAGGATATATTGGGCGATACGCACAAGGATCAGCAGACGGCTATGGCGGACTTCTTATAAGGGCTAGGGCGTCTTAACGACGGGAGAGGGGATTGACCCAACGACGCTGGATCAATCTCCTCTCTGAAGATGTGACCCGCCATCTGCTTGAAGATTTGCTCTTAAACAAGAATATTCACGGCTTCCACTGAAATTCCAACGGAACCGGGTGCCTTGCCTCTGAAGGATCGGTCCTAGCAGAAACTACACATTTATATTACATCAGGCCTAAACTTCTTCTTTAAAAATATTTAGTCTTTAAAAAGACTAGTAAGCAAGACTAGTCTTGCTTCTCGCTTGCCGGTCATATGAGGTAACGTACCACAAAATATTCGCTCTATCACTTATCTGCGTAGTCTATACGGGAGGTCCAGAAACAACTACTTACTAACACGTTTCGTTATGGTTAAGGACACGTGCATTTTGCGTTGTGTTTATGTTGTCTGACACTTCTAGACTGGCAAAACATATAACGGATAGCAAGTCGTTTTTTATTTGTTTGTTAACATTTTTTTAATGAAGCCTTAAATATTATGTTATGCAATTCCTGTAATAACCCCTGTTTTGAATCTCAACTAACCATGGCTGATCTAGCAATTGTGTCACACGATCTAAAAATTGCACTATTATGTTATACATTAAATTTCTAGCTTATGTGCACCTCTTGAGTGTGGTGTAAACTGGATGACCCCGAATGGTACAATACTTTTTCAAAAATGCCAAACAGTAACACATGGACTTTATTTGCATGTTGGATACATTTTGTATCTAGTAGCTTGCAAAACGTGTTGACACGGCAGGACGACGCATCCTCTTATACTAGCTGTTTAACGCAAAGACGGCTGGCGAACCATATAAGAATATTCTGGGACAAGAACTCGTGGCCGCCAAGCAGTCCAGATTGAAATCCTCGGAAGGAGTATATGTGGAGCGCTACTGAATAAAAGTCTAAAAAAAATTAAACATCACAACACGGACTGACTCACTGCCTCTAAGAGGAGGGATTTGCAAGTCTTGATAAGCATACATTGCAGACATTTTTATGCCGGCTTACAATATCGGAAATAGTATCGTGTCAGGTAATGCACTATTGAACTACATCAATTTGATATCGTGCCACAATTATATATTAATATACCATTAGTTACAGTTAATTTTGCATTATTTGTACTAAGTCTTGCTGGCTTGTTAAACCCCCAAAAAAAAAGTGTTTAGCCATTTATTGCGGAAATCAGTATATCTACCTTGTTACAAATACAGTGCCGCCTTACCTAGCCAAATTTTACCAATTCTTGTTGTGTTTGCGACATGTGGCAGTACTAGACACGCCCTAAAATAAATGCTGGTGGTGTAGTTACGTTCGTTTTCTTTCAGTAAAGTAGGTTCTGTGTTTAATAGGCGCGTGTGCTGCTATCAAACGGCCCGCTAGCACAACCGTCGAAGAAGAAGAACGGTACAATCGTAACCGCCGACCAAGGAAACGTGGAACAGGAAAACAGGAAGCACAGTTACGTTAGCTGAGTAGCAGATGCGCTAATTAAATAAGCAACCGTAGTATTAACCGGCAGTATTAATTCGACTCTGGCTACCACTGTTACGGCCACTGTTAAAATGAATTGAGACCTACTTGAGGCAGGTGAGTGAGACGAGCAGAGCGAGAGCCAGCATTCCGCCAACGGCTCCGCAGCCGGCAAGCAGTGGTAGACGGCATTTGTCCTCGTCCGATGAATCGTCCCCACTGCAATTGGGCACGCCGTCGCATTGCAACGTCCGATCGATGCAGTAGTTCTTCGTTAGCGTCGTGTTGCAGGTCCCGCTCTCCGTATTTACGCAGTACTGGCTCTGGAGGTCAGAAGAGGATAATCGAATAGACTCAGTGCTCTCAGTGCTGGTTAGCTGATCAGCCAGCCAGCCGCCTGCCGAACACAGACGCGCGGAGACAAGAGACCACAGCAGAGAAAAAGAGAGAGCGAGCTCGGTTTGGGTTGTGGGTCGAGCTCGGTGGCGTGGTGCATTCTCCTGCGCCTTACGATTAGAGGAGACACATAGGTAGGTGCGCGGGTTCGAGCCCCGCCGTTGCACATTTGTATTTATGGGAGTCCGTCTATGAGTACACAATTCTACAGTGGTAAAAAAGCAGTCCCGTAAACGTTAAATCTTGGCTGTGAGTCAACCCGAAAAGTATATAGGTTTGTTGTGGCATTCCTGCCTATAAGCTCAACTTAACCGAATAAGTAGGTCAAATTCCATTAAGACTGAACCACCGCTTGCTTCAGGCCCGTATACAGCACAATCGTTCAAAGCGTATAAACATAGACAAAAATTAAGGAAGGTAAACGCGTGTGAGAAAGCACCGATAGATGACGTTGCCAAAATGGCTCAGATGAGCCATCCAGATTACGCCTAGTAAATGAAACTGTTTTGAGAATGCAGAAGGACGTCTGACTAGTTGGCCAATGTTAGCATGGGCTATAAGCTAGGTAGTTCGCAATAATAGCCACCAAGGTGGCTCCTTGGTGCTATTCGGAGGTCTTAAAAGACAAGAAAATAAATCTGTTTGAATGTCTGTTGGTAAGCGTATAATACGGATATGCATTTGGATGCAACGCCCGCGTAGTATTTCTAGTTCTCACTCAACCAACAAATAGTCACTAATTAAGCTGAAAAGCAGCTGAAAACACTATTTTCCTTAGACAACATCTTCCAGCCGTTGTGTGGTGGCGCGCTATGAACTTCAAACTGATTCGGCGTCGATTTAAATTTCAGTCCTTCTGTCTTGTTGGCGAAAGAAAAAGCATCGCAGAGTATTGTGATGCATCGTGGAACCACTGACGAAACCGCATAAAGGCGAACCACTGCGTGGGGCACAACATGGGGACAGACAGACAAACGAAACTAAGCCATCTTAAAGGTTTATTGAAAGGTCAGAACAATGCAAACAAAACACGTCGGGTAACTCTGCGGTTATGTCGTTTTTGAGTCGCCTCCTACAAAGTGACTCAAAGGGGAAGCAAACACCAAAAGTAATTAGGTACAAATCGCTGTATAGAGTTGATAGGGGCCGCACCTTTAATAAATATATACGGGGTGGCCGCATTATGTCTTCCCTAGAATACCTCACCTGACTGCTCTATATTGCCATTAAGGCTGCTTTCTATAGTGATATCACCTGGCCCAGGTCCTCAGGGCCATGGCGATTTCTAGGTGTATTTAAACCGGATGGAGAAGGTTGATACAACGCAGTGCTTTTACTGTGACGAGGTGGACTCTCCGTGACATACAGTCTTGCGATGCGCCGCATGAGCTGAGACCAGACGAGGCTTGCACAGAAAGGACACGCTGGCAGAGCCAGTCACGTCTATGCTCACGTCGGTAGAAAGCTGGGACTATTCAACGCATCATAAAAGCAAAAAAAAATCAGGAAGAAGAAAAATAGTGGAAAGCGCCTGAGAGTTGTTGCCAAGGCGCGACTCGACCAGCAGGGCCTAACAATTTAAAACTTCCGGGACTTCCCCGCCGCTTGTATGTAGTTACTCTTCTGCGTTAAGGATCCCGCAGGTCGAAGGGTCATCTTAAGGAGGATACATGTATGTGGGCACTGCCGTCTTTATATATAGGGTTTTAGTGGACATTTCCTTAATCCCTCAGCTCGACTCATGTCAAATGCCAAGACTTGCCCGCGAGACTTGCCGTTAGGTGGCTAAATCCCACACTTCTGAGCCTTAACATCTTAGGGGGCTTACCACCGTCTGTTATGCTTTCGCTCAGTCGTACATAAATGTATTTTGAACGCCTAACCTCCTCAACAGACATTATTGAAAAATGCGCAGCGTTTGTAAAAGTGCCTTATATCATCCGTCTCTCCTGAGTTGCACATACGGTATAAAAGAGAGTCACTTTGACTAACACGGGCTAGGTATTGCTGAAAGCAGCTACCGTAGGTAAGAAACCAAACCGTGTTTAAGGCTGCACTATTGTTTGAGATCAGGGAGTATTAATTTTGTTCAGTATCTAGGATGACCCGGCTGGATTGCTTCTCATTGCTCGCTCCATTTGCTTAAGTTGCCTCTTATTCTAATTAGTTTTCACTCTTTCTGGAATTGAGGGGTTTCTTGAAACTAGTTGTTTAACCCTCAAACCCCAGGAGATCTGTCTAAAGATAATTGTATGGCTGCTGTGGAAACCGTGCGACTTGCCCGTGCGATTGTCCCTGTGAAAGCCCTATCCAGGATCACGCCCAGGTACTTGACTATGAGCGTGGGTGTAGTTACCAAGCGCTAACTAAGTAGGCTACCACTAATGAAATACACGGTAGTCGCGAGGAGAATATACTCTCCCGGGAGTACTAGTAGCTAGTGGCGGTAGACGTGGGTGGGTGGCCGCCGCACTGGCGCGGTTTGCTCGAAGCCGTTATAACCCCTGACTGTGTGACCTCTAGCCAGCGAGTGCCGGCCTGGCGGATCGTGTCTGCCGGCCGGCGCCGGTTGGTGCCGGTGGTTGCATTGTCGTCTGTCCGCCCTAGTAAACACTCCGGAATCCCGGAGAGTTTATTTCACATTCAATACGCATCACATTTGTATAGTTTCGCTTATATTTGCAAAGTGCCTTTTTTTTTCACTGCTGAAACCTCTCAGCATTACTTTGGGGGATTACGGGAATCCAGACGGACATGCGCCACCCCAGCCATGGTGACTAGTCTGGGACTTGCAAACCCAGTAAACCCGCTTCCCCCCACCCCCAGGGATCGGTAACTGCGTAGGCATTGCTTCGAATCCATGGGAGTGGTGTTGCACCAACTCCTACAATCTACTCCAATCTGGCATCATCCATCGTCTCATGTCTGCCTTGGTGCAGCTCAGACGCGTCAGCCAGACCGCTAACGCCTTCCACAGCTCCGCCACCTGGGGATGCGTCGAGAGTCATCGCCTGGAGCGTCCCTGGCTGTCCCCGAATTGGCGCCAATTCTCAAATTAATCGGATGGCGCGCAGTAGCCCGTCATAACTCTTCAAAGCGCCGAGACTCTTATTGACGAGGCGTTTCTGTACGCCGGGCAGCGGGTCGTGAGTGCTGTGTGCGATATGTGTCTGTGTTGAGTATTAGTGCTTCTTTACTATTAGGGTGATCAGACTTCTAACGGGTAGACTGTTTGGTTGGACCGCTTTAGAAGTTGACCTGAGTGCAACTTAATCGAACACGCTCTAATACGAAGATCGGTCCTTCCTCCGCCGGACAACGAGATTACTCGACAGAGTGGCCAACAGGCACGCGACGCCGAAAATGGGCATATCGGAGATATTGCAGATACTCTTCTTTAAAACGCGAGTGTAGACTACTGGTGCTTCCAGCGGTTAGAAACAATTATCGCAAACATGTCTGAATCTAGCTTTGAAGTTCGGATTGTCTCCGGCAGCGTGTGCTAATTTTGGTAGCCGTGAAGAAGATCGGCGGGACATAATGCCCAAATATCATTGACTGTTAAAACTACTGTGAAAAGTGGTCTACGGTTTACAATTGCTTATATATCTGTCGGAATTGTGGCGAGTCTCTGAGGGGTAGTATGTTTGTGCCTTGTTAGCACCTTTCGCAACGGACGTTTTACTGTCTGCTCTATTCGTCCCCAGAAACCACCAAGCCATGCGCTTTTCTCCGTAACTAATTCCCAGCTGATTTCTGATTCCGCTAATAGCGTTTGCACTTCTTTGGTTTTTATTGACTGAAAATGAGTTTTAGCTTATTTGATGCTCATTTAAAAGTCGGAGCTTTATCGGGAATTATTCGCAAAACGGATGAGACCTGCTGATCAATCTCCTCAGTGCCATATCTGGCACGAGCTCTAAATGCACCGTTGCGCGTTACACCGCATGCAAACAATGCTATATAGCTTTTAACTTTTGTTCTCTTTTCGTTTCTGATATAAATCGGACCGGCAACATTTACTCCGGTATAACAGAATGGAGCTGCTGTCTCTAGCCTGAATGCTGGTAGGGAAGGGTCCTTTAGAGTTGGCTTCGCTCGAAACCTAACACTAGCCCGTCACAGGCGCTATTGTGTAACATCCTAGATGTAAGATAATATTACGCTTCAGGCCATTTAAATTAATTGCTTCTGTTTCTTGTAAAGTCAATTTGAGACCTAACGTGTGGAGGTATTGTCGGATATCCGCCAAAACTCTCGAGCAGATTTTCGTTACGGGTTGTAAAGATAAGTGCCAAATCGTCTGCAAAGACGTCGGGTCCCGGATGATGCAGTAGGTCTATGTACTCTACCATAGTTTATATTTCACAGGCTTGGTCCCAGTACGGACTCTTGGTGGACTCCGGCTGTGATCGCACAGGCACGCCGTGTAGACATATGGTCGGACTTTTAAGTACGACGCTAGGATGCGTCGTAGGTTGTGGGACACGCCTTTGTTTTCAAGTGCTTTGTTTATTGCATTTCACAAAAGCGTATTAAACGCGTTTCTGACATCTAAGAGAATAGCCAGAACGTGCGACCGGTTCACTCTCAATGCATTTCTTTGTGTTTCAGCGTTGGAACTTTGCTGAAAGCCGAATGAGTGTAATGCGCCTTCTTGTCTTTTAGTTAGATTTTTTGTTTTTTTTTTTTTTAGCGACAATTGTCTCCTGGGAACGTGTGCACGGAACCTTTAGTTAGATTATTACTCGTCCGTTAATAATATGCTTAGCTGTTTTGGATAGGCAGGAGAGCATACTTATAGGGCGGTATGCCAAGGGCTCTCTTTGCAATTTATCTTTTATTAGGCTTCGCATCCCGAAGAACAAAGGCAGCCCTCTTGACGCATCCTCATGGCGGGCTATCGCGAAAAAGAGCTGCTGCTACAAACTGCTGGCTCTTCTCATCACTCGGCGGTTGACAAGGTACCTGGAGGCTTGCTCCTGTATCTCGCCTGAGCAGCATGGATTTCGTGCAGGTCACTCCACGATGACCGCGTGTGAGATCTTGCTTCAAGAGGTACATCAGGCGATCCGGAGGCCAAAACAAGCACTATATGCGGTATTTGTGGATTTTAAATCTGCGTTCGATATGGCGCCACGTGACAAGATTTTAATCAAACTTACTCAGTGCGGGGTTCCTGAAAACATGCTACTGCTGATTAAGGCCATACTGCAGGCAAATTCAGTGAGCATAGACGACGGAGTAGCGCTCCTAGACCCGTTTGTCCAGTCCACGGGTGTAGCACAGGGTGACAATCTAAGCCCGCTACTCTTCTCCCTATTACTGAGCGATTTGCCACGACGCGTTCAAGACCAGTCGGGACACGTGAAAACTCTGCTATATGCCGATGATCTTGTGATTTTTGGGAGAAGTCGGTTTCACGTTCAGCAGGCGCTGGCAAAGCTGTCGGGGTATGTGGAAGAGGCTGGCCTATTGATTAATATGGGCAAGACAGAAGCCATGAAATTCCGACGCGGCGGTCGTCTTGCGGCTTCTGATGCTCTGCATATAAACAGGACATCCCTGAAATATGTAAACAGCTTCAAATATCTAGGGGTGATACTCCCTACAAACGGTCGGTCCTTCGTGGAGCACATTACAGACAGAGCGCGCCGAGCCCTGGTTGCAAGTGTTAGTATACGAACACCTTCGAGACTATCCCTACAAACGACGCTAGCTTTGTTCAACATGACGGTAGCGCCAGTCGCCTCCTACGGAATACAGGTCATCTGGGATTATCTCTCGTCGGCGCAACTCGAAAAACTCGAGCGGATTAAGCCTGCATTCCTGAAGCGAGCTCTAGGTCTGCATCGCACATCGCTAAACAGATACGTGTATCTGCTATGTGACACGCCGTTGCTAATAGAGGACCTAAAGCGTAGATTCAAACTCCCTTCCACTCCGGCCTACGCGCAATTTATCAGCTCTTGGGAGGGGAAAATGGCGGAGATCGATCCTGATTTCTATAGCACGGGTGCGATTACCTCTGAAACATGGAAACAGGCCGGACGAACGAACCGACATGTTCTCACGCGCTTTGCTGTTCATGGCTTTCATCAAGTTTTATGCGGAACAGGGGGGTTTCATGCACCTGCAGATACATGTGTCTGTATAAGATGTGGTGAAAGATGCCCCAGGTACCACGCGGCATCGTGTGCGGCGGTACCGTCGTTGAATAGCCTATCAGATGCGACTCGGCACAGACAAGGTGCGGACGCGCAGGAGGTTAGCTTTAACCACTTTTAATATTTGTATAATTATTTGAAACGTTCATACAAGACAATTGTATTTTTAAAGACACAAATAAATATATATGTTATGTTTTATTAGGCTTCGTTATAACGATCAAACGTGCCGTTTTCCAAGGCTTAGGAGAGTCTTCACTGGTGAGAATTTAATCCGCTATGTGTTTGAATACCTTTGGGTAATTTTTTAGAAGAAGGCGTACCGCTTGCAGGGGGATTGCAGCTGTACCCGGAGCTTTTATTGGTCGTTCCTGGCGTTCGGGCACAATTCTGATCTTCGATTCTTGGAGTGAGATTGGCTAGAAAGTAAGGTTTGAAGGTTGTTCAAACAGTACCGGCTCCAGCAGGAGTCTTTACGGGAAGAGTGCAGTTACAGTCTGTTCGGCTAGTTCTACTAGTAGAGGCGGCTGTGCGTGGTGTGGTTTGGTATGCACAATCTTGAACCTCTTGCCCTCAGAGTTTTCTTTGACCCTCTCGTACGATGAGTTTCAGTGGTCCATTTTGCTATTCTTAATTGATTTATGCAGGGATGTTCGTGCTTCTCTGTACTTTTCCCGTAGATAAGTTGGTATTGCCACTACTGAGCATTTATTGAGAAGGGGTACTCTTAACGCTCTCTGTAGGTGGGTATAGTTTAGCCTGGGAAAGCGCTGAAGTTGCGTGGGTAGAAAGTGCTAGAAAGTTCAATTGACGGTAAAGGTAGAGATGGTCGAATAGGGTTTTTGCTACGTAAAGATGGTCGCATAGGGTTTTTTCTTTTCGTGGATTCTCCAGTCAGTTATTCGGTGAGTGAATCCCGTTGATGCAAACGTTAAATTAAACGTTGATCTGCGTCTGCTGTTGTCGAACGTATACCTTGGGGCGTTCATGAGTTGAACTCTACCAGGGTTGCCCATTCTAGGTGGATGTTTCGCTTTCTTGATAAGGAGCTGCTTTTCCAATTACTGTACGCCGCATTAAACTCTTTGAAAAAATTAAATACATTTATTTTAATTGATGAATATTACTAAGATAATGACAATCCACTGTTTCTTATCAGCTTATATATATATATATATATATGTGTGTAGATGCCATAGTAGCGTTAAGCATACCTTCGAACAAGTGAACTGCTCGCATTGGTCCGCAAAGGTCACGGCGGTCCAGACGAGTTTGAAGCCGATGATCTCGCCTTCGTGGCGCTGCGGCGATGCAACGGTCGTCCTCAGCCGAACAACGATGCGGTTCCGACGCGACAGCTGCGTCTTCTCCTCTGTGTTCTTGTAGTATTTGAGATCGCCACAATATCGCTTCAACAGCACTGGATTGACATCGATGTTCGAGTAGCCGTCATAGATGACCAGCTCGGCCTCGCCGCAGTTCGCAATGCTTCCTGTCCACCCACGCGCACAGATTCAGCCAACGGCAATATCATCAGCAACAGCAGGCATCGATCGATAACCCATAGCAAAACAAACTAAACTAAACGCATGTACGTCTAACTAAAACTGTCCAAACTGGTCAAAATCTTAGAAGTATAGGAGTCGTGAAACAGTTTTAACTTACCTAGTATTTAATACCAGTCCAGTGTTTTGTCATACTATAGTTGTTCGCTGCTACCACAATCATTTGTTTAATGGTGGAAACGAATCTAGAAAATGTACTCCGGTCTCGAGAATAAAAAGCTCATATACTGTCTTTCCACTTTTCCTTACAATACAAGGCCTTCTTTTGCCTGCCTTTTTGCGACAGATGATTGAATAGCCAACGTCCACTCCCTTCCTGCCGGTCCAGGTCCACCGGTTTCACAACGGGAACTTTGCAACTATGGATGGAGTTTCACCAGAGGAACGGTACGGATATCGGCAAACATAGCATCCACTTTGTATATATTATATATTGAAACGGCTTTCGGTTGGGGAAAGATTTGCTGCTAAAGGGTGGAGTATATGCCTGCACGTGAGTTATGGTTTACATCTTAAACTGCATGCGTTAGAGAGCAGTTTCTAAAAATAGCTTCGTCTTCTGCATATAAAAGTAAATCTACACGAATACGAAGTCTTCGATCTAATGTCTAAAAAATGGGCATTCACAAATGCGAACAACTTAGTAGGTACACCTTATACCTCTTCTATAAATCATACTTCTTCTAACTAGATTTTTAGTATCCTTCTCATGGACACCTTTATTCGATACATTATGCCAGAAAAACTTGTCCACGATACTCTATATTGTCTAGATTCCAAGGGCTTAGTTTCTCTAATGCTTACTCTCTCTCTTTCCCTCTATTTCTGTATATATTTATACATACATGCAAATTGTTCTACTTTTCATCATAAGTCTAGTGGAAGTATTTGCGCCACCATCACTTACAATCAGATTTTACTTTACATGTCCTCCCTTCAGCAATCAAATGAGGTTCATTAAAATCAGTTGTGGAGAACTGTTGCTTGCAAGCTTGTGAAAATTTCTCGCTAAATCTTAAAAGTCTTAATACGAATAAACGGCAAGTGAGTGGACAAATGATTGAACAAGAGTTATGACCGGACGCAAACCATTTAACTGGGTATATTTTGATCAATAATCAACCTTTGAAAGGATTTACTATAAAGTGGGGAAAATTTTAGCCTTAAAAAGTATAGAATATTTTCAAAAAATAAATTAAATATATACATTCAATTATCTAATATCTATATAATAACCAAGAAACTACCAAAAATGCATATACATGGTTTTCTCGTTTTAAGAGCGCAGTCTCCTGCTGCCGTCAGCATTTAAATTTCACTTGGCCAGGTAAGACCTGAAGTTAACAAGGGTAGATGCATCATTCTAAGAACCCCAAGGCGTCACAAAATACGGTACGAAGTGAGCTAACCACGAGTCGTTCGCGTCCATCTACATTTTAAGCAAAGTCATTTTATTCTATTTTCTGTATGTTTCTAGAAAGCAAGTTGCGTAACTACTTCAGCATATGCAAGTGTGCCATCAGCGAAACACGACATGATAATTTCTAAATTTACCTGGAATAGGGCTTTTAGGGCATTCATTTTTTGTCGTTGGGGAGACTTCTGATAGTCTCAATATTATAAAGAATTTTGCATAGGTCACATTCCTATCGAGGTCTCCGCAAAAATTGCTTTCATAAACAATTAATTAATTAGTTATATTTTAACTGCTTACGTATAAGTAGTACTAACGGGATCAAATGCTTAAATAGCGTTTTTTTAATAAATATCAGATATATTTTACCACAGAGTAACGGAAAAGAATAATGTCCGTAAAGACCCTTGTGAAAGTTATCTACTAAGAGATATAGTAAGAGATGTTGAGAAACCATATAAGATATACTGTTTTTTTTCGGTGGACTTGGGTCAAAAAAGACTATTTACATGTATGGAAATTCTGAAGCGCTGAAACCCGTGATCAAAGGCTGTCGACAGATACCTATATTTAATTCCGTTTGCCCGCCATATTTAGCGTTCTTCCCTACCGCTGTCTGATAAATCTCTCCATCAGTTTTGCTTATTTTTCTTCTCTAATTCTTTATATAGACGTCGGTTAGTTGACTATGAAAAGCACTCGTCAGTGGTTACAGGTTTAGTTTAATATGAAAGGCACTCGTCATTTTGATATTAAACTAAACCTGTAACTTTCCTGTTAGTAGCGGGCTGCCTGCTACCAGATTGACAATCTAGTTTCTGCATGTATTCGAGAACCTGAAAGCTCTCGTAGAAGATGAATCCATTGCCGCTTTCTCGTTTCTTTTCAATCATATATTTACTTCTTCAGTTTGGATAGACCTGACTGACCATCAGCGTCCTTGACTGCTCCCATTGCCCTCTTTGGTTGAGGTGTGGCACGTGTGCGGTCTCGAAGGTCAAACAGGTTAGCAGAGAGGCCATAATCGTGGCGGCTGTGTGTGGACTATATACTAAAAGTTCATTAATAGCGAAATGCGCACATACTGGCCGATCCGTTGTTTGCCTTTTCGCTGTATCCAACGAAGGAGCTCATGCGCTTGGAATGGCTATCGGCGTAAATGGCCCGATACCTTTGCGTATGGACGGACACGTTCTCTCCGCTCAGACGGGCAACAACCGAAACCGGCCGAAATACCATGTCTCGTTTGTTCTTTACGCCATACGAACCTGTGCTGCCGTTCGGCGCGCGGGGCTAAACTTTAAAGCTGACGGATGTGCACAAATATTGACACAACAATCTGCTAATGCTAATATTCCATAATATGAACAGGAATATTTGTTCGTATCTATCTATGGACGCATTTAAGATGGGCATAGGTACAGAACAACAGTTCTGTATTGATAGATATGCGTCAACATATATAGTCATGCGACGCGTGTGCGCCATGTTTACATGGACGTTATGGCGACTGGTTTGAGAAATAGGTAGGATACATCGATATTAGTTGACACAGAGAGCTATAGAATCTAATCGAATCGCTTCTGACTTCCTACTTGAACCGCTCGACAAAGCTAATTTTCTTCAGAATACGTTTATATCGCAGTGATCATAACAGGCGAGCCGACCTGTAAACAAGTACAACGTGTATTGATGATAATGCGTGAGAATGAATCTATCTCACGGGAAGTAAGTCTTACCGAGATAAAACTGAATGGGATGTACATTTCGTACATTTCGTAATACGGACTAAAAATAACGAAAATGCTAAATCTAATTTTCGTTTATATTGCATCAGGACAACAACAGCACGTCATTGGAGAACTTCACAAATAGCGTCCCGATACATGGTCGCCCTGGAACCCGGCCCGGCACGTGGCCCACAATAACGGGGCGGGTATTTTTAAAAGATGATTCGGTTTCTATTTCATGATCTAGATCTTTGTGCCTCTTTGTCACCTCAATGGTTTTCGGACTACTCAATACATGCCATGGCATCATCGGTCATGATTATGATACGGACTAATAGAATCAGCAAGTTTAATCAGCAGTGGTTACTATTTGATTTTACCCACCTTTCATGCAAAACCTTAATCCGCAGAGAATGCTTACAAATTGTTCTTAACACCACGTTACTATAGGTATGAGTCGAGATACAATTTTGATTAAGCCACAACCACATTTACTAATCACTTAATGATAATGCTCTTGTCTGAATGACCATGCTATAATAGTAAAATGTCAAGGATGTGTGCAGGATATGCATTAACTACGCATTTTTCAAGAATTGTCGCGCACAGCTCTGCTCTCTCCGCGTTCTGTCCAATGCAACATAGTCTCTGAGAAATCTTGTTTTGGAGTGAGAGTGAAATTGCTAAACTGTTTGGAGAAGAGTAAATTGCTAAAACGCTGCTGTTGCTGCCCGACTTAAGAACACAAAATATTCGATCTGTGGTTGCGTAGTTTATAACGTTTTCCGGACCGCATGTTGAGATTGAGTGCATGCATAAATGACTTATTCCGTCAGATAAATCATTCGTCATAGCTCTAGAAGCACACCAACTATTTGTTATCTTACAGCAGCTGCTTGAAGGTGTCTCCGCAAACCACTATTCACATGTGGAGGCGCCTGCAAATATTTCGTTAACGGTCTTGAAATATGCCAGACTCTGCTTGAAAGGCCTCCGCAGCAGATGTGATCCTGGTGGCCTGCTCTTTACGTCAAATCAATAAATCTCGAAAGTCACGTTGAGGTAACCACGCATCGAAGGAGCCATGCTAGAACTGCATGGTCTCGAACACTTTCTCAATCGCCTTCCAATCGTCCTGATCTTGCTCCGCTCAGGAATGTATGGTATGCGTCTCCACCCAACCTATTAGGAAGCAAGTGTGCGCCAATGAGGTAGTTGTTGACCATGTCAGCCCACACACTAACGGGGAAACGCCTATGGCGTCTACACTGGTGAATCATACGAGGGTTCTCACTTGCCCAATATTGTGTGATGTGCTAATTAAACACACCGTCTGCTGTAGAACAAGCTTAATCGGTAAAAAGCACAAGGGCAGGGAACACCGCATTGGCTTTAACTGGCCGCAGAAAACAGTTACAGTAGACAACCCGCCGTTCGTAATCCGGATTCAGCAGAGCTTGCATTTGCTGCGGTTGGTAAAGATGTAGTCGTTCGGCTCTTAGCATTAGGTAAACGGTACTCCGAACCGCACCAACGTTTTGGGCCACTTCCATCGTGCTTGCTGAAGGACGTTCGGCTACTGCCTAAATGATGCGCTCTTCCATAGCTGGTGTTGTTGCTACGGAATCTGCCGAATAGTTCGCGGAGGCACCTTCGAGCAACCACTGTAAATTAATAAATAGTTGTATGTGTGATTCTAGAGCTATGATGAGTGATTATTCTGATGGTTTTTGTCATTCATGCATGCACGCAGTCGCGACATGCCTTCCGGAAAACATTAACTGCTACGCAACTAAAAATCGGACTGCCATAGATTTGGAATCAAAATTAAAAAAAAATACCTGAATGTATTTGTTTTGAGCGCTGTGACTGGTCGAAGTATTATGATTTTTAGGTAATGGATGTGAAAGCTAATGGAAAAACTTAAACTCGTGCGAATGTTCTTCTAAACGACCACGTTGCATCTTCTAGCTGGCGTTGTATGTTCTTCGGAAGAAGCGAAATTTTCTCTATACCAGAGACACAGATCTAAGTCATTTCACTCTCTACAATTTAGGCGAGCACTGCCGAGTGTGCAAACGTATTGTAAATGATTAATAAATCATCACAATATTTTCTATATAGACTAAAGTACGGTCTTTTGCACCTTCTATAGTCAGTCGCTGTGCAACCTTAAATATATTTATTTAAAATTTGTTTTCAAAACGTAAGTCTGCCGGTTATAGGGACACACTGCCTTAAACCGCCGTCACCGTAATTTTGCTAGCAGGATCTGCTGCTCCTTGGTATACTTGATTTTAGCCGCGGCGATTTTGAGATGTTTTCACCATTTCGGGTGCTATGTTACGCATGGAAAAACCGAGACAATGCATTGCTTCTGGTTACCCCGTGTTTTTCTGTACACCGGAGTTGGAACAAGCTCCCTAATGAGATGTTGCGCTTTGCACATGGAAGAGAGCACACAGGGGAAAGCAAAGTTGATGGCGCGTCGAATATTAAGGTTACCCTTAGCGACCGGCAAAACCAATTGTGACCAGCTGTTGGGTGAACGCTAAATGTTGAACACGCCTGTGAGGGTGTCTCGGCAACATCATCAAACAGTTGCCGGTGGCGAGCTAGCTGCGTTACGTCGCAACCTCGAAGAATGTGCTGTATCCTCCTCACGGCAACGGCAGTGACAATGACATTTTTGCCGGTGCAAGAGTTTCCCTTACAAGCATTGATGCGTCTGTCTAAACGTGTACAAACATTTCATAACAACACCGCGACATAAGCGCAGCATAGGTGTTGCCTTTGAAAATGCAGATACTAGTTGCTGTAAACAAAACATAGCCATTAGGTACCTAACTATCTAATGAAAAATACGGTGCACTGCATCGCTATTAGGAGAATTATATACCATTGGCCATCAGCAGTACCACACATTCAAGGCAAAACTAAAAAACCCTTGGCAAAGAAAGCATTTAGGCGCACTTTGACGATGCTTTAAGAGTAGCCTTATCGCAAAAAGTCAAACTAGAGAAAAGTCAGCATAAGGCTTTGACGAAAATAGCATACGCCATTAGGTTTGATCCACTTACCACAAAAACTGTTATACTATTTGACAGCTTATATAATATAGAATATAATGTAGCTTCCTTCTGTTATCGCGTTCTGCTTAAATAACGGTGATAGCATATAGTTAGCAGTGAATATATATGCATAATCAACATCCGTTTTTACACATATGGATTAAAGTTTTTATATCATACTGAGGGAGTGGAATCTATTCACATACGATAGTTTTTTGTCTCGGAGCTCAGATAAGTCGTTTAGGGAGATACACGGGCAAACGCCACTAGAACGATTTTACCACGCGTAGACGGCCACTGTAGAATCGTCTAAAAGCTCGGACAAAATAAAGTGACGACGGTTTTAGTGCAGAGCGCGACGGCACACTGGCGATGGTGACAACAGAGTGAAGCCTTGGCCTGTGTGGGGTGCAGGCCTCGCTTACGGCCGAACGAGTTGTGTAAGTAGAGGTTTGAGTGTATTCCCGTCTAAGGCAAAGAAAGGCCGAAGTCAATGGAGGAGGCTGTTCGACCCTAGAGGCCTCGGCCAGCATGCCTTCTGGCAAGCCTTAACTCAAACAAACGGACTTGCGTACCTTTGAGTTGAAGTTCAAGCACGCGAAGGTAGATGTGTTTGTCGTAGTCGACCCGTATGAGCCAGGCGCAGTCGACGTCCTTCGGAAAGGAGTGCGGATAGTTTGGTGACGTGAGAATTCCTCCGACGCCGTTCAGTGTTCCGCCACAGCCTGTGACATTGGACGATGGCGGAGGTGGTACGAAGCTTTCATCCGTGAATTCGTAGTGCCCGAAAAACCCTGAAAGCGCACAAACGTCACTGAGCTGGAGAGCTTTGGCCATAACGTGAAACGAGAAGAGTCTAACAAGCGACGCAAGCCTTTGCTCGTCCCCGGGCGCTCCACGGCCGCTTGAGCAATTCTGCTTCGGTTCCCCAGGCCACTTTGGCGGTCGCCGACATGTGCGCGTTTGACGCACGTTGGCATCTATCTGCCAGTTTGCCAGCCAAACGCTCTATATATTCGGATTGATCTCGCAGCCCAAACGAGCTGCCGCATATTCTATAGAGAACGGAATGCGTTTCGAACGAGTTTCGAAACGAGTCTATCACATATCTAGATTTGGTCATCCTGAGTGTACTCTTCTAGTAAAACTACACGCGACGAAGCTTAGTTTATAATCGTGCTTTTGAATTAGAATTCTTTGAATAGAATTCAAGATGACTGCCTACAGTGAACTTGTTTGAGGCGATCGACCAATATGATAGACAGCAGATTTATTATTGGCAGATATCCCTTAGCTATACTTACACATAGAACACAATGTCATACACAGTCAAAACAGAAAAACAGAAAAGACAACTATGCCAGTGTCTGCAAGTGTGAGACCGTCATCGCGAATTACTAACTTAAAAATATATATTAGTCAATTTTCGGCTATTAATCACAATATAAATATCACACTTAGATGCTTTTAATTAAAAGTAAAAGCAAGTGCAGTCTGTCAGGGGAATTAATTCTTAGGAGGCTAATGAATAGAATGATACGTGAGGGTAATCATGACTATCTCTGGACAGGTGAAAGAATATATCCAATGAAATATTAGATGCAACATCCGGCGTAGTGCAGCCTATTTGATATTCAGCATTTCCCGTGAGCTCTGCAAAACCTGCACGCATGCGTAATCAGAAAACTGACCAGCGCATAATTAATTCAGATAATTTATATACAAGTTAAAAAAAATCGATCTTTTTATTTATTCATCCCTGTGACACCTGATGTTCAATTTTCTGAGTATCATTGAAATCATCAATTTGATTTCTATTAGAAAGGTAGGATTTATGAATGTCACAAGCTTGGTTCCCAAAGCCTAGACGAGGCATTTTTAATTATCCTTTGTCGATTTACAGTATAAAACGCTTTCCGTAGACCTAGAAATATAGCAGCTGACTAGCGTTTTCTATCGCAATCTGTGTATCGCGCATATTCTCTAACCTCTAACATAGCCTCCTCGTGCTATGTTAGAGAAACATGGCTTTATCAGGTGCCCTAGAATTTATCCAAGTATATCAGGAATAGACTTTACCAATATGCATTGTACACCATAATTACATACGGCTACCGAACAGTTGAGATAATGTATTAATTTTGACATTAAATTAGCTGTCGTGGCTACAATTTTGGCTTTATTGCTTTGCATTAGTGGTCAAGTCAAACGCCTAGACACTTTAGAATATCAAACCGATGGTGCTATGAAAGAGATGCCGGAGTAGTTGGGTCAACCGTATCTAAAACTGATTCGGAAAAATAAAGCTGGTACTGCTAATGTCATTGTGGTTTAAGGAGGGCGTTGCAAAAGGCGTCTCAAACTTTGCAGTCGCGAAGGCGTCGTATGCCACTGCGACCGCGCCTACCTGCATACCGATGTATCGACCTGCCGTACGTCGCAGTATTAAATGATTAGATGAGTAGATAAAGGATTTATTCTTATATCACAGTGGTAAGATCAGCAATAGTCAACTCGACATCGGGGTAGGAGGCGCGAGTGAACTTCCCCGGCGCTACAACTATTACGAAGAACACTCCTAAGTCAGTTCCCAAGCTTGAAGCTCCAAAGCCATCGCGCTCGACGACAAACTCAAAAAGTCTCTAATAAAAAAGCTGGAGGCAGCAACAAGCTCTTGACAAAGGTGATTCTGCCTTTCAAGGATGTCATTAAAGTTTTTAGCCCATAAACTGCGCAATGCCTTTAAGAGCTCGTAGATCTTTTAACATCGACGTTATGTGACTTCTTGAAACTTAAGTAGTTGACTAATTTTTTCCATATAATTCGTGAATTTTAATTGCATTGCTTTACAGTCTTCGGGAAATATCAGAAAATATTTGCTCCGGGGCAACATTTGTTTGGGTGCTAATTCGTTTTCAGCCATCCATATCAATGCTGGTACGGACGGTCTACTAGACCACGCACAGCTTGAATTCATTGCTAGCTTCATGGTAGGCGAAGGCACTGGTTGTGATGTCGTTGCCATTAGTAAAACTTTGCTAAATGTCTCGGACTGTCCTACTTACGGAATCAGTGGCTATAACTTCTTCACTGCCTGTAGAAATCGTCCTGGGGGGGGAGTCAGAATTTTCGTGGAAACCACCTCTGCAATACTTTTCTTTTGATATTATTGTCCCAATGATACTGTTCAAGCGGTTCGTATCCACTTAAAAACGCTCGAGGGTTTGAGGAATTTGTAATTGCTTTTTACTCATGCCGTGTCAGTCATAGTGGCGTGCTGTGTTGATGCTCTTGAAAATTTATTGCCGGGAAGTAGCAGCCTGCTCTGCTTGCTATTGGGGGACTCTAATATCAATATTTTTGGCTGACTCTTCTCCTATAAGATATCCATTTTGTTGTGGCGAAGGGGTTTGTTTACACGATAAATAGGGTCACCCGCCCCAGCTCAGCAACCTGTATAGATCATATAGCTGTCGCAAATTGTACTGTTTTTAGTTCTATCAAGGCAAAAATAACACAGCTGTGTTATTTTTATATATGTATGTAACCTTATTATTTTCAGTTTATCCAATTATTATTTCTGTCAATGACGGCCAACCCCTTTCACTTGTACCTGGAAGGCCAATAGTGCATCATAGGCTGCATGATCCGCGCAGATCAAATACATTGATTTATTTCTTGACTTGTTTCGATGAGCCTCCTGGATTCGCGTTTATAAAGCTTTAGATAGTGATTCAGCTTTCAAAGCGCTTTGGGCTACTGTAGGCGATATTTATGATAAGGCATTTGTTAACATTAATCTGGACGTTTCTGGCATTTCTCTAGATACCCGCAAAATCTATTTTTACCCGTGGCTTTGTCGGCTGAGGTACAATGTTAGCTAGCATTACCGAAGGCATCGTAAGCATTGGAAGCCCGAGACAAAAAAAAGCGTACTTACGCTCTCGAAAGCGGTATTTACGGGATATTTGTTTAGCAAGAAAGGCTTTTTATAAATGACATTAACTTGGACGCGCAGCGTTTGTAAAACTATATTAACAATGCGTGCGGCAGAGAGCTCGCTAAGACAGAGCTCCCTTCAGGCTTAATTTCCAGCATGTTCAAACGATGAGCGAGCCTAAATCGATCGCCCCCGAACTAAACCCGCATTTTTCCACAATTGGATATAAAACTGTAAACTCGGTAAAATCGTGTACTAAATCACTTTAGTTGCCTCGAGTGCAGGCCTCTTATGTTGAGGGCGCGATAAGAAGCTTGAATGCCAGCTGGCAATTAAGCCCCTCATCGCTAGCCAAACAGAAACAACTAGGCAACACCCATAATCTAACAAAACTATGGATGTTACGGTTAAACAGTGTGAGTTGGCCTCCTCTGCTATTGCAGCTTCTTTGGCAAACGTAATTACCCTTTTTTCAACACAGCTACTTCCCTTGATGTCTGAGATCGACCAATGTTGTCCCATTTTACAAAGGTAAAGAGGCTAGGTGTCTTACGTCCAGCTACCGCCTTATCTTAGTTGTTGACTATATTTCCAAGCTCTTCGAAAAAGTTACTTCTATTCAACTTAACTCGTTATTTGGCGGACATTGGCTTCCTCGTATCAGACCAATTCGGCATTCGTAGAAAATGATCGACAGAATTAGCCATAGCACATCTGTGGTTGACTGGGCCTTGTTTGGGCGTGTTTCTGGACATGGCGTCTGCCTTCAGTAGTCTTGCTCATTGATTGTTTACCCAGATGCTGACCCATTTGGTTGAACGTTCTCTACAGTTAGCTGATATTCATTCATTTATTAATCACCTTTGTTAGGTATATAGTCAAATATTATACATAAAAACACGGTCACTGAGCCAGCCTGGCTCAGTGATTCAACTCTGGGGCACTCCCCCGCATGATACCTCCCACAAGCTCTCCCACACCTGTTACAGATACATTCTTCTGCCGGCTCATGGTACCCTTGAGTTTTACAGAGAACATGGTGGAAGCCGTGCACTGCATAGCGTACTACCACACTGCGGTTAGTGCGATGCACTCCCTTCCTCGCATCGTTTGTCATTGCACCCGTACTAAAGAAGTCGGGGTCCACGTTTGACATTTTCTCTTCCCACTGACAGATAAAATCCCTGTAGGCCTGTGTTTCCGGCAACCGGAACTGGCGTTGCAGGTCCTCTATGAAGAGCGGGGTACCGGCGAGTAAATAGACCAGACGATTGCGGCACGACGTGTGGAGGCCGAGCACTCGCTTGAGAAAGGCGGGTTTCACTCGATCAAGCCTCGCGAGCTGGGCCACGCTCAAGTTTTCCCAGATAAGCTGTATGCTGTAGGATGCCGTGGGCGCGATCTTAAAGTTGAAAAGTCTTAGCGCCGTGTTCAGGGAAAGAAGCGTGGGTTTCTCAATTCCGACGCCTGCTACGAGGGCTTTTCTGACCCTCTCGGCGATGTGCTCGGTAAACGACGTAACGGAGGTCGGTAGAGAGAGGCCAATTTACGGAAAGTTGTTGACATACTCCAGTGGTGTGGAGTACAACCGTAGCTCATCGCTGGTTGCAAGTCGACCCGCTTTACGGAACTTCATGGCCTTGGTCTTGCCGATGTTGATCTCGAGTCCTACATCCGCCACTTACTGCTCGAGCCTCGCCAGGCTCTGCTGCACCTCGAATCGGCTTGTTCCATATATCGCGAGATCATCTGCGTATAGCAGAATATCTGGGCGGACGGATTCTCGAGTGCCCACGATGCGTCGCGGAAGATCGTTGAGCAGGATGGAGAACAGCAGCGGACTTAAGTTGTCCCCCTGCGCGACTCCCGTCGTTTGCACAAAGGGGTACAACTCAGCCACCCCATTCTGATCCCATGGTGATCGAGTTTTCCTGCAGGATTGCCCCGATGAGCTGGAGGATGTTTGCAGGCACACCCGCTTCAGCTAACTTGAAGATAATCTTGTCTCTGGGAGCTCCATCAAAGGCCGAGCGGAAATCCACAAAGACGGCGTACAGGAATTGCTTGGCGTGCTTGGACTGCATCACTCCCCGAACCCCGGCCAGCAGAATTTCACACGCAGTCAGTGTCGACCTGCCTGCGCGGAAGCCGTGCTGCTCTTTCGGGATGGCGTCGATAGCCTCGAGGAAGTGAGACAGGCGGGCGGTGAGGATGGCAGAGAGCAGCTTGTAGCAGCAGCTCTTTTTGACGATCCCACTCCACGAGCTGGGCTCTCTGGGGTTGCCCTTTCCCTTCGAGGTGACTGCTAGATGAGCACTCTGCCAGTCGCTGGGGAGGCGACCTTCACGCAGACTAGCGTTAAAAAGGGCGGTCCAGCAAGGAGCGAGTACCATGGCCTCCTTGAGGTGCTCATTACGGACTTGGTCGGGACCAGCTGATATAGGTCCTAATTTGAGGATAGAATTCAGTCTGCAAAGGATGGACGTATTCAACCTATTTGGCAGCTTGGTAGATTGGAGGCAGGGTTCTGTTCTTGATTCCTTTATGTCTCTGATACACGGCTCTGTTCTTGATCCCTTTATGTTTCTGATATTACTAAACTTCATAGTCTTGAGAATTAAACATGGTAACCTGGGAAAGGCGATAGCATTTTCTGAAGAAACGACAATCTTAATTTGGCTCGACCAAACTAGCGTTTCTCGTAGTATAAACACTTTACTTAAGTTGGTCAAAAAAGTTGTTAAGGCTTGCAATAATTACAGGTAGGTTGTGAATATAAGCAAAACCAATATCTTAGTGTTTTGACCCGCTACAAGGCTACTACAATTGCCCGATAGTTTTCGACTAGTTGTCAATAGAGATCGTTTTCAGGAGGTAAGGTGTCTCGGTGTGGTATAACATTAATATTTATCTAGGCATTCTCACATATTTTAATGCAAGCCAAAATTTTATGCCGTAATTGTAACTTTACGGATGTTAAGACAGATAGGGGTTCCAATTAAGGGACTTTTAACTGTCTACAAGGCCCTATTTGTATCTATTTTATGTTATGGTATCCAGTTGCGGGGTGGTGCGGGGTACAGAGGCATTCTTCGAAGGGTTAAGGTTATTCAAAATGTTGCACTTCGTGCCATCTTCTCCCGACGGCGCTATGAGTTATAATGATCTGTTTGCTGGCCATGATTTTTTACCAGTCTTAAAAGCTATATATTCTTAGAGTGGCCACACTCTAAGAAAATCTTTTGTGGCTTACTGTCGACAGATATAGTAATTCCCTTGGTGCTTAGATAGAAAAGGCGGCTACATAGAGCGACAGTATTTGTACTACCGCGGACCAGAAATAAAAATCTGTCCCATTATCTATTGTGCCAGCTGCCGCATATTTGAAGCGCGTTATAAGATCTCTTCTCTGTACATGTTTTTGTGCGATAATTAAAAAAGTATCTTGTTTTCGACTCTGGTAACAGATCGATAAAGGTATTGGCAGGCGTTAGGAAGTGAAGAGCTCTGGAGATATTAATTGATTCATGAGTTGTAGAAGCCACCACACAAGGTATCGGCAATACTGTTGTGTTGAGTGTAAATCCTTGCTACAACTTTGCATCACACCGAGGAACTGGATCACCTGTTTGTTGTGACTGTGAAAATTTACTTTGTTTTATAAAATATTTGTTTTCTCAAACATTTAGGCATCTGTAATGCAGTTTCGTAAACAAACCACGTTCTGAGTTGGAATCATTGTCCGATGTTGTTACATAACTCGAAGTACATTATTACACTTGTTCATTAAGTATGGAAAAGAGCATTCGTTTTCGTTCCGTTTGAACATATATAGAATATGTTGTATAACCATTATAAAAATAGAACCAACCCAACGCCCAAATAGCTGGCGCTGACATGTCTCATGATGATATTTGGTGCAAATGAGGGCGCATGCTAAGCAACTTTTGTTTTCCAATATTGTAATCGTCCTGTTGTATGTTCTTGGTACTCCTCTCATCTTCTGCTTGTGCGATTTACAAGTTAGTCCTGTCCGCGCGTTCCTAGGGAGGCCCAAAAAATTTCTTAAGGTACCTTGCCTTCGGTCTAAACAGCGTTAGAACTGTCTCTAATGAGAGCTTCTATTGCGCCGGAATTGAGGTCATAGCTAGAATGCTGTTATTAGCTCGAGTAGATATGTGAACGGAAAACGATGTGCCGTTTGGCATTAGCTAAATACCCAGACAGACGAACTTCGAGACAATTCCACCAAAGCACCACCAAAGCCAATCCTCAGAAGCCTCCGGATCTGAACTTCCTAGCATTTGTCGACTGGTTATTTCTTAAATTTGTGCGCTCGCTGTATGCCTCCAGCATCCTAAGGCATTTTTTATGTTTTTAAATACCACTATCTAGGATGACAGAGTTTGCTTCTAAGAAAACTACCAGAATTCGCGAAACTCATGGGCACAAGCCCGCAGCTTCTTACTTCTCCATAACAATGCCCTTGGGAGCAGTGTCAAACGCCACATTGTAGTCTTTAAGTAGAGCCTATAAAGCTGGGTGCTTCGGTGGTAATCGTGTACCTCACGTCGGCTCAAAGCTTCTAGGATGCGTACAGCGTGTTGAACTTTCCGCACGAAAGCCATGCTATTTCCAACGGCTGGTTCCATGTGTCTCAAAATTGAATCTAACAAAACAAAAAGCTTTGTTATATATATCATGTTCGTATTTACATACTCAAACAGGGTGCATTTTAAATGCATAAATAAATTAAATTAAAGCTAAACTGGCGGGCCTGGAAACTTTATAATATATTGTCAATGCAGCTTGTTTTTGCAATGTCATGCTAAGAGAGTGGACAGGGCGGAGAATCTGCTAAATATGGTGGAGCGTCTGTCTGTTGGAATAACAGACGCTCGACAATTCGCACGACACCAATATGACTCCGGCTGGGCTATCTTTTGTTGTAAATGCGTCGTTGAAGCGTTGCCGCAAAGGGTCGGGGGCAACTGGACAACTAGAGAACATAAAGTTAGTTCTCAAGCCTAGTTCTAATAACCATGCGATTTCCATTTCCCTTGGCGAACGAGATTTTCTTAAAGTTTATCAGCTGTCGGCGGTGTCTACAGTAAAAGTAGTAGGATTTTGCGCGGAACGTTTTGCCCCATCTACGTTATAGTTATGATTGTGCCTCTTTATTATGTTTTATTAAAACCCAAGTTGGGTAAATTAAAAGCATGTACATCAGTCACAACTAGTGGTTCTTCCACATCACTGGATTTTTCTCTTATCTTGCGAGTTCAGCCATTGACTGAACTTCTGGACATGCTGCGTAGTATCCATCGCAACGGACCAAGCATCTCGTGCACCTACAACACTCCTGAGGATCGTGGAATTCTTGCGTGCTGCATACCACGTGATGAAATCCGTGGGCTGCAAACACCTTAGTTAGATGTCTACTCTTATATCCGGCTGCTCGCCAGGTTGTGCTCCTGTTTGCTACCGTCGTGCATATTCCTATGTTAATGTCCTTTAATTTATCCGCCCACTTTATAGTACAGGCTACAAACACCATCGTCTTAGGTAAGCCCATCGTACTTGTAATGCCTGTGTTATTAGAGTCCCCCCTCTAAGGCGGCTTTAAAATCTATACATATTGCGTATAACGGTCTTCCCGGCTTGGGTAGTTTCCCAAATTTCAACCAGCAATAGGCGCAGGGCGTATATATCGACTTCGCTTGTTTAAACCCATACTGTTCTTTTGGTACTGCGTTCTGGTTTCGAAAAAGTACTCGAGTCTATCTGATATTATCCCAGATAATATCTTATAGGGGCAACTCTTAAGTGTTATTCCCTTTCAAGATCCCGGCTCTGTTTATATGCCTTTCTCCTCGGGTGTTACAATTAGGATACTTTCTTTAGGCATTTCCACAGATTTCAAGCATTTGTCAAATAAAGCTTTCTAGCATGGTACCAGTACAACGCTTGTTTTAAATGTTGATTTCTTATCATATCGTTCCTGGCCGCTTTGCCTTTAGACGCCTTTTCAATTGCCCTGGCAACGCCTTTGATTGTGCCTGATTGAACTACCCATTCCCGTGCGAATTATGTTTCTTTGTCCTAAGGCCCATTGTATAATATGATTTATTTCTGGGTGGTGTTGGCTTTCTGCAGCACACTAGCAAAGTGCTTAATCAGTCGCCTAGTCTCTACTGTAAACTGCCCCTTCTGTTTAAGCCACCTGTGTGGTTGTTTCTCTGTATTTTTTGCAACAGCGCCCACTTCTGGCCTTTCCAATAAATTTGTTTCCCTTCCTTGTATGCTCTTTGTGTCATTTTCGTCACCAATATTGCAAGCGGTCTTAATACCGGAAAAATCTTCACGTATTCCCTAGTTAGTCCGTTAGCATTCGCCGCCCTACACCGATCGTTGAACCAGGGCTCCCCTTTTCGTTCTTAACGCGGAACCATTACACTTTTTTTTTTAATCAGATTTGCCAATTTACGCTCATATGACTCTATTTTAATCTTCCTTGTTGGACACACTTATCTGTGCCTCTTTAAATTATTTTCTGTTTTGCTCACTTTAATTTTCTAAAAAGATATTATTTGGAAAGCTTTTAGGGCCAATAACCGCCTTGATCACGTTTGAACTTTTTAATTTACCTTAAGGATCCAACAGAATTTTCAGACTGGCCTATGGAATATAGCACAGTGTTGAACATTTACGTAGTTACTCGGCCGGTAACAGTTCTTTACTATTGTACGTGTAATACACCATGGTGTCAGGCAAACGGACTCTCACGGACTGGTGCCGAATGTTTAACATCCTGCACCGAACATGACCTCAAGAGGTCAGACGTGTTAACTCTCACACTTCGGCAACTCATTCTTCTGCTTCGCGGGGACTTAAATTGCAACGTCTTGAAACAACTATGACCGAGTAGGTTTGCGATCTAAGTAGCACTAATTTGAATGAAAAATCGCGATACTAATGTTCGGTATCATAGTTATTATTCCATGTTAAAGCAAACAGTTTGGCTAAATGACGGTTGATAAGGTAGCCCAGTTGTAGACGTGACTCAATATTTTTCCTGCTGCGAAATTTATTTGCTGCTGCTCAATACGTTGACTAGAGAAAAACAAAACTTTGTATACATTTCCATGATTTCTACACAAAGCATCGCCAGAAAGCGCGCATTTTGTCTGTAGCCCTCGCTTGTAAGGTATGCGTCGACAGGGAGGTCGGTCGATACCCGCCTAAGGTCACACGGTTAGTACGGATGAGATGGCATGAGTGGCGGTAAGTGCTGTCTGCAAGAGCAGCAGGAATGAATCGTCGCCTGAGCAGAAGTGGTCCACGGCGTATTGTTGCGATTACAATACCAGGCTTTCCGTCTGCTACGGGATCTGGCTGTGGTTGTTGCCGACACCATTGTTCCACCCGGTAGTGATCGGGGGCTGCTGACGGCTGCGCCATCCACTTCTGCGTGGATGTCTCTCCCACCCCGCTCGCAGGCTAGCGAGCTCGCAATGGCTCGAAATTGCAAGATCTGCAGTAATGAGTGGGACTGCTGTTCGCGCACTAATCTATGCGTCCTGTTTGCCACCACCGTCTCGCATCGAATGGCTAGGCACCGGCGAATGTTTCCACGCCATTGCCTCGATATATCCAGAAAGCGTGATCGGTGTTTCACTGCGGCACTCGGCGGTTTGTTTCATTACCGAAAGTTACCCGCGGCGGATCGTCACAACGGCACTGCGATGCTGGGCATGCCCTCGAGCTAGCTTTTACTTTGTCGCGTTGCAAGGCCGTTTCCTCACTCGTTGTTCACCTGTTCAGGCGACGCCAGTAGTGAGAAGTCTTGTGTAGCAAATATCCTGTCAGGTCTGAAGTGTTGATCCCGCCGTGTTGAAGCAGAATCTTGCTTCAAAGTCAGCCGGCTTATATTGCCCAACCAAACACGAAACGAATATCTGCCACCTTGTTATACATTTGGTTAGCGACAATAGGGACCAACAATCGGTCTCCTCGGTTTGCCTTATTTACAAGGCGATATTGCATTAAACCATGGGTCGCTACGGATATAATAATCGCTTTTTATCCGGCAAAGCAGCGCAGCGAACAGAACGGAGTAGAAGATTCTATACCTTAATTATTTTAATTTAGGATTATCTAAAGAGAGTCAGTTGTTAGTGAGATCTGCTCTGGAAAAAAAGTTGTAACAGTATAAGAAAATGCAATGTATACACAAAATGGATCGCAGGTAGAAAACGTCAAAGTCAACTGTCATTCTGCTCGCAAAGGGCTTGCTTGAGCTTGTCCAAATGTTCAAATCGAGTAAAGCCAAGACCGGTTTTCAAAACCTCCCACACAGAAAAATCATAGCAGATGTCGTTGTAACTATTTATTGATAGTTACCGTAATCATGGCCCACATCATATAAGTATAGAGAGAGAGATCAATAATATACATAGAGATCAGTTGAAACAAAAATAAAAACTTATTTGTGTACGTATACATTTAGGTTTAGACAAAGAAGCCAATTTACAAGTCCGTAATTTTTTAAACCGCTCAATCGTGGATAGAAGATCGTCATTATTTTTCAAGCAACGCCTCTGTGTAGACATACAACGCGGAAGAGCCGCTTGCGTTCGGGGCTGAAGTGGTCTTTACCCGCTCTACAAATACATATTCATATATGTTATATCTTTATATTTTGCTTTACCAACGAATATTTAAATATATATGCTTGTACCACGTAAGGTTGTTCACAAAGGTTTTTTTTTTGCAAAGGCTTTTGCGTATAAATTTGCGCCACTGTTAATTGGTATTACAACCTTGATTAAAAAAATGTTGCAGTATTTCCTCGTTTAACAAATTTTATCAAACGATGCGATATCGTTGTCTTCTAGAAGCTGTAAAATTCCATCACATTCGATCTCCTTAGGGTCAATATTGCACCTCTATCCGGCACTTTTAAAAAATAATGTGTGTATTGTGTATTTATTAATTGTATTGTGTATGTTGTGGTGTCCGATGTGCTGGAAAGACAGTTTACTTGGAGTCGTTAGGTTGTGGGCCCCTTTATTGTTTCACCAGATGAAAGTAGTTTACAGTCATCATATCTGTTACAACACAAACAATAGATCCCTACATCCAGGATCGTACCTGCGATCGAGCATACCAGAAACCAGAGAAAGGTGGAAAAAAAGATGCCTCCCAATGTTTAGTATCTAGATGTGCGGAGCCGCCCAACCATACTCAATGCTGTTCGTAAAGTTATTGACAATAGCGAAGTGTGTAGCCTTTAAATGTGAGCCGACCAAATGTGAGATATACCTCAAGAGTAATAAAGGCCTTGCGCAATTCAATTTGAAAGATCTGCTTAATTTTCTTCCAGACTGGGCCGCAGTAGACAAAAACCGTAAATAAGCTAGGCGCTAGGGCTACCATCAAAGGTCCTATATCAATTTAATGAGTTTAGTTTAACCAGGTTACAAGTTAGAACTTTTTTGGGATGGTGATGGGTAGTATCTACAGCTGTAGTAGTCTACAGCGCGGAAGTCTAAACGCTGAATGATTGCCGTCCTTATAATATTTTTCCTCTCCAGGATAGGATTAGTCAAAATTACATAATATCAAGAATATATATGGAAGATACGCATATAATAAAGTTGATTCATAGAGCCTCCTGTGAGGCTTCGAGCTGTTAGCGGTCAGGCAGACGAAGCTTGGTTACAGGTTCTAATATGTTCACCAATTGCAATGCATTTAGCGGATGACACAGCACGCATTAGCGCAGGACTACGACTTGCTAATGACCTAGTTGTTCCCCATAGATATCAGGGTGGCGATCAAGTGGACTCGTCGGCCCTTTATGGCCTTTCATGCGCCCCGGAGTGCGACCGGCGTGCACGTCACTCCGCTCTAAATTACACAATTAGTCAGAAACTGCTATCTGCCGGGCTTCCCAAGTGTATCTGAGACCCCATGTTGTTCCAGAGACCTTGGCAAAGGACCTAATAGTCTCACTCTAACCCTCTTTAAGCGCTGGCATATGCTTGCTTGGGATGCAGCTGTAATCGGCTCATTAGCGCCTTCGATGGCCGGTGCAGGTGCGAACTAGACGGGACACGCTTCCAGGCTAGCAGAGACTAACACTTGCAGGCAACTATCCACACGAGTCTTGTGTCAGAGACTCTTACTCGAAATACGTTAGAAGGATATTATTGAATTGAACTAACCCCGGATTAGCCAACATGTGGTCATACGTTTGCATGGAGATAACTGTTGACTCGAACGTATATTTATTTAATTAATTATGTTTGTCACTTTTGCATATATGCTATTTTTACTCTACGTTTAACTGGTCCACTGTCCACTGCATCCATTAGTGTCTATCTATTATTGACTACTGATGATTGCTTGTCTTGCCGCATATTCTACGCTTCTATCTCATATTGTTTTTGCTCCTATTGCTTTTCGCGTGTCGTTAAAAACTTTTACACCTTACGGTGTCTGCTTTCTTTATCTTTAGCGTTTTGTCCTCTCTCAGTAGCTCTTCATTCGACGATAGTCAACCATCAGTGTTTACATTTATCCACATGCCCTAGCTCTCTCTCCTGTAACCTTGACTTTTGCTATATATATTTAAATAATTATATATATATATATATATATATATATATATAAATTTTGTGAAGGGACAGTAGTCAATTCTAAGTTATATCTTCAATGTACCTCGAGCAGTGTGCTTTGAGACGAAAACTTGCTTCCAAAAAAAAGTGCAGTGCTGAGCGAATTTAATCGATAGTTGAATACGTCACCTTTACCGAGTTTTCCTTTAGGTTAAAATGTCAACGACTTTGTCTTTTATAAGTCTATTTCCAATTGATTTCGGTCGATATGGTGCCGCTAGTTTGCAAACTAATCTTGTAAAACTCACTGCGGGAATACAGCTTACTTAGTTGCTGGCGTGAACAAGAATTTTCACTTGCAAATGTCGCTTATGTATATTCCATGAAAGTTCGCTCATCAGAGTCGTTTACTTAAATCGATACCAGCAAGGGGTCAAGATAATCATCCTGGGTAAGATCACTAGTCTGTGTAACCGAAGTATATCCAGTAGTATCAGACTCTAAGATGACCTTTCTTAAATAACTGGAAAACGATTCCTGAGGTCGCTCATACAAGGTGGTTTCCTTCCTCAAGCGCAGGGCAGAGACAGTACCGGAAGTGGCGCGGATGCAATCGAAGCGCTCTTCCCCCAACACCGACCGCCGCACGGCAATGCTTTTTGTCGAGCCATAAGATTTTTCATGAGTCCCCGCCAAGAAGACGAGACTTCTACCACGTCATCTTACTTGACGTCCAAACTTTTTGGCAGCCTACCATGAATAGTGATTCTGGAGACTCTCCACAGAAAGAAGGCGCCCTTTTGCCAACGCCGAATCATATTAAACTACGTAAAGTTCACGGTCTACAATGTCCCATGGAACCAATTGTAACATGACTGCAGAGGTGCCTGAAACTCCACACCTGGCCTTCTGCTATGGAACTGCAATGTGTTGCGGCTATTAGAACTTCCTCCGGGGACACCCTCCAAGCCTGTGCCGATGACGTCGTCCTCACCGTTCATGCCCGGACACCGAATCTGTTGCAGAGCCGCGCCAATGAAGCACTTGCCTATGTCGCCGATTAAATACAAGCGGCGGGGCTCGATTTCGCCCCTCTAAGTGCGGGGCAATACTCCTGGTAAGACGGAGAAATTGCCCCGCGCTCTACCTCCGCTTAGAAGGCCGGGAAATAGCACTCTTCAGCAAGATCAGGTATTTCGGTCACCCTAGATAGAGATCTCTGTGTTTCCAGGCATGTGCGGCAGGCGACGGGCAATCAAGACAGCCAACAACTTTGCTCGGCTTATGCCTACCACAAGCGGGCCACGACAATTCAGACGGTGTCTGCGGCCGAGTCAGCTGCCTTGCACAGAGCTCCGGTCTGGCCCATCCACATCCTAAAGTTCACCGCTAACAGGTCCCGCCTGCGTCGACCCCAGAAGGTCGGAGCCCTCAGGGTGATCGTGGCGTACCTGTTAACACAGCCCCGGCCCTCGATCTTGGTGAAACGGTCCCCTGGGACCTAAAGCAGCCGAGTGCTGCCGTTTATGGAGTAAACCTTTGGTAAGAGGAGCAGGACGGTTTGAAAGAAGGTGCTCAAGGCGCAAGTCTCCGCACTCAAGTCCCAAATACCAATAACTGGCTGAACTGACCGGGGGCAAACTTACGTTCTACACGACCCAGATCCTGACAGCTCATGGCAACTTTCAGTCCTACCTGTTCAGGATCACGAAGGCTTACAGGCCCAAGTCCACCCACCGCGGCGATGAACCGGAGTACCTCCCAGCATGGGGGGAGCAGCGTGCACCTCTACCGCTTATAATGAAGACACCGGCTTTTAATTTATATCACCTCTGCAAAAAATGACGGGAGCACTCTTCTACTGGAACACAATATCTTAAGCTTTTGAAGCTGTACTACAAGACATAACAAGAGTCAAACCCCTAAAGCGTCTTCCCCTTCTCCCCATGATTCCCGGGGAGCACGCCCGCCAGGAGTAGTGGTGACCGTATATATATATAAATATATATATATATATATATATATATATATATATATATATATATATATATATATATATATATACATTCAGCATGTAACTAATTACAATACTTATCTCTCATAGGCACAAATAGCTCATCTTGCAAAGATTGTAGTTTGTTTATTTTGTAGGAAAAGACACATAAATCTTACTGTGGCTATGCTAATGTTGGAACCTTAGCTGAAAGGCTAGTTCATATATGAACGTTTACTAAAACATTAACCCTGCGACGTAATGACTTGCAAGGCTTTATACGCGCATCTGCATATTCTAAGAGAGAAAGGCCGCTTGGTTAAGCTTGTTGACCGTACCTTTAGCGGATCGGGCGTGGTTGGCTTTGAAGATAATCTCCATGCGTGGTTTCATCGTGAGCAGCGGAATGGGAACATATGTGCCACAGAAGCGTCCCACAAGCTGCTTGACGTTCGCTACACTTATCGTAGAGATGTCGACAAAGTCGTTCAGGCACCCTTTCTGGAAGGGTTCTTCCAGCTCGAACTCGTGAAATGTGATGCGTAGAGTTTCTGATTCTTGCCCTGAAATCACATACAGCATTATGCACGTTAGTTGCTGGGTTATCCAAAAAAAGTCCGTTCAATTGATTCAAATCTCTCTACAGTCTGACTAGGCAAGCCTGTTCGCGCAGCGCTTATCTTCGAATACTGTCGTAGGACACTCAGTAGTGTGCGCATAAAATATATCTAGTTGAAACTGCTAATGGTCTAACATAAAATTATTTGTAAGAGCATTTAAACTGGGCAATTTAGTGCGTCGACAAACTCATATTAGCCATTTAACCAACTCAAGATGTTAATTTTGTTGTATCTATATCTGTATTACGTTTATCCTTATATTCAATCAAAATTTGATAACGATATCAGCCGGTTTAATTCTGTGTTTATAGAGTTTGTAAAATAAGAAGATTATGCAAGCAATTACTTTGTTTTAGCATATTTCTACTATTGTTAGTAGCTTTTGCCGCCATGATTCACTTTGTGATTTTTCAGAGTGATAGTTTGCTTGCCTAACGACATAGGACCTGCATATTACTGATACTTGAATTATTGTTCTTGTGCAGCTACTTCTGTTGTTCTCGGCTTGGCGGTTTAGTAAGTTGTTTCAGCCAATTACTATGCGGTATACATTCCCCCATTCGGCAGATTCCTTTATGTTGACCCAATACCAATACGCTTCGTTCTATGGGCGCCACTAGACTAGTACTATCACTGTCCGCGCTAATACACAGGACGCGTCGCCTTTTGTGCTTAACGGCGGCTATGCTTAGCTAAAGCGTAATTGCTAAAATTACACGTTCACGTATTTACTTTACGTATGTCAATGACGGTTCGGTTTTAAGTCTGCATCGTTTTTAATAGTTACGGACCATTTTTAATAGAAAAGTAGTTTTTTTCCTTAATAAAATGTATAATCGTATTTTGGAAACTTAAGTTTCTGATCGACCGATCTATGCTTTAAAACAACAGTTCCAAGTCTACACTAAAATAGATAAATTCGTCTTTTTATGTATATTGAAAAAGTATAAGAGAAATAGACATTCTTATTAGAATATATCTATGCGCTTTACAAATCTCGCTATCATACTCTCAGACGTTTGTTCCTGGTGGGTTACTAGTCTGTCTGTATTCACTCTGCTAGTAAGAGGGTTAACCATTCCACCATGGTTCATAATATCGCTACAATATTCAAATGTACCTTGTTATCTAAGCGGAAAGCCGAGGCATTCTAGACTGCTGTTGGCTGATAATTTGGAATCTGATAAATAGAAAATACTTCTAGAAAAGTGTGATAAGCTTAAAAGCATGTGTTGTTTTCCATTTGGGGTTGTTTAAGTCAAAGCTACTTGTTTTACGGACGATTAGACCCGCCTATAACACTAGGTATAATATGTTTAAACAGTGGCTGCTCTTTTGAATGTGCGGTATTATCTATAGGAAAAGCGGTTCCACCCAAACACACATGTACTCCCATTTTGAAGGGTCCTTGACAAAGCATGAAGAGGTCCGTGAGTTCCCTTGCCAAGGGCCGTTATTCGTGTGTCGAATATTCAAACCACTTCATTCGGCCCGCTTGGACAGCCTTTGCGTATAACTATTTTAAGCACTTTTGTCTACTTGCTACCACAGTTAGGCTCCGGCCTTCAACCATACCAAATGGTTGTTCTTAGGAAGAACAATCTCAGCGATTTTTAGGTAACAAATGTAACAAAGTGGTATGTATTTATCCTGTTTTTTTCACCCCCGAGATTACTTATTCCGTCATTATGATGTCGCCCGACCTAACGAGAAGAGTAACCTCAGCGGATAAAATATATGTTTTCGTTACCTGGCTATGGCCAATCGTACATAAATCTTCGTTATCGTTTGCGGTCTACAGGACTTTCAGGATTCCTACCGAGTTATTCAAGCAAGCGGTCTAACAGGCTGCTTTGCGGCAGCACCTGCGCTTTTCTGCGCCATGTCTTTAAAGCTATCAGTCCACCATGTTCCACCGAGACGTGCTTCCACGTTCGTCACGTTAGCCATGCGATTTGCGGTCCGAACTCGCTCATTTGGTTCATTCTCATCACTCCACCGAGCTCATTCGGCTCGGTAGAGTCGTTGACATCAAGCACGGCTTGACTTATGGGGACTAAAAAGCGATAAAGTTTGCTGAATTGCGCGAGTTCTACTTAGGTACATCCGGGCCATGAGCAATAAGAGAAAAATCATATTTGTAAATAGTAGTGATATTCCTTTGCACGTAAGAATAATCGTTAGCAACAATTGGTAGCAGCATTGAAATAGCCAATTTGCTGATTCAATATGATCTATGCAATACAGGAACATAGCGCCGAGCAGTGCGACGACAGTGCAGTGGTAAATATTCCACAATGCTGCACAATCATATAAATGACGTCTTGCTTTCTTTATTCATGCTGCGTTAGAACATAATAGCAAGGAAGTGGGGCTTGTCAGAATGCACCCTTTCACCCCCCAATTACCAGAAGAGCTAAACTTCTTCATAGTTTTGTTGCTGTTGCAGTTGTTTCAATTATTGTTATGGCGCTGACGCCTAGGTGCGTCTAGGCTTGCGCGCTTCCTCTCGCGGCACTTTGGCCATCAATATCGGTTAACCGTTTGCTTGGAGCCGAGTAAAACAGAGAGGATTACAACTAACTGTACGTACTATATACAGTCAGTCTGTCAGCGCTGCTGTTAGCTACGAGCTTTTGACTATGTAGGCGTTTTGTTGCGCCCTCGAACTTGCTCGTCGCTTCTCACTTACCTTATTTTTACCCGTCAATGTCTTCCCGAGGTGTTTTTTGCCCTTTGTCTCTTCCATTTATCTTCTATTCATGCCGCCGATATTAACCACTGTCGAAACAGTACGTATGCTGAGAGCATACAGCTGTGAGCTATATTTCTACATATTTACAATGAGCACGGTTCTAGCAACACCAATACAGTCACCGCAAATGTCATTGCCGGAACACATTCCGTGACATTGGGGCAAAGTTGAACTGAATAACAAAAACGTAATCGCTCTCTTCTCTAGCCTCTCCGTCGTATAACACTGGATGGCGCAGCATTCTTCAGTCGTTCAAAGGCTTTTGTACAGATCTAAGTCATACTGTTGGGCTCGTTTCGTTAAGGCCGCTAGAGATACATATGCTATACGGCCATTCAGTCTTGTAGTGCCAATTTAGTCTGAGCGAACGTCTGTATGAGTCGGAGCGAACTCTGAATGGTTAGAATGCAAAAAAAAGGCTCTTTTTTAAATTACCATGTACAACTTCTTGTACATGGAATAGCAATAACGACAATCCAAAGCAGAAGTTGGTTGCTTGCTTCGACTACGCCATTGGCCAAGAGAAAACTACACGCGCATGTCGAACCTGTCATTATTCTCGTCGTCGTCATCATTATCATCATCATCATCATCGTCGTCTTCGTCGTCAGCTGCGCCGGCTTTGCTCAAAGCGTTCTCGTTTAGCGTTAAGTGCTGTGCCAAACGATAGACGGTGTATGGACGAGAAACCTCTGAAAGTAATTAGTTCTTGCTTCGTAGCTGTTGCAACATTGAGCCAGAGCTACACTGCTAGCCTAGGCACGAAGACTTCAACAAGCAGCTACCGGAGCGATCTGGCGAGACAACGAGAAAAAGAGAGATACAGAAAGAGAGAGAGAGAGAGAGATAGAGAAACGCCTAGAGTTGCAGCGTCCTGACTGACTATGACGGCGCCGAAAACAACCTGAGCTGGAGGCAGCTCAAAGATGTAACGCAGAGTCTCAGGCCGACTCACACAGGCTTTCGGTGGTGGCCCACCCGCCGGGTGTTACGCCAGCCACGTATGTGAGCTGAGTGTGTGTGAGTGTGTGTCTGTGTGTGTGACTGTATGAGCGTCCCCAGAATGCCCTGGAGGCAGTGCAAGACGAGTTTTCCGGGGTTACAAGTAGCTGAGAAAACTTAGGTGATTGGTGGAAGCACGGCCTGGGGACCGATGTTTCGGGACGTGATGCGCAGCTGCTGCGAATAGAAACTGAATACGCTGCCTTTTATAAGAGGTAGACGGTGGTTGGGAACGCGTTCGCGCTCGAATCTAGTTGACTGCACGAACGCTATTACTTCCTTGTTGTTGTTGTTGTTGTTGTTGTTGCTTTTGTTGTTGCTGTTGTTGCTGTTGTTGTTGTTGTTGTTGTTGCTGTTGTTGTTGTTGTTGTTGTTGTTGTTGTTGTTGTTGTTGTTGTTGTTGTTGTTGTTGTTGTTGTTGTTGTTGTTGTTGTTGTTGTTGTTGTTGTTGTTGTTAATTGTTGCAGTCGTTATCATAGGCGCAGTTATTACTGCCAGCAACGCTCTCTGACAGCTACGCTCATTCGGCTATTATTTGAAGTTAAATTATAAATTCCGATAAACTTACATCTAACATGATCTGAATACATACAACTCTGCTGAACGCCAACACTGATATGGCCCGGTAGGTCTCTTAGCCTATTCCTGTCATTCACATTGTCAACAGCATTTGTGTATCTGTTATCGTCGCGCGACGACAGATACACAAATGCTTGCTGCTGAGCTTCAGTTAGGAATTAGCTCTAACTAACAATAATAACGCCGCCGAGATACGCCATAATTGTCTAGCGAAGCTTCAGGTTGTAGTTGAGGTGCGTTGTGAAATGCCAACCGGCAGCTGTATGCGCGTGTATAGGCGTGTGTATGACGGGGTATTATCCGTTGACTCGAAGTTGCAATTCGCGACTCATCAGCTATCGCTTTTCTGCTCTCGGAAGGAGATTAGCGTTAGAAGGAGCTCCCTTCACCCTACGCCCCGCCCCCCCCCCGCGTCCTGAACCGAGCTGTTGCTTAAGAGCTTGTCAATAACAGCGGCAAGGACAGCACCAATGGCTGCTTCGTGACAGACACTTCGCATCGCCATCGAGTCCGATGTCGATAGCATTCTCGGCGGGGCTTGTCAGGACAGGTTACTACCCCTTCTAGTTAGTTAGGCGCTGTTTTTGGAATGTCGATATTGCGCAATGTCGATGCGGCATGCTGTTTCACCCACGTAGCGATACGGATGCTATACGCAAGTTACACCGTAGGGTTGCAAAAGAGCTAAAGGTAGGTAACTTTTTTGAGGGTTCGCAAGTTAGAAGTCGTCTCGGAGACAGAGACAAACACGTGCGTGATGCTTACAGAATTCGCGGTGCTGTTGACATTTTTCCTATACATTGACAAACAATAACTGTTGTTTTTTTATCATATATAAAATCGTTTTGAATTAAAACAGCTGGCCGGGTAGAATCTCCGTTTTGCACTCATACGGTCGAAAGCCCTCGTTGTTGACAGCTTGCTCTTTGTGTTGTTCTACAGCGCAATATTTGACCACCTTTAGTACCCCATGATTCTTGCAAACCTCGCAGCGCTCACGTACAGACAAGTAAATGGGCTGTTTGTCTGTCCCAGTGAGGTAACGTTACAACTCGATACCAATGCGTGTGCTATAGCATTTAATAAAAAGAGAAATGAGTATACCTGCCAAAAAATCTAAGCATTACAATCGCACAATCTACAGTCGTAATACAAACCGGTTGCGGATTTGACCCCGGCATGATCCGTACCCAATCGATGCAACTTTTGTTCAATAGAATAATAATTGTACGTATTCATACTATATGCATATGCGTACGTTTGACGATCATCAATTATTCACTTGATCCATGTCCGTTAACCCACATTCGCTTTATGTGTAATTAACTAGTAGACTTCTCGGCTAAAAACAGGTTGAGAAAATTCGTTCTCTGTATTACGCATATATATATATATATATATATATATATATATATATATATATATATATATATTATTTCGTTGTATAACGCTTACATACTAAATACGCCTAATGTCTGGTTCCTACGGACGTGCATTAATGTAGTAATTATAATACCAAATTGATTGGTAATTAAAGGTGCCTTCTATTCTGAAGCTGGTAAATTATATAAATATGCAAAAAATAAGCATGGCTGTGACAAAACAAACTGCAACTTATTATACAAAGTATACAGGCATAGACATAAATGCGGAAAAACTTTCCACGAACCATTAAACCGGGTTCTTTTTAAAATTCAGTCGGCTAGATGTGCCTCATTTGATATTTTGAAATAATAGAAGGATCGCGCCGTAAAAATTCGCATGTCATTCTTGCCACAAGATGTACTATCAAGATAATTTGTAAATACTTTACAAGTCGTTTTACAATGTGGTTCCACAGAAAGATGCTCTGTATATATTGGTTCATGCCACGAGAAAATATATAGGTTTTCTCATATGTGATTATCACTTTCAGGAAAGCGTCAAGCAAATGCGCTCTCTCAGTTTTAACACCGCTACCCAAGTGACAGAGACTAAGAGAAGCTAGTATTGTTTTTTCCGTATACGGTCAAAATTCGAGTTTTATTAGAAAACACCTTGCATACCGTCTGAGAGATGACATCAGGAAGGTGGCTGTACAAGGACCGGCATTATCTATACGAGATGCACAATTTTGATGACTTTTTGGCATAACATGGGCCTTTTTTTCAGAATCTCCCGTAGAATATGTTCCTTCAATTCGTCGGTGATAGCTGGTTTACAGGCGAACACCTTGCGCTTTAAAAAACCCATCGAGTAAGTTCAGCGCGTCTGGAATCACGAACGAGGTAGCTACAGAACGTCTGCTTCTTGGGAGGTCACGCGCCAACCAAGTTTCTGCTAGAGCGGCTCAATTTTAGGACCTGCTATATGGCAGGTTGCACCGTCCGGTTGGAACCACCGTCTGTCAAAGGCTAATTGAGTAAGTTTTGGCCCCTTAAGTTATGGCATACCGAGGTCGCCATGTAGTATCTTTCAAAGCGCACAATCTGACAGGCCCAACTCATGTGCTCGCCGACAAGTCGACAGGTGATTGGATTTTGTAACACGCCCGCAGCCACTGCATTGAGGTTTTCTTTCGAGTAGACACCCCGAGCGTGGCGCATCATCATTACCGACATAGTTTCGTAAAACTCTTTCACCGGATCGTACACCGGAGCCGTATCCGAATGTTCTGCATTTTCCACATGCGGCACGCAGAGATCTCACAAACAGTGCGTTACAGAGCGAGCGTTTCCATAGGGCAGCTCAATGAGCTCCACTCGCTGAGAAAGATCCATAGTGAAATAGTATAGAACAAAGATGTTTACGAATACCTTGCCGCCATTTTGGTATGGCTGCAAAATTCGTTTTAATGAGTTTTTTATTTTATTTGAGTGTGTAAAGCATGTAGTATGTAGCTTTCAATGTAACAAAAGGAAAGCATAAAGTGATAAGGTGGCAGAGTGAGGATGGCTGGATTGAGTGTGTGTGGTCGCGCATTGCAGGCGATGGCCCCGGCATTGACAATTGTTCCAAGTCGGGCGCTAAATAAAGTTGAAGGATTTAAATATGTCGGTTTACTAGGAGTCCGACAACTCGAACGTACCTTTAAATGTGTAGTAGCACTCCATGTTCTCCGGGTAGTTATTTGGATAGCCCGGAGAGCTGAAGTTGCCCTGCTTGCTAGCCGTACTGTCAAACTCCATGAAGCACGAAGGCGGACCAGCTGTAAGGATACAAAGTTGGCGCAAAATCAGTTACTCAGCTTCTTATAAGCTCGTTGTTACTGTTCTCATTATTATTGCTGCAGTCATCGCCGTCGATATGACTCTCACAAGACTATTAAGGGTGATACCCATTATATGTTTGTTGATGCTGTCCTACGTTTTTGCTTGCTGTTGCTTTTGTATGGAAACAAAAGGGTATGAATGAAGCACATTATTTGCAATTCAAAGAAATAAGCAATTATAATATAACAAATGATATATATATATATATATATATATATATATATGTCTACGCATTCGGAAATCCAAGTGCATCAATATGTAGATAATAGTACATTATTATCATCATATTTTTATCGTCATGTTAATGCATTCGAATGTTGTTTGGCTTTTTAAATCTGGTTCCTTCTTTTAAAACCCGTTTTTTTTTCGATGCCTGTAGTATTACATAGTGTCACATCTGTTATGTTTGGTGCAGCTGGCTGGGGGGGGGGCATATTATCGTATTGTACGCGGTTACATCTGGTGCAATAACATCTGTAACAGCTGTGAACCAGAAAGATATTGCGCAACACTAAAAAATTGCTACAGGTGGCCCGCGTCTGTAAAAACATCGCACTGCGTGGACCGCATTCACGCGGATTGTACCACGGGCCCGCTGATTAGAACAAGGGTGGAACTTCTTCTACTGTGCTGCCGCCAGATAGGATGTTAGGAGGATTATCCTCAAAATATGGCAACAGTGCTTACGAGGCGTTACGTGCCTAGAGACTGCAGGCTTATGGCGTGTCTGCGGTCCGGGCTCCTCCTGTCAGGAGAGACTACGATGAGATAGCCCACGGCCCGGCGCATGTTTTAAAAGGTCACTGGTGTTTGGAGTATTAGTTTAGAATTAGCAAGGCGTTAGTTGCGTCTCCTGTGGCATAGACAAAAGCAACGACACGTCTTGCTACACGTCTTGAGAATTGCGCATGCATCAAAGAGAATGCGCCACAGATAAAGGGAAAACTGGGGCGGTACTTCGAAATAGTAGCCAAAGTTAGTTGGATGTCAAAAGACGAAGGAGCTCTGTGACAATCACCTCTCACGTTTCTGCAGTCAGATGGAACAAAAAAGAAAGGAAAAGAGCAAACGAGAAATCTCTTTTTCCAGGAAGGGCTTTGTTGCAAGGAAATCTGTTTGGCCCGGACGTAGTTAGTGTAGCAGGTCTCGGTCTACCACCGGGGCAAACAAAGTTTGCTCTAGTCAGGGAAGTATGTTTAGCCGATGCCTTCACGCCCCGCACTGTTTTGTATTGTCGGACTGTTTGCTCGTACATAAGGATATTTCAAGAACTTCGAAAGGCAAGACGCGTTATCTGTCGAACATTAGTCTTTTTAACTTTCGTTTGCGTGGCTGTCACTAAGTTCTCTCTATAATTATTGACGAGGTAGCGCCTGGTTTTCGTTAGCCGAACTCATAACTCATCGTTAATCATGTTTCGTCATAAACATAGAACTACCCATAATTTTGAAGATTCTTGAGAATAAACGATATACATCCTGAGAGGAAAATGCCTAAGCTTTGGCATATTTAAGAATAAAATAGAGTAGGCATGAATTTAGTGGTCACCGTATAGTGCGCTAGCCATGGTTGTCATCTGCCGTGGTGTCGCCGGTCCGATTCCCGTTGTAGATCGAATTTGATTTGAGCAATGCTGGTTGAGAACTAACTAGGAACTTCTGTTGCGAGGAAGCAATTTAGTTATGCCTCTATTCACTCATGCCGACCATAGAGCTATTCTTAAAGAACTTAAGGCAAGTGCCTAATGCTGTGGTTTAATGTTTCGTCAGGCTACCTGAGTTATGTGACGGCACTAAAGGGCCAGTGCTGTTTTAGTACAAATCCAAGATCTGTATTAAATTTGACGTGACCATAGGGACTGTCTGATAACAGTGCGAGCAGTTTGGAAAGTAAGCATAGCCTAAAGGCATGTCAGCAATCAAAGCAGAGCATTTGATTTTATTGCAGCGCCGCAAGCTACGCCTGCATTTAGCAGAAAAATTAAAGAACCTTGTCATTCCTCTCTGCCACAGGTCAGCAATAACATCGTCCACAGCGTATTCGGCTTTTCATTTTGCTCACTGAGAAGTGATATAATCAAAAAGGATTCTAGAGTCTGGTTACAAATGTTTGCTTGTACCTAAACGAAGAATGGAAAAAATGTATCCGATACTCTGGTTAGCTAGAAGCGTGGTCACTCTGGTTAGCTAGAACCGTCTTCCCTAATACAAATTATAGATGCCTTTAATTTATTTCAAATGCACAAAGGGGTAAAGTGACGTGTAAATTTTATTTTTCCAACAGTAAAATTTAGACAAACTGAGATACTATATGTGCAGACAAGCGGACTAAACATTGATTTTTACTTCAACCGTCGTCTTTACAGGCAATCCGAACAGGATGTAGCGCAAAAATGAACTAGACATACATTAATTACATATCGTGGAACTGAAACCAGCACTTCTCTGGTCCCTTTGTCACCACACTACGAACCTAGGAGCTAGGACCCGCACACCGAGCTAGTTTCTAAATTTATTTTAGACCGATTTGGCTGCCGCGTACCAATGTGATCGTATTAGTAAAACATCACTTGTTTGTTGGTTGTCTTCACGGTTCTTTATCTGTACCTTTCCAGCGATATAAGTAGCGCAATGATATGTGCTTAAGTGCCATACCAGAGGCAGAAGAACCTACCAGGTAATAATAGCGACTGTACAGCTTATATATTCTTAAATATATAAAGTGATCAAGTAAATCTTTTAGTAAGCCTTTTACCTTAATTGTATTTAAATTATATATATATATATATATATATATATATATATATATATATATATATAAATATATATATATATATTTATGGCATGCTATCACGTGCAACGTCTCCGAGTCCCATAATTACCCTTACTAGAGATACAGCAAAATGTGGCAACTTTGTAGGATGTTGCGTGTAAATAATTGTCTGGCGCGACTGCAGCAGCTCTTCTTTTAAGCACATACATTTTGGGCGAACTAAGGCCTCTAAGCTGTTACAAGACGAATGAGTTGTTTAAGTAAAAACTTGTTTGCTCTTTTTAAGTTGTTTTATGTGAAACATGGCCTATTGTGGGCTTTTCGGTCTTGTCTGACAATGTGAGCAAAAGGTATAGCACAATTGCATACACAAACATATATTAAATGCTTTGGTAACTACGTGGGTTGAGCTTACCCAGGTGCCGTAAAAACGGCTTCCACATAGCCCAACCAAGTAATATAGAAAATAATTTTAGGCTTTATTTATACATAGTTTGCAATATCCTGTAGATACTGTCCTATTTTACGGCAATAAGTTTTTAAAATCAGGGTCCATTATGGTCGTAAAGCTAAGGTTTTTTGTATGTGTGGTACAAGAGGACTAATAAAACAAGCATATGAGAGGCGGATGATAAGCACGTCTGGGCCTACCATGTGTTAGCCTAATGATGCAGTAATGCTTGTGCTAGCCTAATGAGGCAAAAACGCACTATCCGTTTTTAACATTTAGCAGGACTTGCGAAAATCGCTAGTTGTCAGCGGATTTCTTAGAAAGTGTTTCCGTTTTTTATGCTGGTTACATGCTTGCTTTATTGGTTCTACATTGCTCTGAAAATGCCAAATTGTGCATCCTTAGATTGCAAATTTGTCCGCTGGAGCAAAGATCGAATACATGCTTATGGAAAGTATCCCGTAACGCTATCGACACCTGAGTTCAGTGCATTCGTTACCTTACGACTGTAATCCGTTTGGCAGGCAAGGTTGAATCACCTTAACGACAAAGCAGTTTCTCATATTAGCCTGCTGACACAATACGTCCATCGTTTAGAAACGCAGCACAGTAGTCTGGGTTAGACGAGCATTGATTAACAACCAAGAGGTAGGATTTGAATATTTCTCAGCTTCCTTTCCGTCTTTTGAGGCAAGGGCTTGTCATTAATTTTAGTGCATTACTATAAATATATAGCTGCCTCGCACGCAAAAGTGCCGCCTTCTCGACATAAATCAACATGTCTGCATATTTGGTTAGGATTATTTCTACTCACTTACCTATCGATGATATAAATTGTTTTAATAATACAGCATTTGTTTTATTTGTTACAACCATAGAAAAATTTAAACATCTCCAATCGCTGAATACCAAGTACGACGCACTAAGTCTTTGGCCAGACAGAAACTATGAATGCATAGAAGTATGCCCAAATGATATTTCTTTTTGACAGGACAAACGACGTATTTATGATGCTAGATCTGCATTGTTACGTGCAATGATTCCAAAGCTTTCCGGGAGAGACGCGCAATCATAGCTTTAAAGGCAAAATGATTTCCTCCGTTACGTGATCGCATCGCTTTCGTTGGGCGAGGGCCCTTTCAGACTTTCGTCCTCCTCGTCCTTGACACAAAGATTTATAGACGCGTGCGGCTGTTACCTTTGTAGGGCTTTGAGTTGTATCTAAAACGGAGTATAAATCACGCCCCTATCTATAATACTAAGTTCGTTCGCTGCCTAGATGTGCGCAATACCTGCGCTAGCTGCGTCAAAAATACAAACAAATATATGCTGAGCTATTCGGCTATGGGTAGGTATTTTTACCTGTATGTAGTCAGATAATATGTGTGTATGTATGTATATATATATATATATATATATATATATATATATATATATATATAAATGTATCAGAGGCGGCACATAGCGTGTTATATTGTCCATATATTAGCATACATGTGGCATAAGGTGTGACAAACGGCGACGCTATTCACTTAAAATGCGATGTGTGTGCATATAGATTCTGACGCATGTTACAGTTTACCTCTTTCTGTAGCACAATAGTTTAATAGAACCGCGTGAAAAACTCGGAATCATGTAGCATGAAAGCGCGCGGTATAAGATTGGGAGTGCGTGACGCTAATTTGGCTGGCTTTAAGGTATTTTCTCCCAAAATTTGGAGCTTGCATTATATATTACCCCCAGTTCCATGCGAGAAAACACTTTAATTGTAAGAGCCTCATGTGAAGGACATATATGTTCCCTTTGACCCATATTAACGAACGCGATCCTAAAAAAAGCACTGAACTCAAGAATGATCTTTGGGTAACCCGAAAAGGCGCAGGCGTGGTACTTGAAATATAGTGCACTGTGCAGTGTAAACTCTACAGGTAGGCCCAGCATCAACGAATTACTTGTGGCCCAATTCGTAAAGCTGACATTATCTCTGTAAAAAGTACAAGAGACAGCAAAGTAGTTAGACGATTTTGTAAGAGCCTAATTATAGGCTACTGAAAGCAGCTGCGTGCTATATAGATATGGAAAGGAAGTGAACCGCGCGATGAAGCCCGGCAACGTAGGACAAGATAAATATAAATCACCTTAAGTGAATTCCAATATGGGACGTAGCGCCAACAATTTAACGATTGTAGTCTAAAAAACAGCAAGTTCAGGTTAAATACGAATGAAAAACTTGGGAAACAATGCACTCTAGACCCGTTCTGGATGACATAATTTAGAGAATACCCTGACGCAGCTCCAACCTCTTGGGTACCCCGACGGGTAAGAGTAGGCCTACCATGGCACGGTTTTATAGCACGGTATGGCCCAATAGAGTATATGTTATAAGATGCTATCATTTCTGCGATAAATCTTTTAGCAAACAAAAACGTATTATGTACAGAGCAGTTATGCTATGTACCAAAGGCGACAGGCTCCGTCCTGAGCAGGCAACAGACCCCATCTATGTAAAGTGTGGCGTTTAGCCTTGTGGCGAGCGCATGTGTAAGGCGATGTAGCGTCGTGCAGGCGACTCCCGAAGCCCCGGGAAAAGGAAATTGGATGTCCTGCTTGAGCCATGGTCTTTTTCTGGTCTTCCTATGCAAGCAAATAGATACAGCTTCTCGTCCCATAGACACAGGGTACGCTACAGGAAAGCCTCAATACCGCTCGAAACGATTAGAGACGGCAATTTCTTTTCTTTGCTCACTCTCTCTCTCTCTCCATTACTCATCGGCTGTTTGATCTAAGGAACGCAGGCTATTATAATACGTCCCGTTACCTCGATTGCACTTAATATGCTAAGTGGCATAGGCCTCTACGGGTGAACCCGTTATGGCTAAGTGCAGCAAAGGTGCGCGTCTACTTTTGATACAAATGGATGAAACTCTATTAGCCTCGTTCGCTTATATTTTCCTAGTAAGATTCCTGGTGCATTAATCATACTTCGGTAAAGTTCCTGTTCGTGACTGTACGTGGAGAGGTGTTTCGATTTTGTATACTGCTCTCGTGGGAAAGACACATGCATGTCATCACTAGCCAGTCATCGATGCTATCGGTGATATGGTTTAGCAGTTCAGCAGTCGTTTGCGTTTGTCGAGTTATTCACTCAGCTCGTTGGTACGGCATTGCCCATCCAGCGCGGCTAGCAATCTGAGCGAATATCAGCGCTTACACTGCGGTAGGTAGTGAAAGCGGGGGTGTGACGTTTCAACGGAACGTCTAAACAATGAATACGTTCGGTGTAATCGGCTGCCTCTCATGCGTCTCGAACTGTGTTAGCTGTGTTCGTTAGCAGAGTCCGCCCTCGGGGGTTTGACACGGCGGGCTGGCAAGGTAACGTTCGATCGCGGCTGGTTCGCTTTCGAGTCTCGGTAACGACCCTGGATGAGAGAGGGAGATCTCGCTGCAGGCGGTGGCGGGGGGGGGGGGGGGGTGATTTTTCATTGTGCTACGTACAGAAGCGCAGGCTGTACATAAACGCCTGTCGTGGGCGCGTGCGCGAATAGATACGCAGAGGGGCCGTTAGAGTCAGCTGTCTGTCTGTTTGGGTAGGTGGGTGGGTGGGTGGGTGACAGTGGCCCACCTGCTCCTGTCGACGGCAAGCCAAGAACGGCGCTGTACCAGCGCTGTCATCCTACCTGCCGATACTAAACGCAGTTTCTTGGCTGCCGCCGCGGCTTCGAAGGCTTCGAAACGACCAAATGAGTCGAGGCGTGCACCCTCGGCACGCCAGCATAGCAGCAAAGGCATTTAGATGAGGTCTAGAAGACTGTCCTCTTCCCTATCTTTAGCTGGGCACAGACGCCGCCACGATCTGCGCATGCAGTTCGATCTCTATCTCTTCGCAGGCGTATCAAGCATATTCTTGCGAGCGCCTTGCAGTCTGTAAACTAACTCTGTTCGGCGGCAGCTAGTCAATATTTAGCTAACTGACTGAAAGAAAGTGTAGGTGCACTATTAACACTCACACGCTTATAGATGCAGCTAATTACGGACGTAGGTATTATGCTATGCAGCTGCTATATGCTGTGGTTAAAATATCACACAGTATACATGTATATTATGTGTTGTTGTTGGATCATGTACAAATTGGAAGGGCTAATGAAACTGTAACTATATGAGAAAGCTAATTATAGAAGATTTGCGGCTGTACCTGACACCGCGCGCCTAATGTCGCCCACTGTTCTTGATCGTAGGTCCGTGTCATTAGGTCTGAACGCGCTTAGGAGGCTTTTATCATTAGGTAAACCATAATCAGGCAATACTTACATAGCTTAACATGTTTTTGCAATCAGATCAGATGCACGGTCTTTCTAGTTGGAAGGCTGGGTGAGAGAGCCATCATTGCTTAAATAACATTTCATAGAAGAAACTGTCCTTAGTCTGTCTCTGTCTGTTAAGTGTCTGTCACAAAATGCAATATTTATTATCTATAATACTACAAACAGACATTTATAAAAATAAAAAAAACTCTTGGAACTGCTACATCCGTTGCAAGACTCTCCGCACCATTGCGTATGGATTTATGGTGCACGATTTGCTAGACAAATGGAAGCAATAAATGAGTGTACACGGTAACGCTAGCTCTTATCTTGCTATGGTGAAACCGTTCCATCGTTGAACTCCCCAGAACACCCGCCAGTGTCGCCCTTACAGCTTAACTATTCGACATTCGCAGTGGCGTTTGTGTCTGAATAATAGACTTAAAAGCTCAAATGTCAAAATGAGTTTACAAACTCAAAGCGCTCACCGCCGCTAAGTATGTTGCTGGCCAACAACCGCCTTTCTTTCCGCAATTAAACCGCTTTGCTATTACGGAAGCCATCTCAGATTCGGATAGCTTCGGATTGGCCCTATTCTCATTCGACTCTAGATAAATTTAAATAGTTGGCAATATGCCCGGCTTGGACATTCGTCCTAGCCTTATACGATTGGCGAACTCACGATGGATGTACGCTAAGAGTTTTCGATCGTAGTCAGTGCTTGCAGTAGAGCCTTTCGGGTTCACTACTCATCCACCTTCTAGGTAGCAACGATAGTGTTCTCTGCAGCTATTTGACTTCGAAAAGATAGTTTATGTTGATAATCAAAATAAGGAGTTTATGCTGATTATCAACATAAGGAACAAGCCGTTTGACAAATGTCGCAACTACTCGTCATTGAGCGTGGGAGAAATTCATCTCTTTGAACGCATTTCTTAGACAAAAATATCTCTTTCCGCCCGTTCGAGCCTCCTCCGCTCCAGCATATTTAGCTTTCTCAACGAGTCGCGGAGGGTCGACCGGTAATGCCCGCGGAGACCTTCAACCAACTCATTATGGCTGCGTTACAGGACATGAACAGAGATCGGCAATTCAAGATCACATGACTTCGGGGTAACCGATGTAACATTGTGGCAGCCTACGTCCGACCATCGAACGCCGAGAACACGACGGTGTTGATTGACAGAATCACACGGGCTATCCACGTTCTCCCCTCAGTTGGATTTCCGCTGATAGTGGCAGGCGACTTTAACACGAGGGTTTACAAATCTGATGTTTTGCGTAGTCGCGCTCTTCTCTCGATGCTCGATGATTTCGGCTGTAGTCTGATTACCGATACGAATGTTCCGACGTTTGAAGGTTTTACGGGAAGTTCGGTAATTAATATAGTTGCATCCAACGTAGACTCGGAGAAAACTTGTTATATTGAAAAAAGCAACCCGCTACTTGAAGGTGGTAGCTTTAAATGTTCCAGTAGGAGTCGAAATGTAACTCCCTCAAATGAAGACTCCGCCGCGAATGAACGCTGAGTTAGCTAAAGCACTGGACCCAAATTAGTTTGGCCCAAAGTTTGCAGCGTAATTCCCAGTACAGCGTGACCCGGACATCGAAGTATAAGGGTGTGCTGACACAGGCAATCACATCGTCTGTCTGTGCACCGAGCCCGGGTCGACAACGGCCATGGTTTAATACAAGCTGTAGACTAGCCTCCGTGGCGCAGTTCCGTGCCCGTCTGCTGGCTAAACAATACCCGTGCATGATGCCGCTCTGTAACCTGTTCAAGAGTTCGTATAGACGAACTCTCAAGACGGCGCGACGGCAATATCTTGAACGTCAAGAAGAGAAGCTACTAAAACAGGCAATCCCCACAGGTAGATTAAACGGGTGAAATCCTTCTCGTGTCCTATAAACTTCGCTGTCTTGATAGAGCACTTCAGAGAAATGTATGCAAGTGCAAATACCATTCCCAGCAAAGTTCCATTGTTCGATAGCGCATGAGACGAACTGACTTCGTTTATGCGCAATGAACTGGCAGCAGAGTTCTCCGTAGTGGAAGTGCTAAGCTCCATGAATCGCTTCAGCCAAACAAAGCAGCTGGCTTGGACCGAGTTCGCAACGAGCATCTGAAGACGGCGGCTGGCATGGCCTCTCATTGGTCAAGTTTATTCAATGCTTTACACCGTCAGGGACGTCAACCACAAATTTGGAGTGATGCGCTGCTTATCATCATACTAAAGGGGGAAAGGTGATCCGCAGGTGCCGTCATCCTGGAGGGCGACTGCAAAGGAAAGTTGCTGTTATAAACTTCTGGCAATCCTTATCACTCGACGGCTCAGCACCTTCTTGGAGTCCTGCGGCTGCATACCGGACAAACAGCACGGTTTTCGCACGGGCCACTCAACGATCACGGCATGCAACCTATTACTAAACAAAGTGCGCAGCGACATTAGCAGGCCGAAAAAGACACTCTACGCAGTATACGTCAATTTCAAGTCTGCGTTCGACACGGCGCCTAGAGACAAAATCCTTGTAAAGCTAGCTGAATGTGGAGTTCCGCTTAACATGCTTCGGCTTATCAAGGTTAAGCTTCAGGAAAACTCAGTGAGCATTGATAACGGGGTGTACCCAGCTTCCGTCGTTTGCCCAAACAACTGGTGTCGCGCAGGGCGATAATCTGACCCCTCTGCTGTTCTCCCTGCTGCTGAATGACTTGCCATCCTGAGTCCAAAGATCTACTTCTCACGTCAAAACGCTGCTGTATGCAGATGACCTTGTCATGTTCGGAAGAAGTCGTTTTCATACCCAACAGGCATTGGCAAGACTCTCTGTACAAGATACCGGCCTGACAATCAATCTTGAAACTGAAGCCATGACATTCCGCCGGGGAGGGCGACTAGCTGAATCCGACCCACTTCGTATAGGGCCAACGACTCTTGAGTATGTGCATAGCTTCAAGTACTTGGGTGTGATACTACCTACCGACGGTCGATGCTTCAAGGAGCACCTTAAGGACAGGGTTGGGCGAGTCTTGGTTGCGAGTGTTGGGGTGCAGACGCCATCGAAGCTATCGCTACAGTTAGCAATGGCCTTGTTCGAGATGAAGGTTGCACCTATTGTTGCATATGAAATTCAAGTAATCAGGGAGTACCTCTTCGCGTCGCAACTTGAGATGCTCGATCGTATAAGGCCAGCATTTCTCAAACGTGTCATGGGGCTGCACTGCTCAACACAAAACAGATTAGTTTACCTCCTAGAAGGCACGCCGCTATTTATTATTATGGTTTATTAACACCCAGGTTGGGTAAAATTATAGACATATACATCAGACACAACTAGTGCTTCCTTCACGTCATTGGGTCTTCTTTCATCTTGCTAGTTCAGCTATTGACTGAACTGCTGGACATGCTGCGGCGTGGTATCTATCGCACTGGTTAGAGCAATTCGTGCACCTGCGATACTACTGAGGGTCGTGGAATTCTTCGGTGCTGCATAACACGTGATGAAAACCGTGGGCTGTAAACGCTGTAGTTAAATTTCTGCTCTTATATCCGGCCCGGTGCTCGCCGGTGGCACGCCGCTATTTGTAGAAGATCTAAAACGACGTTTCGATCTTCCGACTACTCCAGCTTATTAAGAGTTCATTAGTTTATGGGAACGGAAGATGGCAGAAATCGACCCTGAATTCTATGATACGTGTGCAATAACCAACGACGCATGAAAGGGATTTAACAGGACCAATAGGCACATAGCAACACGTTTTGCGGTTAATGAGTATCACCACATTCTCTGCAGAACATTAGGTTTTCATGTCCTGTGTGATACCTATATGTGTAGTAGGTGCGGGAACTTTTGCGCCACGTTCCACGTAGCGTTATGCCCAGAAGTGACTTCGTTAGGGAGTCTCGCTCTAATGAAGGTGTCTCAATAACGTATTATTTTATCATGAGGACATCAGAAAGAAGATTGTCCTCGGATTGGAATCTTGTGGATGTATAATTGAATACAGAACCGACATGTGTATACTAACACAAGTTTTACAATGTACCTAACAAAGGTGATAATAAACGTCATATATTTAGATTTGTGATCACGGCATAGTTTTCTATAAGTCTTCCTACAAGCCACGAGGTCCGTCTCTCTGCTAGTCTTCAGCTGAGGGTGTATTTCTGTTTTTGGCAATCACTATTCTGGCACGGGCATTTATGCCAAAAAAAAAATGCCAGCCGTTCACTTCTCTCTTACGCCTTTGTCCTTCACCTCCATTCCGCAGGATTAAAGGTGGCTGCACCCTCCGTAGGCTATGACGTCACTGCTACTAGCTGCTGCCCTAAGTGTATCATGTTGTTGTTGTTTCTGGGCACTTTGCGTTCCGTTGTTTTCTGTCCTGCCTATTAGAGTCTTGGAAACAGGTTGTTGGTGCTCCACAACCAGGACACTATACGAGGGCGCAAAGTTTATACAACTTTTGACAACCTTTGTTGCAGAAAATGCCTCTGTCTCGAATTAAACGTGCTCGAGCAGACCTCATATTCGATCATTTTGGCATAAGACGGCGAACAGTTCTTTTTTTTTTGACAGGTTACAAAGCGTCATTTAAGCATGTATTTATCTTTTGTAGCACCACAGGTATAAAACTGAACATTTGGATGTCTTCTGTCTGCTACGAATGAGAAGCACTTTTAAGGGAAAGCGTGAATTCCACGATACAGCCACTTTAGGCCTTAAAATAGTAGGAGAAATAATAGATTCAAACGATATGACAATAACAATCTGGTTAGAATAGGCCATAGTGAGAATAGTTTTTGAGCGCAAATGTACAAGTTAATTGTTGGTGACCACTGCCATTGGAACACATTACCAAATTCAATGGAAACCACAGTCTCCGCTAGAGCATTTAAAACGAAACGTGACGATTTTGTTCTAAAGAAGATAAAATGTAGAAAGTTTGAACCATATTTATTGAGTATTTATCATATTTTTAAATCGAACACGTATTGCATGTGTCTGACGTATTAATGAGTTATGTGCATATGATTAGAGCAAGTATTATCAAATAACAAATAATATTCAAACAGTTTCAGATTGTTTACAGTTGGCGGTCATTCGCAGCGGTTGCATATGGTTCGTGATATCTGTAAGGTATCTTTTATTATCACTGATCAATATGAGCCAGTGTCCAAAACGAAATGCCCAGGAAAGCACTTCTTCTCAATTTCCTGGTGTTTTCTTTGTTTGTGTGCCCCGGAATATTCTGCCACTCATACAGACTCACTTGAGACGAAAGCTGTAATTGAAAATCTACCCTACGAGAGAGTGTCATATCCCATGCTTGGCTCGAATGGACGGCACTTTTGCGGATTCTCCTGTTTATCCTACTGAACAGAATATAAAAGAAAACGCCTTTATCTAGAGACATATATGCAGAAAGTGCATCACACTTGTGTATATTAAATTTATACGTACGTGTCTTTGAGAGATTGCCCTTTGGTACACATAGAGTAAAGTCCAATTTTAGCTGTCAATATTGTTAGGTATTCTCTCAAACGAATCTTTTGCCGAATAAACTTTACATAATTTATTTAGAGTCGAGGAGAGTAGTGGTTTTACGAGTATACTGAAGAACTTTGTTTATTCTGCACATAGTTTGTGCAATTTTTCTTGGAATTGTTTTTCTACGTCATTTAATACGATATTCTACTTCGTAAGGTAATGCTTCCAGCCAGCAATAAAAAAACGTTGATATAACTAATGATCGGAATACTTGCACAAAATCTGTGGCAATTTAACCCAACTGGAAATATGGTAAGAAAGTTCCAGTTTGAAACCTACAAACACGTCAATGTCCCATATACACTCTGCATATAGAGTCAATCGGACAGTATTGCCGGTTTGATTCGCATATATATATATTCCAGAATTTGCCTTACAAACTTTGAGGTCTAGTACAGCTTGGCGAAAAACTATTTCTTTCGATAGAACGAGAGGCGAAAATGTCTTCTTTTGAAGTAAGAGCGAATTTACCAAAAATGATTGTATCGAGGTTTTTATCCTGACAGATCTTCACTAATTCTGTAATTGCCCGAGTTCCAGTCATCCTATCAACAAACCAATCATACCATGTGCTTGGAAAAAAAACTGTATATTAAGTTGCATTCTACGTTAGTTAAAAGCGGAAAAAACATTGTATTGAAACTAATTCTCAAACAATGAAATTCTGTAATTCTTATATTTTGGCGTTCATGTTCAATTACTAATTTTCTTACATTATGCTCGTATTAGCTACTACGTCCGAACAAACGCACATTTAACAACGAATATATAAGTATCAAATCCAAGGAATTTCTCTTAAACTGCATTTCACCTAGCAGTTTATATACCTGCTACGTCCGAACGTAATGATTATAGCGGTACCAAATCCATGGTGCAACGAGCTGTAGTTGAAAAGTAACACTGGTTTCGTGCCATATACATCAACGTAAATGCATGCACATACTCTACATTTTGACTTGTTTCATCAAATTCATCACTAGTGTAGCTTCGAGCAGCGCACCAGACCGTTATTTAATTACCACAATTGCCCGAAAAAATCTCCTTCAGCCATTATACACGTTGGATAGCGGCTGCAGAGGTTGCGTTGGACGCGTTCAAATATTCCAGGCAAATACTCCCTGACGGCCTTAGTAGCGGCGTTTATTCTGCCGACCAACTCCCCACGCGAGCCAACAGGAGTTGCGTAAACAAGACTCCTCAAGTGTCCCCAAAAGAAAAGTCGGGGATTGAAGGATCGGGAGATCGCACCGGCAATGGGCCCGCTCCGGCCAATCCACCGATTCGGGAAGGTCGCGCTTAGGAAGGAGGCCCGCACCACAGCAGTGTCGTGTAGTGGCGCTACGTCATGCTGGAACCGCATACTTGAACGAATATCTTGTTTAACTCGTGCCAACAGTTCTAACAATGTTTGGCTCAAAATGTGCGGTACGCTTCCCCACTAAATCTGTCGGAAAGTATGCAAGGACCTATGATGTGGCTGTTCCCCGAGTCAGCCCAGACGTTCACGGAGAAGCGAGGGTGGTGTGCATACGAGCGGGTCAGGTGCGGGTTTTCCCTGGCCCACCGATAAGAATGATGTGCATTAAACACACCCTCGCGTGTAAACAACGCCTCGTTCGTAAAGAGCACAATTGTAATAATCATCACACGGGAAATAACCCAGGGGCCCCAAAGCTTGAATTCCTTGAGACCGGTACGGATGCAGCTTTTTGTCGGTCAGTACCCTGTGCAGAGTACTGATACTCGCACTGACACATGGGCCAGGTATGGGTTAGTTCTTCAACGATAAGCTGGGCTAGTTCTTCAACGATAAGCTGGGCTAGTTCCTCAACGATAAGCTCGTTCGTATCGGGCGTTTTCACTGTCCGCGGTCCACCGGCGTCGTAGCGACAACCGTGAACTGATCCAGTTTCACATAGCAAACGATATAATCTCAATAGACGTATCGTGATAAAGTGGACGCCTATTTTAAAAACGCCCCGCATACAACCGGCGCATGTTCCTCGCGTTAAGGTCTTCTTTACCGTACATGAAATGCATGTCAGCTTTCTTGGCATTTGTGAAGTGATCCATCACGATACATGTAGTAAAGCCTTTATAATATACCACTTGGCGGATACACAAGTCAGCCCGACCTCATAGATAGCATAGTATACGTACTGCATTCTAGATGACTATAGTGTCGCACTTAGACAACACGACACCGGCTGAGCTCGGTGGAGTGGTGCATTCGCGTGCGCCTCGCGACCGGAGGAGACACCTAGGTGCATGGGTTTGAGCTCCATTGTTGCACATTTGTTACATGTTAGCGGGTCCGTCTTACGGAGCAATGCGAAAGCAGTCCCGTGGACGTTAAATGTTGACTGAGGGTCAGCCCGAAAAATGTTTGACAACACGACACAAATCCAAGGTAGTATCGCAGGTTTATAAGCTCTGCGACAACTAGAAAGAGAAACTGCATCTCTGAGTCATACACAACGTTCTTCTGACACTCACTCAACAGAGCAGCGCTTGTTTAGTATCAATACTCACCTCGTCAATGAGCAGGAAAAGCAGTCACATGAGGGATTCATTTGATAAAGCAAGTTGAAACGTTAACGTATATGCATGCACTCACGTTGGTGTGTATGTCACAAAACCTGTCTTACTTCTCAATCACAACTCGAAGCACCACGGATTTGACACCAAAATGATTGCTACGGGTAAAGCAGTTCATTTAATGTATAATATGAAGTTTAAATATGTAACATCATATGAAAATGCACATTTCATAATGTAAAGCAAAGAGTAATTGAGCGTGAAAGCCACAAATATAAGACTTGAAGAATTTTACTTCGTGAATATTATCTCAAATGCAACGTTTATTCTGATTTAAGCTAATGATGCGACGAATTTTCTTCTAAATACGCACGTATGATTGGTTTGTCGATAAAATTAAATGGGACTCCCGAAGTCGCCGATTTGATGAAGATATGTCAGGATTAAAAGCTCGAGAAAAGTACAGTAAAAGTAGTGTCGACTTTTCCCCACAGCGTAAAACCATACCCATCGTTATTCGAGTTCAGCGTGTCATACTACAAACCAATTCAGATTTGTAAAGCAGCTTAGCGGGATGTGCTGTGAGAGTTCATAATCTCATTGCATAGCTCTCACGGAAAGACCGTTTACGCTGAGATACAAGATCATGCGGAAGGGATTAGGATCCGATCCAGCATAAGACCAACGGCATGGCATACCTTGATGTCAACCTATGCTGAAGGAACTTTGTGCTGCACGTAGCTCGCTGATGTAGGGGTTCTGTCGTAGATATTTTGCTCTTACGTCCGGTGTATTTGTCTACTTTTTCTAAGAGTATTTGTAGCTGTACCGACTCACCATGCACTCCAGCGTATGTGTCGTTGGCGTGCAGGTTTATGATGAGCAAAACGATGATGGTGGGTGCAAAGAGCTGACGAGAGATGACATGCCAAACGGCGATGTTGAAATTTGCTACGGCACCAGGTAAGTGCGTGGCACCTCGCCTTCGCCGACGATCGCCGCCATCCCGGCCACGAGGCAGCGGTGGTAACTGATGCAACTGGGCTCCTCCCGTCCGCGGGCACCACGGGGCTTGATCTGAGCCCATCAGGATGAAGGATGTCTCGCAGCACCTATCCCAAGCTGCAAGCCCATCAACCACGCAAGCACGCAAACCAGGCCAGAACAACGTTAGCAAACAGCGTTCGTTTCTAGCTACCAATTAGCTGACTCGCGACCTACAACTCTAAACAGCTACTGTAACTACTACCGGTTGCCCCGAAAGTACTTGCGCGCTGTTTAAATCCTTGTAATAATTTTCCGGTGGTCGCTAGAGCGAGCTTGGTAGAGGGTAGTTATTTTTTGCAAGGGGTTTTTGTGCTCTTCGTAAACAAATTATCCTCGGATTACGTTACCTGTGCAGTTGTTTTCGGAACCCTAAATTCGCGGTGTTTGCATCATGAGTTTTTAAACATTAAACCACTTCTAATCTGTGTAAACAGGTGGCTAACTAATTAAGCGCTACATATAAGTTTGAGCGCACACGAGTATACGCGTTGCTGCTTGCGTTTCTCACTAAGAACCTATTTTTAAATTTCTTAGTGTCATGTAATGAAAAATGTTTTTTTTTAGCGAAGCAATTGCGAATCTATATATATATATATATATATATATATATACACACTGCCAGTAACAACGGCAATTACAAAATAAATTTAAGATCCAAGCAGACAGTGTTTGATATTTAGCGCATTTATGCTAATCCTTTTATTTATTTACATAACTCTAGAGGAGCAATAGCCTTCATGCAAACGTATTTACAGTTTAATCAGTTTGTTTATATCCAAAGCACTTTTATGTTGTCTAAGCCAGATCTAGTCTAGTTTGATAACGTTCCGCGCACAGATGCCGCATACCTTATCGGAGTATTCCGCGACAGTCTCAAATTGTTAATATTAATTATATAATATTTATAATAAGTTGGTAGATTTTTGACCACCCGAGAAAACGCGGGAGTAGTGGGAACTTTAGAAAATTGTATATTTTAAAGTTATATATATATATATATATATATATATATATATATATATATATATATATATATATATATATATATATATATATATATATATATATATTCAGACGTGGTTTATTTACGGAACTGCATACATTCACATGCTTAAGTTCTCGTTATGAAAAGTGGTACAATGGTTTGGGAATAAAAGGAGAAAAAGAAGAAGATAAAGCAGCAGATAATACCTATACCATATTATTGGCGATACTGACATACAAGGCGATGGAGCACACTGAGCTATAACTTTCATACCCATTATAACTCAAAATGACAAGTGAAAACTCAGAAATTAGATCATCGCCCTCAGTAGATTCCCTTTCTCCGTCATGTATTCCTATTTAAAAGCCATATTTTGACGTCTCGGGTAAAGCAGGTCAGGGACTTCGAGTGACGGATTTCATGCGGGATACTCTCCCACACGACGGGCAGTCTATAAACAAGAGATTGGGTACTAGATCTTTTCTGTACCCGAGGTATCACAAAAGTGGTGGCCCGTCGCGAGGTTTTCCGCCGCTAAGGGACTAGAGGAAAGGCAACCTCAACAGGTACTAAACTACGACTGATCTTGAAGCCGAAAGTACCTCCTTGAAGACGATACAGCAAATCGATGGATAGGATCTTATAATCACAATATATATATCTAACAGATTGGCTACGTCTCATCCCAAATATAGCCCTCAGTGCATCGTTCTGCATGACCTGAGCCCGATGCAGAACGTGATCATAACCACATATGTATATATATATATATATATATATATAAAGTGCATGTTTCAGCAACAAATACACGGCCTAGTTGACCGTCTTCAGTAGAAAAGTAGTTTCATCATCTGTCAAGCATCATTGCGTGCGGGTTCTTTCTGGCAAGGTTATTTATTGATCGCAGTTGAGCGCAGTATCATCGAACAAGCAGGGTCGGTGTTCACTGATGACACTTGCGGCGTTGGTCACCTATCTTCCTTAAGTTGAATAGTATATCATTGCTGACCTCGACTATACAATAAACTGCACCTTTTGTCAGTGCTGAAAATCATTGACTAGTTGTCCTTCACTTAGCCACTAACAACAGAAAGAAACGACACGAACTGATCTTTGCCCCTTAGGGCTGACTTGTGGTGAAGTACAAGCAAGTCAATCTTTCACAACTTTTTGCAAACAGAGGCTATGTTTTTGCCATCATGTACATGTTTGAGTGCCCATTGCTCTTGTTTTGCACTGATTTTAAGCAAATATTCTGATGCTACAACTATTTAAGATCAAATCAAATTATCAATGGTCAAACCGCTGGAACACGTAGCTGGTCACTGGCTGACTAATCAGCTGTATGTTACAACATGATTACTTGGGATGGCTAAAATTCAACCCCAAATGCAATTGCGTTCTCTGAACTGAAACACTATGTACTCTTCAAAAAAAGTTACCTGGTACACTTGTCTTAGTGAAACATCCGAGTAGAATGAAAATTCATTTCCCAAAAAATTAGGGTTCAGTTACACATTTCAAATAAAAATAATCGTAAAATATATATATATATATATATATATATATATGATACTAAACAAACGTTCACTACCGTAGAAGGCCGTCGAAATAAACTTTTTGTCAAACAAAATTGTTTGGCTTGTAGGATGATTATGGTCAGAAGCAGTTCTGCAACGTTGTACCGATTACGCTTACGTTCGACCATACGGCTCATGATGCGAAAAACCCTCGAGTTATTGAATCCTGTTGTCTGTGTCAAAAGCAGTGATTAATGATCACAGGAATGGCAACATCTACTGCTTAAACTATTATTTACGCACGCTCCAAAACAGAAAACGGCTTGCAAGATATGGACTTTGTTTTATGCAGCAGTCACGACGAGGTTAAAGTGTACATTGTCAAATATGTCATAAAACGAAGGATCCTCCATCCCGTCCTCTTCGCATGTCGCGATCCGCAAAGGCTTATGAGCGGCGGTGCAGTGCACCTACAGATGAATAGATGAGTGGGTCATTCTTTGCCAACGGCACCCCGGCATTCCAGTACGGCAATGAAACACTAGAACGGCAGAATATAGAACGATTCTAACAATGGGGCCAGTCCTGTTTCCACCGCCAATGCCGTGGAATCCAAGCTGTTGGGTTTCGCATTCTTTGTTGCATGCGTATTTCTGAGTTTCACCTGCGAGTGTGAAATACGTCGCCCACCGCTTTTGAAAACGCTTGGGACTACTCGCTTGAATACGCTGCCAAAACAAAAACTGAGAAACCAGCGATGCGCAAATGAGAATCTCTCGACAGCGAGGTAGAAAAGAAAGTCGTACCGAGAGGTGGACCATGGCGTTGGCCGCCGTGAGTTTTTGGGGCAAACTGGGCGAGTTGCAATTTGAGCTGCAAACTGGGCGCTAAAAGCAGAAAGAACCCACAGAAACAAACATAATGTCTTGATTGCCTTCAGGGTCAGCAGTGCACGTCTCTCGTTGGTTGTTGTTTTATGTTGTTGTGGTTGCTATTGTTGTTCATAGCCTTATACTTTCACCGTGGCTGTTGTTGCGGTTGGCTTCTCGTATTGGGGCTAACGTTGATATTGCTGTCATTGTTGTTACTGTTATTGTGCATGGTGCTCTATAGCCATGATTAGAGTCAAACTGCCTGAACCTCACAGGCTGGACCTTTCCACGGCGTGTTCAAGGCAGTGAGGCAAACGGGGCTACAGCTGGTACAACGGTAAAGCCACCACTAACAAAAAAATCAGTTGAGTGAATTAGTAGACACTATGGACATGTCGCTGGAAAAGTGTACATGCAATCCTTTCTTACCCGTTCGAGAGAGGCCTACATGAGACGGCCAAATAATTCTCCTTTTGTTGCCTTCATTGACTTTTTATTATTAATAGGACTAGTCTAATGTTTTGAAAATATACGGAAAAAATTGTTGCAGTAAAAATCATTTTAGCGCATATAAAAGGCATCACCAAACTATGCTTCCACCTAATTATTATCGGCATTTTACATACTTTTTAAGGTATCAGGCCCATACATCGAAGAAGTCTCTAAAATCGTTTCTACGATTCTTAATTATTCTCGACAGCATTGAGAGCTTTTTTCAATTTTTCACGCATATTCGTTTTGCAGTAGGCAGCTGAAGTACACAAAACTAAGTCAGGTAATTACGGAGTTAACTTTACCACTTTGAATTCTGCGTTGCTGAGGACAACTTGCGTCTCTTCTGGGAGCGCAACCTCGTGGCCCTAGCAAATGTTTTTGGTAAGCTTTTTAATGCAAGCTAATCAGCGATCACTGTACGGTCTTCTACGGCTTCGATCATCGTCAAAACTTTACTCCTGCTAATGAGCATGACAACAGTTACATTTGCGGCCGGCGGCCGGTGCTTCGTGTGCGCCGCGGGACCCGCTCTAACGGGTAGGCGCTTTCTATTTGAGAGTGTAAGAGCGGGGCATAAACATGTATTTCAGTCACCAATTCCGACTGAGCGTCCATTTGCAAAGGCCTTCAGAATTGCATGAATAAAAGTTACAATATTTAGTTAGTTTTGGTGTGCGTCAGGTGTAAAAAGACACTCAACGAGCATTTTTACTTGATTCAAGCCGCTTATGTAGTATCGCACGCAGTGAGTGAGTATACAGGTACAATGTCTCCTCTAACGATGCATATGCCTTGTTTGGATGTTCCTCGATCGCTGGGACCTCACTAGGAACATAATCTCGTTAGTATATTGCAAAGTAAAGCACAGGCAGCCAGCAGAAGGCCATAAATAGGCCGCCCGGTGGAGAGCTGGCCGTCGAAGCGGCTTTAGCGCGGCCTAGCGCAGAGTGGAGAAGCGGCTTGCAACCCATTCGTAAGATCGGGAGACGTCCTCCGGCTAAAATAAATATACTCGAATAGATCACAATTTTAAGGCGGAGAGACAGAGAGATAAAGCAATCGTAAGAAATACAAGGCATAGAAAGACCGAGGAAACTAGACTCGACGCCTCAATAGATGAAGACACGGCCTCTTTGATCACTTTGATAGGTCAAAGGACTAAAGACACGGACTAAGTAACCTACCGTAAACACCGCTGCGGAGATAAGAACGACAGAAAGTGAGATGCCTAGAGTCAGGACCAGAACGCAGAAGACTGCTCCCAAAGATCAACTGACCGCTTTAAAAATAGGACAAAATCTAGGCGCAGCCATGTTTAAACTTTTAGCTAAGACACTGACGAACGCGCTATTGCTGACGCTAAATGGAATATTGCCACAATTGAATTAGCCTCATACATCTGAAACAACAATCTTCAACGGTGACAAAAATCATCAAATATTTCTGAAGTCGTGCAGGCCATTCTATTATATATGAGCTTCCCGTGATAGTTGAAGCGAAGAGCACATGAAACCTCATAGGGATGCCTCTGCAAAACGAGCTTATAGCGTTATAGTAAGGTAGCTATGCATATAACAGACTACATGGCTATTGAAACAGCCCAACGTTCGCACAATACTGCCCTAAAGACACAAGTATAATAGCAATTGTTTTTAAAGAACAAAAACAAACAAAAGACAACGACATGTCCACGCAAAGAGCTAATGTTTACCACAACGGCTGTTAGCACACAGAAAAGAACACACGCCGAGACATCTTGGCAGCTCAAAGAATCCATCCTAGAATTGAAAAACGTTTTTACCAAGGTTGTTTGAATTCTAGGCGTCCCGTATGGACTTGGAATCGCCACGCGGCGTATCTTCAATGCAGGGAAGGCCAGATTTGTTATGATATCTAGCATTTACCCAAAAGTCCTTGTGGCCGCCGACTCTCAGCCAGTAATATAGTTTATCATCTATTTTTAATGAGTATTGCTTAAAGAAAACTCGATCAGCAATCAAAATCGAACCGGCGACACCCCGGTAGAAAACAGCCATGACTAGCGTACTAGTTCCCTCGACAACGCCGCCACGTAGTTTGAGGAACCCATGGACTTAGACTGAAGATACAAAAAGCACCTAGCTCTACAGGAGATCTCATGTTACAAACAAGGGATACCAGTACGGAAGAAAGGTGGCTTTTGCTAGTAACATATTGGCATCGTGTAGGACGTCCATCAAAGGAAGAACGATCGTCTAAAATACCAGCCGTCGTGATGGACTTTTTTCCGGTCTGATCCTCAGCCAACATTTAACGTCCACGGATTTGCTTTCGCTACATTGCTTCGTACTACAGCAACAAACGTGCAACGGCGGGGATCGAACCCAAGCACCTATTTTCTCCGGTCGAAGGCGCACGCGAATGCACCACGCCACCGGGCTCGACCTTGTGAAGGTCACATAGGTAGTCTACGAAGGTTCACTAGGTTCTTGCATACTGCATCGGCGTCCTTTCTACTGTAGGTCACACAGTAACGCTAGACGTTATATATATATATATATATATATATATATATATAGGAAAATCTACGCCGGTCTACCTGTTCAGCTGGCGAAGCATGATCTCTGTTCCGGCTAGAGGGATACTTATCTCGGCTGCGCGCCACAGCATCGATGCAGGTGCCGGCGCTCTGAGGGAGATCGAGGCAAGTACGCAACTGGGTGAAAAATCGTCGTTGCCGCACAGGAAGCGAGAATGCGGCGGTTTCCGTCCTCCAAACGGGCACAACCAAATATATGCCAAAAGGATTCGCGTCTTCTTTTCATCTGGGCCACGTTTCGGTCGGACCAGTCGATGGAACTGCTGGAGACTGTCGTTCGATGTCTAGTCGGGCTTTTGTCTAGTTTATAAGCAAGCTGGCGTCGTTTTACACTCAGTGAGACGCCCGCTATGTTTGGCAATCACCATTTCCTGGCGTACCGCCGCGATAGCCAGGAAGCCGGCGCGCCGTTAGAAGAGAGGTAAAGGGAGAGACGTTTCCTTCTCCATTCCCGCAAACCCGTAACCTCTCCCGCCACCATCGTCCAACTTTGAGCCTCGCTAAGCATATACAACCCAGCAGCTCCCACCCACACACAGATGCGGCGACACGCATGCGCCAGCAAATACTTTCGGAAACATGCGTCCGTCCTCCTTCAGGGGGTTTATGATGACACCATAACCATGGGGTGAACATGGGGTGCGCAAAGCCGTTCGTGTCAAGGTCAAGTGTAGGTTGATGACAAAGACTATTTCATTATGCCGATAGGGCGGCGCGCCGCCGGGTTGACGCCCCACGCGCAGTATGCTGACAATTTGGAGTCGGCTTCGATTTCAGCTTCGTTAGCGCGATCATGGGAGCCTTCCCCCCCCACGCAGACAGAAAAGAAACTCAATGGGCGATTCTGCGTGTGATATGTCGGAATGGCGGTCGTTGGTAAATGCCTTCCAATTAGATGTTCCTTCTCGTCCTAAAGGGAATTTTCAAAACAGAGCTATAATCCCTCTGTATATATATATATATATATATATATATATATATAAAGCTTCATCAAAAGTGTGCTTCAATTTACCTTATACGCTTTGTTGGACGTAAGCGAAATTAAGCAGTGCTTAAGTTTAACCATGCGGAATTCCGTTCTTTGTCACTAGCTGTTTAACGCGGTATGTGCACTCCGTATGCTTGTATATAGAGGAATTTCGGGGTGCCTACTATCAGAGACTCGCGGTGACAAGTGGCTCATTAACTTAGCATATCAGACTGCTTCTTACGTATAACTTTTATCACAACCAAGCAAACAAATTTCGCTGCACGGACGGCAGAGGAGCAACCTTTTTCTATTTTCGCGTATTGGGTACTCAGTCTTTATGGGGAAAATTAAAAAACATATTTTCTGTGCATTTCTATAGTGAAAGCCGTATCTGCGGCCGTGTTAAGTACTTTTATTTAAAACCCAACGGATACCAATGAACAAGCTCAGTTGTACAAAAATCACTTCTCTATCGACATTGCAGCAATAAAGCCCACACAGTCAGGCGTCAGAGAGACGGTCACTAACTGAGTAAGGCAAAGTGCCCTGTGTGTTTTCTTCTCTTGGTGTAGAAAGTGCGGTAATTCGGAGCACCACCAACATAGACGAGAGCATACGGTTGACAAGATAGTCAGCAATTCGATCCCGTAACCAGGATCCGTGACTCGTCTGTGACGTTTGCCGACCGAAGTGTCTGTCTTAGCCTGCCGTATTGGTGCCCCCTCAGCGGGGGCAGACTGGGACAACTTGTTTTAGCTTCTACACATGCTGAGCTGACCGCCACGATTTCGGCGCATTTGCGCTTAATTATCGAAGACATCTAGTTGAGTTTAAACTTGGTCTCACGCAGGCCACCGAGTGCGGGATTGTAGGCCTCGGGTGCATTGTGATACTTGTCAATCGCACCGACATCTGAATTGCGTCGGTCCCTACGAGAGGTCTCGAGCCGTATTTGACTGCAGGAGCGCCGCACCTGGAGAATGTTTTCTCAATCACTATCTTCTAATCGGATCCCTAATCTCAACGCCTAGAGTCACTGTTAACGTTTCGCGCACGTTCGATTGCGGTTTCAGCCGACATCTGCAAGGCATATTTGCAGATTGAGCTCGTGTCTGAGTACAGGGGGGCTATTCCGGTTTCTATGGAAGGGCCCGCATGACAAAAGAATTTGTTCCTCTCAGTTGTGTCGCGTGACGTGGAGTGCAGCCCCCGGTGGCTTCTTACTAGCTGCAGTCCTGCGAGAACACTTTCACCGTATGAATCTCAAGAACGAATTGATGCTTTCGAATTCGTTCTTTCAGGAAGAACGTGTGCTGCATAGCTTTAACAGTGAATAGGAGGCATGCCAATTTATAACAATGTTGATTGATAGACTGGGCCAAGCAGGAATGAATCTGGCCAGGTAGAAAACGTACTACGAAGCTCTAAACGTACTCAGCGACCGTCATCAATCACCTTTGCGATATCGGACATGCACATTTCGACCGCACATAGTTGAGGATTTCGGGCAAAAGGTGGACACCAGGGCTCGGATGAACTCACCGTTCACGTAAACAGCCTTAGCATACCCAATCGACTCAAAATAATCACCAAGCGGGAGGTACTGCAGCTGGTGGCAAGAATATTTGATTCGGTTGGATGGAAATAGCCGCGGCAAAGACAAGATCGCCGTGCGAGAAATCGCGCGCTCGTGATTTGAAGACGGGTGCCGGGAAGGCCAAGTCTTGAACGACCTGGCTATTCGAACGACGTACAGCCACCCTAAAAAGGTGATCCATGTCTATGAGCTGCACGTTTTCGCTGATGCATCTGGGAGAGCATATTTGCCACTGACACCACTAAAAGAGCTCAGTTGTACGAAAACCACTTTTCTATCGGCATCGTATCAATAAAGACCACACCGACACGGTAGCTCCCTAAAAAAGGCCAAGTGCTTGTGTCTTCGTCTCTTGGTGTATATATATATATAAATGTTGACTATCTTGTCAACCGTAAGCTGTCGTCTATGTCGCAGTTGCCCCAAATTACCACACTTTCAACACCAAGAGACGAAGACACAAGCACTTTTATATATGCATACGAGATACAAATAACCGGAACTCCATGCTAAATTGTTAGAGATAATCTTATTGTTCTAAAGAAAATGTGGCTTTTTCTGTCGTTCTTCGGTTTTCTCTGTATATACTTATACTTGCCGTATAAGAATATAGAAACTTTAAGCTCAATTCCGCTTTCAGAGCTAACAACACATGTCCATAACTTTTTCGTACGTATGCGTTGGGACTGCCACATTGCGTGTGCCAACGACGCTTCTGGTTATTTTACCCCGGTGTCTCTATAAAATATATTCGATAAAACCATTCGGCCTTAACAATAATATGATAAAGCATATTTATTAAATACCCAGTTCAACCTTCTTTAACATTAAAAAGGGCTTAATTGCGAAGACATATTTTTGTCTAGTGTAGCTTTTGTATCGTTTCCTTATAGCTTAAAGCTAAGAGTTTTCGTCCTCTTGCTACGAAGAGCATTTCCTTGTTATAATTGGCACAGGATTGAGGTCTTGCCTACCTACCGACCGCAAACTAAAAAGATTGCCAAGTAGGTTCTATTTTTCTCGATTTTGCGCGCGTATTGGTTCTTCTCTCTAAGTTTACAAAGTTGAGTGACCATGTTGGATGAAAACTTAATAAAAATGTAAACAAAATTGTGTTTTTTACTTCTAGGAAAAAGCGCTAAGAGAAAGGTAAACTAGATTTAGTATTCGGACTCCCGTCCATCTTTCCGTTAAGCCGATGGACGGTTAAATGGTCATGTGGTTCTATCAACTCTTAACTTGGACCTGCTAAGGCCGCTACTAGATCGGGAAAAGTTGAACGTCTTGTCAAGCACTTTACCACACATACTGTGCGTCTGAAAGCACCAGTACTTTGGCGGGTGACAGATGCAACATGCAACCCGACAACTTAATTCATGTTTTGAAATTTAAAATCTTTGTATTACTTTTGAATCTGAACTATAGGTCAAGGTCTGATACCTGATAACATTCCCCATATGTTTCTAACTAAGTTGCTCTGTTCTTAGTCGAGCATTTAAACATATATTTGAGAGATCTTACGGTATATAAGGGTGATTTGCCAGAATTTGCTTAACTCAGCACTATGACACCAAGTCAAGAAAATTATTGATCTATATTGTTAATCTATGTTCTGTAAGCAAAAATAAAATGGTACGTCACTTGCATTTTCTTTTCCTATATATTAAATTGCGTTACAGGCCGCGCTTAAGACGCATTACCATCAATTCACTCAGCATGTGCCAAAACATTAGAGATGACGCAGGAATAGGCAATGTTTATGAAGCACAACAGTGTCCTGTATTAGCTTTGATCACAAAAGTGTGTCTGATAAGGTTGATCAATCCCTCCTTAATTTCAAAATTGAACATCTAGAATCATCATAATGTGTTTTATACGACTGAGAACATCAACTATATGTCAACTATCCGTTGTCTTCTGAACCGCGTCGCTTACCGTTCCAGCAAGAGAGATGACCTTATAAACGCCAGAGTGTCAATTGTGTACTATTTATTGCATTATTGTGAGCAATACCGACATATGCACGTACTATAGTCATAAAGCTCAGAGTTCGAGCCCACCAATCATAACTATGTACAATGTACCTTATGTACGCATGGCGATAATCGCAAGCGACCCCATCCCAAAGGTATCGTAACCTAAAGATAAGTAGATCTGCACTTTCCTCATTAGCCTGTGATATACTTGTCTTCCAACTGACCATGCACTGTCTAATTAGTCCGACAACCAGTTTATTCAATTGATATACACTCCTTTCCGTATTTCGGACTCCAAGTTTATTATCTAGTAACCGTCTTCACTGAACGTGTACGTATTCACCTCTATAGACGTAAGTAGGTTAAGTTATTTTTACTGATTAGTACTTTTATGTAGAACTTGACGACGAACATAGTAAGACGAACGAGTAACTCAGAGAGATTGCCTTTTTTTTACCTATGATCTCTGTTCCTGACGAATAAACATGTATCTTCCGCCGAATGTCAAATACATTAAATATGCCAAAGGTTTACGGCTCCAAGGCCCAGTTTACATCTAAGAGCTCACAACGTTTTGCTGTCCGCTGCGGACGGCAGCGTGACATGGTACATTACCCTCGTTTGCGAAATGCCTTGTTCTAAAGCAAGGTGCACTATATGTTGATAATAACAACGATACTAATTTGCCGTTCCGCTCCGATCTTCACATAGGACTGAAGCATCAACTGGCGAACCTTGACTTAAAACATGACATTACCGAACTGGGTAAATCGTTTGTTCTCCCGAAACTTATGTACTCTTTCTCCGTCTGGGAGCCTATCTCAAAAACGTGCTCCTGCTCTTGTTCGAACTCCATTGAATAATACATGTGAATGGTCTTCTTATTTAGAAAATCCAGTTTAAGGCCACATGTTAGCCGTAGTCAATCAACGCCTCTCAATGCGTTTTAAATAGTGAGTGCGTTCAGTTCAAAGCAGCGGTTTAGTTCAGCAATTTAGATTTATACAAATTTCAGTAATTGAAGGCATCTCTCGTTTCGAGTTGTTCAGGCTTATGCACAGTTAGCTATCGAGATTTACAGAAAAATGTCATCAATACCCGTGTTCTGAAAAAGAAGCTGTATATATATATATATATATATATATATATATATAATCGGCTAAAGAAAGTCGAATGAACAACCCTTATAGAAGATAACTATCGTTCACCTTACGTACACGTCTAAACTAGATGGAAATAGGCGTAAAATTAATGAGTAATAATGATGAACTGCGTGACAAGATGAGGAAGAATAATACTTCTATAAAGTACTTCCAATCAGAATACGGCTAACACTGCCTAAACAAAGTACACAGTAGTACAAGGTTGAAGATAACGTGTATATATATATATATATATATATATATATATATATATTTATATATATATGAGGTCGTTTGCTATAATGGTAAAGAAAATGACTCAAATGATATACAAGGAAGAAAACGGAAGTACTGGGAAAGCCGGGAGTGGAAATTGTTACAAGAGGCAGAGGAACACCCGCACAAATGGCTAAAACATAAAAGAAAACACCAGTGCCCAGTGGAGACTGAGAGACTGATTAAGCACTTTGCTGGTATGCTACAGGGAGCCGACACCACTCCAAAAGAAATAATATTATACAATGGGCTTTGGGACAAAGACACAGAATTTGCACGGGAATGGGTAGTTCGCGAGGTCACAATCGAAGACGTTGTCAGGACAATTGAAATGGCGCCTAGAGGCAAAGCAGCCGGGAACGATATGATAAGAAATTAGCACTTAAAGCAAACGTTGGCGCTGGCACCATGGTGGAAAGCTCTATTTGATGAATGCCTATAGTCCGGGAAAATGCCTAAAGCGTGGAAGGAGGATACCCTTATTGTTATGTCTAAAGGGAAGGGCATAGAAACAAAGCCGGAAGCTTGGAGGTGAAATAACACTTAAGGGTTGCCCTTATAAGATATTCTTTTGGATAATATCAGATAGACTTGAGTACTTCCTAGAATCCACAAACGCAGTACCAGAAGAACAACATGGGTTTAGAAGATCAAAGTCGACTCATACGGCCCTGCGCCAATTGTTAGCAGAGATTTGGGAAACTCTAGCCGAGCCAAGAAGACCGTTATATGCGGTATTTATAGATCTTAAGGCCGCCTTTGACCTAGCGCCGAGAAACATAATTATGGAGAAAATAGCCTTGGAAGGAGTTCCGAACCAGCTGTTACATTTTTGGGGGCCATCTTTAGGGAGAGCATAGTATGACATCGACAACGGTATAGGGATTGTGGGAAGAGTACAGCAAACTACAGGTGTGGCTTAAGGCGACGGACTTAGCCCGTTGCTTCTTTCGGTATTATTGGGAGGGCTACCTAACCGGGTGAGGCAGGGGTGAACTCGAGAGTGGGCAAGTGCTTTAATGTATGCAGATGACATTGCAATCTATGGTAGGAGTCTATTTAGGGTTAAACAGGGACTGGGAATAATTATTGTTTATATGGACGAGATGGGGCTTAGCATAAACTGGCAAAAGACAGTAGCAGTTAAGTCTCGACGAGGGGGTCGATAAGCAAAAGACGACGTTTATCGAGCCAGGCGCAATTAGGTACATTTTGTAAATAACGTCGAATGGTAGCGTTATTAAGTAAGGTAATTCATATAGAAAGCACAGTGGGAAAAGCAATTCAAGCGGCAGCAGCAATTAAGTACCCGCGAATGTTGTCAATACATACACCGTCCGCCCTTTTCAAAATTAAAATAGAACCAATAGCAACATTCGGTATATCACTTATATGGGAAAATTTGGGAGAAGCAGATCTGCAGTTACTAGATAGAGCCAAATTTTTCTTTATGAAACGGGTTTTGGAGTTAGCCAATTCTTATAGAAATAGAATAGTTGATTTCTTGGAGGGGGGACTTTAATGACATAGGAATTACAACTTCGATGGGGTTTACCTAGGACGAGAGCGTTTGAGACCTATACTTTGAAGTGGATAGAAAAATTGAAGGAAATCGATTTAGGAATATATACTATGGTAGCGATGACAAGCACGGCCTGGCGAGCGGGCCGGATACAAGACCAGACATTTACCTACGACGTTTGCAGCCCACGGGTTTCATCACGTGTTATGCAGCACGGAAGAATTCCACAATCCTCAGGAGTGTTGCAGGTGCACGAGATGCTCTGGCCAGTGCGATAGATACCACGCCGCCCAGCAGTTCAGTCGATAGCTAAACTAGCAAGATGAGAGAAGACCCAATGACGTGAAGGAAGCACTAGTTGTGTCTGATGCATTTGTTTATAATTTTACCCAACCTGGGTGTTAATAAATCAAAATAATATATATATATATATATATATATATATATATATATATATATATATATAAATAACAAATGTCCTCGAAGCGCTAGCTTTCCGTACACTCACAAGCTTTGGCATATTATGAACAAACCTTATAGAGGATAACTATTGTTCACTTTATGTCCACGTCCAAACTCGATAGAAATAGGCGTACTATTAATGAGTGAACTGCGTGACAGGGTGTCCACCTCATGAGAATAATACTTCTACAAAATACTATCAGAATGCGGCTAACACTGCCTAAACAAAGTACACAGCAGTACAAGGTTGAAGAGAACGTATATATATATATATATATATATATATATATATATATATATATATATATATATATATATATATATATATATATATATACGTTTTCTAACCTTGTACTACTGTATACTTTGTTTAGGCAGAGTTAGCCATATTCTGATTGGAAGTATTTTGTAGAAGTATTATTCTTCCTCATGAGGTGGGCATTTTGTCACGCAGTTCACTTATTAAATTTACGCCTATTTTCATCGAGGGTGGACGTGGACGTAAGGTGAACGATAGTTGTCTTCTATAAGGTTTGTTCATAATATACCAAAGCTTGATCAGCGAGTGTACGGGGAGCTAGCGCTTCGAGGACTTTTTTTATACACATTACCTGCATCAAAAGATAGGTAAAAGCAATCTGTCTATAGATATACGGTCCCTCTTGATTGAATATTTTTTTATTCGTTTGATATATATATATATATACACATGTCACCCTTTTACATTAGTGGCGATTTGGTACTAAAACTAGGGCCTTTGACAGGTTTATAACGCTGATTTCTCACAAGGCTGTTTATTCTTTTACAATATGTTCGATTGAATCATTCCCCAACTTAAACGCTCGACATGCTGTACTTTCTCCCTCCCTATATTTAGCTCGTTGTATTCTTGTATCCAACATCTCTGCGCTGGCATCTGCCGATAGCCCACTCGCTTTTGAATTATCGTATAATCTCCACACCACCTCGCCCTTTTCCCGCTTTTCTGTTCCATATATACCTGCCAAACTCGATCGTGAACCCATTGCCAATTTCCATTTGCCTGTATATGACTTTTTATACTCAGTTTTACTATTTACTTCGACATCCTCGCTCCGATACTTTGTACTTCCTTTTGTATAAATTTTGACATCTCCTTTGCCGCTTAAGAAACTCCCTGGCGCAATTAAAACGACAACTCAAAGCAAATTTTATCACTTCTTTTTGTATTGCTTCTAAATTATTTTCCAACCTCGCGCTGTAGACCAGAGAGACATTAACAAAAGTCAATCCTAGTACATGGTCTTCTGTATGTTCCTTGTTATTACTGTATATCTATTAAACCCCTAGAGGAGATAACACCTTACTGCGCGTCTTCCTCTTTTAGCCTTCTTCCTCCTTAATATCTCGTTATTCTTCAAATAAACACCCTATATATATATATATATATATATATATATATATATATATATATATATATATCTTTTCATTTATTATTTAATGTTATGGTTACAATCATCCCCTGTAGCTACACACTTGCACTGAGTTGGATAGTCTAACTACCTACCCTTTAATGCAATCATTCTCCGCCCTAATCCCTTTACATACCGAAATTGCGCTCTTTTCGTCAATAAACACAATGTCCAGTCTGCTGCTTCCCCACGTGTATTCAACATTTGTTAAACTTCGCTAGTGTTTTGCCCTAATACTACCATATTATCAGCAACGAGCACCACTGGTGTTTTGATATACACACACTTCTCCCCTATCTGCCATCTTAAACCCGTGCTATTAATCCTTCGCCTTACCATTAATCTTCTCTGCTGCGGTCGTAATCTCCGTGCTAGTCATTGCCCTTTCTACACTGTTTACACTAGTCGTGAAAAATAGTGAGTGTAACGCGGTGTCCATGCCCTCTATTTTGTTTGTTCTATCCTGCTCCGTATTTGTCACCCTTGTATTTCCTGTTTGACTTAATACCAAAACTATTTTGCTTGCTGTCCCTTGGAAGCCCCGAAATTCTTGGTGAACTCCCTCCCATTGCATTGCATCTTGTATTAACATCTGAGCTCGTCTCTTGACTTCCTTCTAATTGATCTAATACTTCTCTGCCTTGTCTGCGCCCCTTTCCAATACCTTTTTATGCTCCTAACTCCAACGTTTCCGCTATAATATTGCCTTGCTTATTTGATCATTCTACCACCCTCGTGCTTCTCCCCTTTTGAACTTGCTTCCCTATTCTACAGCAATTGTCATATGCATCCTTAATGTGCCTATGCATCTTGTCTACCTACTTTTCCCCAGTTGCCACTAAAAACTGTTTTATGTATTCAACGTTTTGCGCCGATTTTTTATCCAAACATTTATTTTGCACAACTGCCCGCCCCGGCTTTTTCTTCCTCCCGCTCACTTCTACCCAACTATGAACACTTCCAAAAATATATGTTTTCTCTTTATCTATCCTGATTTTCTCTACCCACGTATCTATTTTGCCTATCGTCAGTAGATAGTCTACGCATAAATTTCCATCTCTCTGTGTGTAATTATATCTCCCTTCTTCCCGCGAATCCAAATTTAAAATTTTGACCCCGCTCGACCCTGCTTGTTGTATCAGTCTCCTGCCCGCACTGGTTTCTCGTCCATCCAGCTGTTCCATATGTGCATTCCAATCTTCCAGACATATTACTCCTCCCTTATTATGATATCCCCCAATTACCTTTTGTACTCTCCTTAATAGCTGCTCACCTTTTTTTTCCGTGTTGTTTGGCGCTCTATATACCCCCATAACTGCCTATATTGTCCTTTCCAGATGGATATTTATAACTATTAAATCCTTCATTTGGGCATTACCAACTTCTTCACACGAGATAGCATCTCTGGTTATTATCCCAAATTCCTTCAAACTTATTTTTCCTGTTGTCCGTATTCCGAATTGTACCATACAAATTGTATCCCTTTAAACCTGGATGATCTTCCATTCTACACAAATGCGTTTTTATTTTTATAATGATATCGAAATACCTTAATTTTAGTCATTTTTATAGTTCTTTCCACTTTTCTCTTCGCCACCCCAGTCTCATGTTTAAAATGGCAACCCGTTTGAAAGGCACATTGCGCCTACGCTTTTCTTTTGCTTTGCCTTTTCTTTTGCATCTTATGTCAACCTTTACCTCCGTCTCACGATGCTACTGATAGCCAACCGCCTAATGACCTCCAATGCCCCCTTAATCTCCACTGCTCTTTTGTGTTCCCTCTCCCTCGGGAAGTATCTACCATTGTCCCGATCCCCTGTACCTGTAGTACCTTCTGTTGTCCCACCTTTCCCTGTGTCCATATGGCCCTCTCCTGTCTCTTTTGTCCCTGCATCTGTTGTCCCATCCTGTATCTGCTCTCTTTCTGTTTAGCCATAAGATGGCCCTTGCAGTGCATAGATATCCGTTTTCGACAGAGTGAAACCTGCGCATTTAAAACCCGTTCTCAGTCGTAGCTCGAGTCTCTCTGTAAGACTAGTGGTTATCGTGAACCATGTGAGATGTGTTTGTAACTATTGCGGCTTGCTAAGGTAAAATACACATCGTCAAAAAAAATTTCAAAAGTGAACTTATGAACAAATTTGACAATATAACTATAAACATTTGTTTTTATATACTTGGTTTAGGGGTTTCTATATTAGTTGAACTTTATTTTGAATACCAAACACAAGGTACCTTTTACTTGAATAATTTATATGTTGTGAATAATAACTTATTTCTAAAATATGTTATACTAATAAAGGATAAAACAAAAACGGATGATATCTCGATAAGAGACAACCAATTTATGCAGTTCAGCTTAGCAGGGTTGTAGCCGTACAATGCTGCTGATTATCGAGTCCAGTAGCAGCAATTTGTCAGCTTGAATTTGAAAGCAAATTGAGCATATGCTCAATACTAGCTAATAATTGCGACATGCGTTGGATCAGCACTCTGCTCACCTTTCCGCGATCACAGAACCATATTAAAAATAAATATAAACGTTTGTTTTTATTGTATAGCCTAAAAAGTGATGCATCTACTAAGACATTTTATTAAACCGTAGTGAATTCAACAAGAGCCTTATGGAGGTAAGAGGTCTGATCTGTCTGTCGCCCGAGAGAAGCTACTGCATGTAATAACTATTACAAATTGTTTCGCTTTAACTACTGCGCGGGTTGTTTTACATCTACACACTACATCCTAACTTTCGCGATTCTTCAGACGAATCTTGCCTCTGACCGAAGTTAGTTCGTTTCAATGTTTTGCTAACGTTAGAAAACCTTTATCAATTTTACGTTGCTTGGACAGATGTGCTGGCTGGCCTATAATTTGTACTGGGCACGCACCAGCGCAGTCTTCGCCCTGTAAGCGAAGCAATTTTAGGTTTTATTGCGGACCCAGCTCACGGCATCTAGGCTATATACGGCATGCTCTAGCGAGTGGAATATCCTAGGTTTTTATATATAAATTTGCAATACTTTATAAATATCCTGCATGCAGTTCCTCAGCATATTGCCGCAGGGCTGTACAGTGGTAGAGAAACGTCGTTGGCGATTTGAATATGAAAAATACAGTTTATTGCAAATTGTGTGTAGAGGTTTATAAGCAAGCTGTATATATATTAGAATTGTCAAGACATCCTCTCCAGAATTGTACTTTATTTGAATTAGTGTTGTCAACAACGATCCCCTGCAGTTGGAGTGTTGTGGTATTTCTAGTTAATGCATCTCGTTTAGGCTGATCTGTGCGCTTTGGTTACAATAGGAAAAATAACTCCTAAGAAAACCCAATAGCGTTAAATATGTTTTTTTTTCAGAATGGACTGAAAGCTTTTATGCTGTCCATGGTTTTGAAAATGTTCGCCTTTTTCTGCAGTCGATCATTTTCGCAATGGAGAATTTATTGCAGAACGATCGATCACGGGTTGGTCTTCAAAGCGCACATGAATGAAGAAATTAGTCTCGTAAATTGCATCACACATTTGAACGTCAACGAGATTGCACACATGGCAAGCGCATCGCATGGATCATTCCAGTTGCATTTAGCCAACAAATAAAGACGACATGTTTAGGAAGTTCGGCTAAGTTGGTTGCTATTGCTAATCATGACATGAACACATAAAATGGCTTTGTGCTAGAACGAAATATATGGCTTGCTGATTTTATACTACCAATAAATAAGGTAATAAGTAGTATATTTTACCTAACTCGCGTCTTCAATGTATGTCTTTTCCCGGGAACTAGATCACGTAATATACAGTGCCGTATATAAACGATTTTTAAGCTCAAAACTTCAAAATAATTTGTCCAATCGCTTGCTATTGGTTATTGAGTCCGTTTTCTTTGGTTGAAGTACACATGAATATATGGTTTTAGCTAGCGTTTGATTTCATAAGACGTTGGAAATTGATTTCATTAATTATCGATTGATTGTCTAGCTTGATTATCTAAGACGTTGGGGCACTCCTTTATTCAGTCACATGTTAGCGCCAACGGCAATGTGCCATTTTATCATCATTCTTAGAGCTGATTACTTCGGTCCAGATACTTTGAACAATTGCAGGTAATATTTGTCACAGAGACGCTAATAACGGAACTAGGTATATATTTATATATATATAAACGTCTCCTCCAGCTAGTCTTTCGTGTCTCTGTGCCCAGCTTTCTGCCTTAAAATGTTACGTTACGCGACCACGCAGGTGTTACTATCGGCATGTCACGTTGAACGGCATGATTGTACGTAAACATTGCTGCGCACCACCTGCAGTTCACTCGTTCGATGTATACGATGGACCTACTTGCCATATCAGCCATATTTGATAAAGACCCTCCCCATTTGTCTCCTTGGCGCGGTGTTCTGCACTACCTTTCATACGGGTCTGTCGGTTGTTGTGGCTAGTCGTGCCGATGGCCTGTGTTCCACCTGTTAGTCCGTGCTCAATCGCGCTCGTTACGGCCAGTCACGTACCGTCAGAACCAAATGACTGCTCCATAGTATTTATAGCGGTATTATAGTGGCTTGTTGCTGCGGTGACCACAAGGCCGAGCATTTTCTTACGTAGGCCACCTTTTGCTCGCCTGCGTCTCTCCGTGTATCTATAGTTACACCCGTAACCTGGAGGCCAAATTAAAGTCCTTGCCTTTATCAAGTTTTGCAATGACTAGGGATTATATCTAATAAGTGCGGTCGATATGCATCTGACGCATATTGTTGGCCAAGCCCGAAACAGGTTTATCGGCGTTTATACGACGCCTTTCCTGTGTGCTTAAATATTTCCCTTCTCCAGCTACCGAAGGTCCTCATTCCGAAGGCGATAGTCAAGGCCCGTGGAGTTGCCATAGGGTTCTCCACTAATTAATTCGTAAGGATCACATTTTAGTTTTGTTCATATGTTGATGTTCGAAGATAGCAAGCAGCCGCATCAATTAATTAGTCCCGCTCTCACGCACGAATACAACTGTTATCTGTCACGCACTAAATGGTACCAGTAACTAATTGCAAATATTTACTTTTAAAGGCCGCTAAAATAGAATCGAAAATGTGCACTACAAACGTAGTATTTGTGCTACATGTTACTAATGTTACAATGCACACTGCAAAAATGTGCTACATGTTAAGTTGCCGTCAAAGTACAAATTGGAACAAATATTAGAAAACCTTTCCAATATACAAGGTAGATGGCCCGTTGGCAGATAGTAGTCACCCCATTTAGATTGAGACTGCGGCACAGTTTACTATGTCCGTGCTACGTAGAGCTTTTGTTAATAATTAACGATATCTTGTGACTAAGCGACGACCGAAAGCTTTTTGTTGGAATACTTAGCGAACTCCTACTAGCCACGGTTGTTTGACTTAAAGCGGCAGCTACTTATGCTGTTGGCAGTGACGTCTTATCTAGATATTAGACGTTCATTGCATTTTGACGAACCGATTGCCAGAAGCTGCTCTCGTCCTGCTATTGCATTTTAAATATTGTACAAACGCTTTAGAATCTTTATTGAGCGCAATATTCTGTAAATCCACTTTGTGTCTTGGCAACTTTGCTTTTTTAGACATCAAAGCCGGTTTAATTCTCGCGCCTCTCATCCTCGGTCGAGTATGCGTATAGACAATTCTAAGAGACTCACCCACTCCGTAACTGCAAAAAGCCACTGCTTGCTGCTGGGATATCAACAAGTGAGCCGTAACAAAAGTAGTGAAGAATATTTTTGACGGTTTAAGTGTAATAAAAGATTGAAGAAGTGTAGATTGTTCGCAACATTTGTGGATCATATATATATATATATATATATATATATATATAAACATACATGCCGTGAACGATTGGTCTCTATGTATATATAGAATTGAGAATCTTTCTTGTCTGCATCGGCTTCTTGGTAGGCCTGTACACTCCAGAAAGAAACACAAACTGCTAGAGCATATCCGAACAATGCCACCATCTTCTAGACCAAACTTTAGAAGTCAAACCATTAGCTAAAACCTGTTTAGAAGGTCAAGATCAAGGAGCTCCAACACTTAAACATAGAGATGAAGTGCATCAGTATTACTAAATATATTGTAGCCAATACAACGGTTGTCGCAATAAGCTTTGATTTTTAAAGTACATTTTTAGAATATTATTTTAAAAGGTTTTTATAGGTAGTAACGCCAGAAATAGTACTACTTGCGTAGAGGCATTTTGGTGGTCAAAACCCACTAAGGCAAAATCCGTTATTAGACTGTTTGCTTACCTGCCACGGTACACGGCTTCTCTACAAGAAGAGCATACACAAGAGAATATTCTGGTTTGAAAGTGCACACTCTTTACACACTGACCTTAAGCAAGAAATGCACCAAATAAGGTTACGCTGTATTCTTATGGCAATAAATGCATTTCGACTGTAAGCTTCTGAAAATTAACTAATGTTTAAGCAAAACGTCGATAATAAAATATTGCTTTTCGCCAGTATAAAGCAATTATTTTTCGATTTGTTAGTTTTCAAAAAGTCACTATGCTGGAATAAACACGATTGTATGCTCACCATATTGCCGCACTTGTAGACCCTTTGTTATTGTAGTAGCTATACAATCATTGAGCTGGAAAGTGAAGACTCTTGAAGGAGAGGTTAAGAGGGGAACAATTTTTTTCCTAAGTTCCAACATCTGTATAAGAAATACGGTTTGTTAAAAAAATGAGATGTGAGTTTGATAATTCAGAATTCCGTCTTTCTTTGCTTGTTTTTTATTATTTCAATTCTGTTTATTCAACTCAAATGAGTATGATAACCCTTTATAAGGTTGTCTTTGTAATATTTTATCTTCTTCACGTCTCCGGCAAGAGTAGAGCAACGATTTATGCTTCAGTGCTGCGCATTTTGCACGCACTTGGCGCACCTCTGCAGGTTAAATCATATGCACACCTCGTAATCCTCGTGAAAGATGGCATTGGAACATACCAAGTAGCGATCACCTGGTGTATCCCTCGTGACTGTGACATGCAGGATTCGACCAAAGTGTAAGGCATTAAGTACATCCAAACCCCCCGACCTCCAATCTGGCCTCTTCAACTTTAGCCCCTCTCCAAAATAAAACATTCGTGAGGCAGTGTACGTGGCACCTTCAGTCCTAGTCGGATCATTTCAATAGGTGGTGGGTCCTCTAACATGAGGTACACAAAGAGGCCCCTTGTTTGCATCGGCAATCAATGTACTCGCTTTATATTCAATGAAAAACACCTTTTAAGCCGCTTGAAATAGCGTGAGATGAAGACCCTACGACAACCTCGAAACAATTCTTAGCAAAAGGAGCCTCAGTGCTGCCATTATGCACGCCAAAGAAGAGAAGAACTCATGTTTTACTTGACAAGGCGCCGTGAGGCACTTCAGGGCAGCTAAGATAAGGACGCTACTAGTCACCCCCTCAATTGTTTGAAGTATTGCTTGCGCAGTTCCAGTTGAGTGTGGGGTTTCAGTTTAGTGGGTTAGAGCCCTATACTACCGGCCTACATTGCATACTTGGGGCATTGCATACTACCCCGCAAAGGGAGACAATTTCCGTCTGTATTATTTCCTTCCCTTACTGCGCTGTTGTTCCCGTGTAATGAACTCGAAGGCCAAGCTATGGAAAAGATTAAGTAAGCTGCAACGGTTAGCCGCAGCAACGTAAAACGTCTCGGGTAGTCAATCGACCTCCATGCCTGAATCTCATGGCTTTGGTTTTCCTGGTCAATATCTCAAGTCCTTTCGAGACAAGGAGTGCCTCTATCATAGAGCTAATGCGCTTGATGGCACCTACGATATCATCTGCATACTTAGCCACCACAGTTCGTTGGCGCTCTTGTCATACGCAACCAACAAAGACAGCGAAGGAAGGAGTAACCCCAAAGGCAGTTTAGCGGATCCCCTCGCGAAGCTCACACATTTTGCTGCTCACTCTCCAATATTCCACGCTCGGCATGTACCAATAAGATGTCGTCATGAAATAAACTTATTTTTAAATAATTAAACTAGCAGGTGCCGAGAGGCTGTGTCAAAGGTATTGACGCAGTGAATATAGACTGCATACAGATTCACGTAAAGCCTCTCCTAAAGCCGAATTGCTCCGGTGGAAGGGCCTGTTTAGCCACGTGGTCAATGCGCCGAATACCCATTTTGCAGAAAATTTTCTTCAATATGCCCTCTGACGCTACTGACGTTTCTGACGAAAGAGAGATTCGAATCTTGTTTGACATCACCATGCCTACCCTTGAACAGGAGAGACCTAGCGACATGCCAGACTTAAGACATTAGCCCCTTTTTATAATTACACTAAAGAGATCTAAGTTTTCGCCAACAGGGGGAGCGACTGTATCCAGTGCTCATAGTAAACCTGCTCCGTCCCTTAGCTTTCCCCTTTAGGAGTCACCGTAGGACCTGGCACACCCCTTTCACCTCAAAGGGGAGATTCAGGTTGCGCTGATCCTGTGTAAGCAGGTGCTGTAGAAATGGGACACGGTTGCAGCGCCACGATTAACTGAAATACTATTAAGGTGACTTGTGTGATCTCGTTGTGCTCTTGCAAGCAGCCGTCGTTCCTCCCGCTTCGCATGTTCTCTTCTATGTTCATAACAGAGTCTTATATTGGCCTTTCTACGGACAAAATAGTCCCACTTGGCTTGCAGTGCTGATGGTGCTATGCTTGCCGAATGAGTCCGAGCGCTGAACTGCAGCGATAGCAGGCCCGTAAAACTTTTGCAGAAGAGATCTTCTGCAAAACCTTTTCACTTCACTACATCTCTCATCGTCCTCTCCAGCAGTTCACAGGTGGTATCAATGCAAGGGTTTACCTCAGGGCCGCCTACAGCTTTGTCTAAAAAAATTTGAATAACCTACCTCATTGCAGACCAGAGCGGCGGATTGTGTCAGTCTCGCGAAATATCGCCAACATTGACAACGGCCGACAGTGGTTGGTGTTTTTAGGCCGCTTCCGCAGAACATCAAAGCTTTTAACTTCATGGCTGAAATAGCTGTGATACGACAGGTCAATGGTGCTGCTTCAATTTTGACTCAAATATGTGCAGTCTTTACGCGCGTTTGCACATTTTAGACCAATATTTTTCATCACCTGAAGCAGCTTCTCGCCTTTACCACCGTTGACTCCACAATCGATTCTGGCATTGAAGTCACCGCCAACGATAGTTGGCAAGATCAAGTTTAGTCTTCAAAGTCGAAAGCTTACCATTTCAGGAATCTCCGCGAAATCGAATAGGTGCAAAATAGAATACAGCGACGTTAACCCTCCCAGCGGAATGCTCCACGCAATATTCATCTTTCCGCGCGCATTGGTGATAAGCGTTTATGTAGGTAGATAAATAACCCACTTACAGGTATTTCCGAATCTCCCGCAGGTGAGATAGCCAGCTAGTGGAACCCCTGCATATGATTGATATATAGTTTCTTCCGCTGAAATGTCTCCATATAGAAAATGTCGACTATCTTAAACATGCCATCACATGCAAAATCAATTGCCCCTAATTCCCTTACAATTTTACAAAAGCACCCGTATGGGTATGCCATTCTAAACCACCCTCCGACCCCTACGGGCTTGGAACTCACCGTGTGGCATATTTTCAATGCACTGAGGGCCGGACATGTTCAGATATCTAGGATTTCTCCAACAGTCCTTGTGGCAGCATGGCCAGCGGTATGGTTTATCATCTATTTCCTCCCGCCACGCCTGCAGTTCAAGAACTGATCAGTCTTTACGGGGATTTGGGCCGCTAGAGGAGATAGAGATTTCCGAAAGCATCTTCCAGTAGGGAACGTTTTTGAGCCAGCGAGGAAACAGGCTTCCGTTCGGCCAGACTTCATTTCTGCAACTGTTTGCGTAATCATCGTCGTAAAAACCACACAGATCATCACCATGTGTATGTAACTTTTTACACCGCTTCCACAATTACGCCCCTTCCAGTTAGTCACGCTTGCAGCCCGACCGCCGACGTCTTCTTCGTGCCTCTCTCAAGGAGCTTTTCTTCTCAGGCCTGGCATAGACTTTCATTCGCCTATGACATCTGTTGTGCTGCCTGCTGCGCTGCAACAAAGTTGTCGTCTGCCTTTTCGTCTGGTTGTAGGTCAGCTGTATCTGCTAGCCGTGTTTTGTTAACGTAGCTGGCGACGCTACTGTACTACCATTCACGGTTTCCATTTTAACAAAAGTGCCGTTTGAGGCCACTGTCGTTACCCAACTCTGCAGAAGCCAAGCTGTTTCGGTTGCTCTCTCCATTAGGCGCCTCGCTTTGGCTTCGGTGACGTCACCGCCTTCTCCGCTGTCTGCCAGCCGCGCTTTCCTGTTCTTCCACGTTGTTAACGTGGAAAAACATTCGGTCGCGTTTCTCCACGCTAATTCTGCCACTTAGCGTAGAGTTCAAGCACTTTGGCATTGTAGGAGGTGTGGCAAACTGTTTCTGCAGGGCTGCCTCGATTTTAGCAACACGCTTCTGCAGTTCCGAGTGTGCTAACCAGAGTTTCACAAGGTTCCATTGTCGTTCACTCAGTCAGTCGCTCAACGCCCTCTGGCCTAGGTTTTGGGGCTCACAGGCTCCAGGCGTGAAGGTCCAGCCTGAGCTGCACTCAGCGAAATGTTCACAAACATTCGAATATCACGACTGCTAGCAAACAGCGCGTGTTTCTTTGTTTTTGCTTTCAACGAAGCGAAATAATTTGTATTAGACATACGCATATTTGTACACACATTTAAGTTATGGTTTATTAGCAACCTGGTTAAAGAAGTTATATTTGTATGTATTCGTGTTTGTATTAGGAGACGTTAGCATTGGCAAATGGTGCCGTACCTGTGTCAGCTTCACACCAAGAGCAGTCATTCGTTGCTAGGCTTGAGTATCGCCTGGCTTTTTGCTAGACAACGCCCCGCTGGCCTTCGAGATGACCACGCATTCAAGGGCACACGACTGATTGTACGATAAACATACAGCTGCGCTACAAATAAAAAGGAAAACTATCCTGCAAATATATATATATATATATATATATATATATATATCGGTTTATACACTAGCATTAATTAAGATTACAGATGGAGGGACAATTGTCTCCTGAGAACGTGTGTATCGGTGTATTATACAATATCTATCCAGGTGAAGGTTTGTTGTACTATAAACTAATTCTTAAGGGCGCGAGCACAAATTTCTCCTACAACTTATATCGAAGAAATATGAAATTTTGACATAAGTTAGGCTCTTATGCGGGAACTAGTGTTAGAGAATGGTTGCATTCCGGAAGCAGTGTTTAAAGTAGAAGCTATCTTCAATTTATCCACTTATAAGACACACCTTTTCCCTGTCAGATGTATTATGTTTGTAAATAACTCACAGGTATACACTCGATTATTGGCGACACTTAGTAGAGCAAAACCATGTTGCTCAAAATGTATAGCGTTGAAATGAATAATACAGTATATGTGTTCTCGTACACAACGTTTAGCATATGAAAGGTTCATACATATGTAATGGTAGCATTTTTAAGTTCACAACGATTATATTTATATGTATATAAATACGGTGTCATCAACTGTAAATTTGGTCATAAGAAAAACGAATTGCTCCCAAAATGCTTGTCGACCTCGGTGGACGCGTTGATTTAATCGGGTTGTTTATTTTTCTGCCACAAATAGTATTTGCTGGCGTCAAGGAGCTATTTGATTAATTTACTTGAACATTTTATATTAAGCATATATATGTACAGTGACCATCATGGTATTTCGGTAGCCTTGTATAGACTCCGCAGTTGTGCAAGACCACCTTTAGAGGACAAACTTTTTGAGTCAACAATGACACAATTTATAGTAGCATTTATTGAGATGCTAATCTCTGGATTACTGGTGAACCAACGAATGTAATCCTAATATACGTTTAAGTATTAGATTTATGCTTTTATAGTGCCGTTTAGCCAGTCATCCTCTTTTTTTGCTTACCGCGATCTTATGAGTCACTGAAGGTGACTATACATATCTGGATAGTTCTCCATCAATTAGCGTCGTCTATGTGTTTATTTTTACTGCAAACGTTCATATGTATTAGCTTGTCGTAAAATACTAAGTGCAACCGTTCGTTGAGTATCTTTTGTTAGAAGATTGTATTGAATTAAATACTGTCACCCGATGACAGACTGATCTCTTACGCAAACGAATTTGATGGTTTCTGTAATAGAGATGCTATTCATCTGCTTATTTAGAATTTTTACCTAAAAGGTAGGGAAGACTATATAAAGAATACATAGATGTAATGAAATTAAATCTGAGCAAATTAGTTGGTAGTTGCTTTTATGGAACTGATACACCTTAGTTTACAAGCAACGTATGAAAGTTGATAGATGATATAGATAATTTAATTCGATAGCTTGTTATCTTGTGCTCATTGTAGATAATCCAAAGTTTTACCATTTGCATATTATATTTATTAATGGTCTAAATACTCGAAATATTACTGTTGCAGGTATGCAGGTGCAATCAATGGAGTCCAATACGGATTTTGTTTTAGGAGTGGATATTAAATTCACTTGAAATAGAGAACACGATTTGCTGGTTTTCCTATAGCAATTTCCTTATGTTGACTTGAAGAGATATTCGATTTGCCTATGTGTGCTTCTATTTTACATTTGATCACTCGTGGTCCAGTCCATTCGATTGGGGACCGAATGCGTGCACCTATGTGTCTCCTCCGGTTGCAAGGCGCACGCGAATGCACCACGCCACCGGGCTCGACAGACATAACCAAAGTCAATCCAGTTCCAGATCTCAGATTATATGAAAGTAGGCTTGTTAACCTCGTGAAATTGCTACATTGCTCAAATGTCCACAAGCCCTAGTGTTGATAGTGAATTACATCTCGCTGTAACACTTAAATGTCATTTTAATAAAAACAGATTTATAATAAATTTGCTCAAATGTATAGTACTATGCATTAGAACGCTTCTCGATCCACGAACAAGCACGGTGGGAGATTTGTAGGTTTTCAAAGCTACAATCACCCCGGGGACCACTCAGTCTATACTATATATTTACAAACGTGGTGTAGCATCGAGAAACCTTTGAGCCGGCCGGCGCCTTGTGTGCGCTACACTCTAAACACGATACGCCTCAAATCTCAGAACAGTTGTTGTTCGCTCTGTTGTGTAGAGTTCTTCTCGTCTTTTGTTTGGTTGGTTGGTTACCGGTCTAGACCCAATGTCTACCGCTAAAGGCAGAAGAGGCTATACGAAGCACGAGCTATACGTGCACATTTCGTCGGGCCGCTTGTTTCTGTTCAAAATGGCGGTGCGGCACGGTTGCGACGTGGCGCAAACGCGCCACACGCACCGCAGGCCCTTTCCAGCTGTGCGCAGGAAGCGTTAGAGGCGCTTCAATAAAACCGCACGCATTTTGCCTATACGCACCTTTCGAGCTTTCGAGTTGGTTCTCTCGGTCCGGTGCTCCTTTCTCGGCTGGGATTGGCCTCTTCTTCGCGTCGAGCTCAGTACTGCTTCTCGGTGCGGTTAAACCAACGCATTGCGTGCATGGCCCGCTTTGTCGCCTCGTGTTTTCTCTACTGAGAATTTATTGCCGCGTTGTTTTCTCCGCCAAGAAGTGTTCCGCTCTGAACTGCGATCAGCTATACATAAAGCGTTACTACCACGACAGGCGGAGTAGTTCGTGTATTATATTCGCTACTTTAGTACGGTATTTGAGTCCGACAACATTTCCACGAGTATGAAGACGCTTGATCTCCCAAAGAAAAACATGACAGGCGTGTTTGGCCTATCCATTCAAGCCAAGTAATTGATTGAAGTTTATGTGTATATATGCTCAGTATCTTTGCATCGTATGTATGTACAGAAAGCCTATTTTTTTTATATTTGCTGCGCTCATCTATAAACGTGAATACACTAGTAGCGGGACAACCTTTGACAGCACGTGACCCATCATTAGGCATCTTTAAAGCTTGCTTATCAGTACTTTAGCAGTACTTTTCTCCGAATTGCGGCAGACAGGTACGCCTACATTATTGCAGGAGTGTCTTCGTTGTTGTACGCCGATATTCGTATGGATTTTACTTATTAGTGGTGCAGTATGTATGCTTCTTATCGCTGGGAACACGAATTATCACGCTCAAGGTGGTGTTGTTATGTATATGCTCTTTAATGATTGTGCTCCTCGGTGTATAAGTTTTTAACTGGTTAACGTGTGCCCAACAAGTCGCTTTTACGTATAATAATTGAGTTTTAAGTAATGCCTATAAATTTTAAACATAGATGAGCATTCAAATTTTTAAGCAGGTCGTAATGAGGCCGACATACTGATCATACATTATATATTGTTAATCTAAACTTTTAGGTACAGATGAATAACTATGAGGATTTTGCAGTCAATGCTTCTGCCTTGATTGAAGATGATTGGAGTCAATACAATTCGAAAATAGCACCAACCGTAGGACAACATCAAATAAAGCCATTTGGTATCCTAGACATAAAGCATCGTCGGGGACCTTGAAGACAAAAAAATGTTTGTTCAGATATTTGCTTATCCAAGTGCTGACCCACAATGATATATTCTAAAAATTGGACGAATTCGCCAATGATCGCATCCGTGATTTTGACAAGAGAGGAGAGAACGGCGTCAAACGCACCTTCTAAACATGCACACCACCCACTGAAAGCTAAACGGCGAAACTTAATCGGCGCTCTCAAACACACGAACCCGATCACAAAGCAACTCCTTAAGAACGACACCTCCTTGACATATGTGGATAATTATATGAGATGCCAAGGAAATGTCGGGATTGGAAGAGAGTCATAAAGCATGGCCGCGATTAAGAGTTTGTGCAGGGCGAGTAAGCGGTAGTCAGCGAGCTCTAGTATTAGGAAGCGCGACATGAACAAAAGGAAAGCATCTGAAGGCCCTGGAGCATTTGAAACCCAAGTGTATTACCTCCGCGTACGCGATATTATTCAAAAACGGGTTTAGTTACTCAACAGGGCTGTACTGGCTTGCGTACTTCGGTGTATCGAAGCGAAACATAATTTGGATTGATAAACCCTTTACCTAAGACGAATCGAATTATACATATATATATATATATATAATTCGATTACTTGCACCATGCTTTGGCGCTATTCTTTATTTATGGCTACAGCCGGCTGTCTGCCGTTTCCGTGCCTAGCCCTCGCTGGTATATATATATATATATATATATATATTTATATATACTCCAAACAAAATCTTAAGGCTTATTACGCTCTGTAATAAAATGTATTCTTCCATATATACATGTGAATGTTTAAATCCACGGTGCCGATGGCTCACTCCTCATCTATCACTCGTGTCTGAGTGGGAGTCTTGCCCGACCCCTGACGCGAAGACATATATATTTATGCTTATTTTGGATCATTGTTTAGTTTAACTCACAGAACTTATCTTTAGGCACCATGTACACCAATATAATAACACAGACGCGTTGGAGCTTAACTACAAGCAGAAAGCAAATTTTGGGGTAACCCAATGTGTGCTGTATAGCTCGTGGTAAGCTTAGCATTAATATAAATATAATGTACCATACAGTTTATTCACAATATCATTGGTAGTTACAAGTTATCTGCATGTCTTATAATTCAGTGTTCAAGCCAAGCAAGTAATTCACCTTCCTTTTTAGGCTAACCCTAAGCCAGGATTTAACGTCTACGGGACTGCTTTTAATTTCTACGTTCCTGCAGTGACTGTGCGTTGATTGACGCGCGTTGTTTCAAGTGGTAGTGATTGATGTTATAATCTCCACAAAATCATAATCCCGTTTCAGACATAGATAATGGTGAAAACCATGCCAGATTATCCTACACATCAGAGTCGATTCGTTTGTAGAGCCTCTTTCCACTTATCTGTGGAGAACGCTGATCTTTCTGTATAGTTCTGCTTTATAAAGTTAATCTTTTTTTCTTCTCTAAACTTTAGGTATCGGTTCAGCACATCTGCACTAAATGGTATTCTGTCTGATATGAGGTCCTCGGTATAGGTTCTCTCTCGAGATAATGCCAACGCTAGTGCCGCCGATGCGTTTCTAAGCAGTCCAAGCACACCCGTATAAAGCCATTCTCAACTCGTGCGATGTTTCTGAGGTCTGTCATCTTAGGGTGAGACACAATTACTTGTAAGCTTTATCGGACATATGATGCAACCTTTAAATAGGTTGACGGCAATTATAGGTCGGTGTTACGAAGTTCTCCAAGAAGCATTACAGCTACCGTTGCTTTGGCCCCGATTGCACCACTTTACAGATCCCCTAAGATAAAACAATAAGTGGTCACGGGATTTTAAAAGAACGACCAACTCACCTGCATAGAACACATGTGGCGCTTTCACTTTTCGTACAACCTCCGTTGGACCTGTTACGTATAGGATGCATAGAAACGGGCCTATACTACTCTGGGCAAAACCGGTTCTCTGTAGAATCCCATCATGCAGATAACCGGTGTCGCCAAGAGATAATAATAATATAATAACGGTGTACATAATATAAGAACGCCCAGGGACAATAATATATAATATATTATAACGATATTTGAATGCTTACCAAACCAAAGTTTTCGGGCTGACCCTCAGCCAAGATTTAACGTCCACGGAACTGTTTTTCACATTGCTTCATAGACGGACCCCCATAAATACAAATGTGCAACGGTGGGACTCGAACCCGCGCACCTATGTGTCTCCTCCGGTTGCGAGGCGCAGACTTAAGCCACCACGCCACCGGGCTCGACATTTCAATGCTTACATGAGCTGCACAAATATTAGAGCTCAGTTTGTTATTGAAAAGAAACAGCCCTTTTCGAAAATGTCGAGAAGGACGTAATTATGCTTCGTAACATAATTGAGGAAAGGTAAATGGTAAGAACTTTTAAAGATTTAGAAAGGCAGCCAAATAAAATAAATCTGAGTAGCATGCTTTTAATAAGGAAAAAATAGTGAGCGATTAGCCGACTATCTGCTTTCGTCAGTCTACTATCGCATAACAAGTTAGGCCCTATTCAAGCCATCCGACGTGATGAATCACTTATTTTACTACAATATTCAGAGGCTTATCTTCGGGTCGTTCGTTAGACATACTAGTTTGTCGTATGCAATACACTTTGCACCCGACAGTGGACCAGTGGCATTAGACGCCGGAAAGCTTACTTCCATGCTGGAGCTTTAAGAGCTTTCTAGGCAAAAAACGTCAAGTTTCTTTGCATAAATGCAATGGCAATACCAGGGTTAGGTAAAATGCACTAACTGCTTCAAAGCACGATCTAATACAAGCGTATACATTTACCGCCTACAATATTCTCGTGTTATTCTATATACTTTGTTATGAGAGGCTTACCGCTTTTGGCAGATCTGCATGCATGCGTATATGTATTGCTTGTTGCTATCCTACTAGCAAGGTATCGACGTTCTGATTAGAAGAAAATTTCGGTTAGGTCTTGATCCAAACCCAATACCTTAGCGGTTTGTTGTCGGCACCCTTGTAGTGATTCATACAACTACCGAAGCAAATATGTAAAATCAGCTCGCTAGCAATAGCTATATCTTTCTCTCTCTCTGTCTCTCTCTCTCTATCTCTCACTTTGATATTCCCTCATTGCGTCTCCGAGACTTGCATTCGAAGGCGCGAAGTCTGTGCAGTCGTATGCACAAGCACGCGTAAGGCAAGGAACGACTCAAAGTAAACGGTATATCGAAGCGAGGCCGAGAAAAAGTCGCCGGTTACGGAGGGAGCAGGCGCTAGCTTTGCATCTAGCTTTGCACTAGGAAGCTGCTGACCTCAGCTTCCAGTTCTTTCGATCATCAAGAAGAACCTCGGCGAGAATCTCGCGCAGAGGCCGTGAAACCTGCCGACGACCATTTCTGCATCGTCATCAGCTTTAGCTAGTCGCGAGATGTTCAGTCCGAATGGTTCAAGCAGTGGTAGGTAGAGTACTACTGAGCAACTGCCATGTCGCTTGTTGACGCGTCACACCTGTGTCAGCAAAGAATGAACGCTGCGAGCATCCACTTACGATGCAGTTGTGTGTGTGTGTGTGGCAATGCAAAGCAACGCGCTAATTACATCCGTACAAACGAGGGACGGCGTTTGTGAAAACGCCAATTATGTTTGGCCACGAATGAGCTTCTCGCACTGCCACGACGAGCGAGAAGGGAAGATTACGTATCAGTCAGTGTCTGGCAAAATGGCTGGACAAACAATACGAGTGCAGCACCTCTGACGAGGTACGTTTGATACGTTTGCGTGAAACTCAACGAGCTGCATTTCCCACCAAAAGAAGAACTACTACAATGACGGCAACATCAATACCGACAACTGCTGATACTGCGAGACGTACAACATGCATGTCCCAATGCGCCTTCAACTACGCACGAATACGACCGAGAGAGAGACAGCCAGAGAGAGACAGGATGCAAAGCGGTTCTCCGCAAAGCAGTCCGAGGCGAATAAGGCCTTGAAGGCCGAGCAGTTCTTCAAACATCACATACCTGCTATGGCACCATGCTATGGCGCTATCCTTTATTTAAGGTTATAGCTGGTTGTCTGCCGTTTTCGTGTCTAGCCTTCGCTTGTACAGGCGCGCCTCGGGCCCGCCAGTGTGTCGAACAGGTCTGAATGTTACAATTCGTTTATGAAGTATGCATGTGTGTCTAGACGGGCATTTTAATATGTTAGCTCTGGGCGACGTCTGTTTTGGTCACGCTATATTACGTTTCACATGCTAAGTATGTATACATACATTTGATGCGAATTATATATGTATATATATATATATTTTTTTCTATGTAATATAGATACGTAAGCGGCTTTCTAGCCCTAGTGCCAGTATATATATATATATATATATATATATATATATATATTAACCAGCATTTGTACAGTGTTCCTACATCACTTCTTCAGCAGTATCGCTGTGGTACACTATTGGAGGTGATACACATTACTAAGACTATTTATACTCTTTTACACATGCATTATATTGCCACATCTAGCGCCATGTCGTGAGTCCATAGTAAAATAGAAAAACACTTATCCCCACACTCGTCGCATCGAACCTGCAATCCAGCACACCAGAAGCCATCGACATATTGCGCAGAGGCAACCCGGGTCCCATAGTCACTTCTGCTCACGGACGAGGTTGTAGTCGAACAAAACGGCGGATCGTAGCGTTATACTTATATAACAGAGAGCCGTTGGGTGTACGTTACGACCTAATCATTATTTGTTCACAAGGTTTGAAGGTCCGGAGCATACAGTGAACGACGTAGTGGACTTTCCGTGTAATTAATAATGGAGGTTAAGATAACTTAAATAGATTTAAAAAACATGCATTGCTTTGATAAAAGATATATCCTCGTCCGGCCTTTGTAGGACAAGGTTGAACACTGAAATTATTTGGGACGTCGGGTCTATTTGTAGACAACCAACACTTCCATTAATATATTATTTGATAAGCCCTATGTGTAACATAATGAGTAAGTGCGCAAATGGGAGAAACTTACACATCCATGAAATATGTATATCAAAATTCCAGCGTTCTAATTTTTATCAATGATAATAGATTTACATACATTTGTTCACAATGAGCTACCAGACATGTGACAAAAAACGCCGAATGCAAGCCGGTGTAAGAGTGGAATACGGTCGAAAATAAGAAAACCGAAGTGGGTTTGACAGAACAACAATATGTTCATGATTACTATTTAAGTTGCTAACAGAAGAAGAGTTTACTCTTCTGTATGCCATGTTCTAGAACTGCTGCATACTATTGTTTAATATGACTTGTATCTGTAGATATAATGTGCGACTCCTGAAAGGCAATAAGCTCTGTCCAACTCCAGTGGTTCACCGTCCTTCATTGCATTTTCAAAAAGTGAACAGTCAGAGACTTCAACGCACCATTTGTCAGAACTCGAATAGCGTGCTGGTTTTTAGACCCATGTAGAAAGACGGCGTGGCTCATTTCATTAACTGTCTCCTTTTGCGTAGGTACATTCCTGCACTCATGCGCAATGCCCCAGAGTTGTACGAGTCCCGCCAAATATAGTGGCGAGTTGAGTCGTCCAGCAGGTCGGCCTTCGCCGAGGACCGCATGCAGTGAGATGTAGGATTCCACCGAATTCATAGCCGCCAAGTTCCCGCCTCCTATCTCCGTTTCTTGTCCCTCCGTGCCCTACTATCTGTTTCTTCTATTTCCCTTTGGTAAGAGTTCGCTTCGTATCCTGTCAGCTGCCTCATGCTAGCAAATTGCCCTATCGTGCACAATAGAGCGTTGGGGTTAAGTGGGCGGCCACAAAAGAGGGCGCCCTTCTATTCGCCACTCTCTCAACCTAAAGTCAAAGCTTGCCGAAGCATTGCTGTTTACCGGAGACTTAATATACGGACATAAGTAAGTTAGAGCTACGCAATAGGACAGACAGACAGACTATACCCTGAAACCCTCAGGATGTTTCGTCCTAGGCGTTTGGCTGAGCTGAGTCCGGGGTATAGTTGTTCATCTATAGAATCATCGTCCAAACCAAATGTAAAACTTCATATTTTAAATTGATGGTGTACGCTGCTGTTCGTTCATGCGTACAAGACTTTATATGTGACGTATCTCATACCGAATGTCTCGTGTCAAAGTGGCACGGCTTTGATTATTGTTTAAGTAGCCAATTTTACTGAGAGCAAATATGAGAAATCTTTCTCTATATGTTCCACCCATAAACTGACTTCAGTGCCCTCAACTGGCGTATATTCACAACAGCTGCAGATGTGGATTTTAGGCCCAATTTTGAGTCCCTATTTTTTTTTACTTCATTTCGAAACTGGTTTACTAAGGTATTTGACATATTGTTGACACGTGTGAAGCGGTACGGTAATTAGGCACGTCCGCGCCGATCTTGTCTTATATTTGCCACGCCACCCCGCGTCAAATGCAGTTCTAAAATCAGCGAGACAGCTACAAGCATAGGTCCGCTCGTATCGAGGCCGTCTTAACTTAATTAAGTAGTGCCGAGCACGTTTTCATATTTGCCATCCGAATCAGGGTCGTTTTGTCGATACAAACTACATACAGGTTTATTTTACCAGAAATTGGTAGATGTTACCTAAAATTCATATCGGCTAATAACATCTTTCACTACTGCATGCATTGAACCAGCTTCTATTTCCTTGCATTGCAGTATGTGGTATCGGTCAATATTACATGTGCCACAATATTTACATACACAATATTTAATTTCAAAGCAATACCCTTTTAGGCATATATATTGGTGGTAGCCATGCCAGGTAAGTCTGCAGAGTACCCTTCTGTTCACTTGCATTCCCTGCTTCCAACGGTCTGTCGTGAATGCAGGACCGTCAGTGAAATTCTCTATGGCAAAGCTCAAATTACGCCTTTCTCTGTATGCGCGATATTGCTCTACGACGAGTGGGCTAAAAACGTATTTGTCCAAGATAAGATCTTCCACAAAGCTTCGCTCTTGGCATAGTTCCATCGCCAAGGTTGTCGATGCGTTACGCGGCAGTCCGAGCATATATTTCACAAAATTTGCTTTTATTTTGTCTATCTCCTTAATGTTGTCTAAGGTTAAGTTTGGTGCCATGGCCCGAAGGCAGTAAGTTATAATCGGAGCTATTTTTATCTTAAAAAGGTTCATTCCAGTCTTAATGTCAATTTGGGTAAGATCTCCGAGTAGCGTCATGGCCGATACTGCTTTTGCACGTTTGTTCGCTATGTGCTTTGTAAAAGATAGGCCAGGGGTCAAGATTACTCCGAGATAGCTAAATTGACTTACTAATTCAATATCTTGGTTATTGACCCTGATGATGTGGTCAAGACTGGCGTATCGACCTCCTCGGGAAAATCGAAGAACTTTTGTCTTGGATATATTAATTGTCCCCAATAATGATAATAATAATGTCCCCGATAATTCCACGTCAGCTTATACTGTGCGCACCATTGGCTCATTTCATTCAGGTAAAACTGTAGATGTGGTCTTGACTTGGTCATTATGATGAGATCGTCAGCGTAGAATACATGCGGGGCTTTAGCATTTCGAATTATTTGGCTTAACCCTGTGACATAAAGGATGAAAAAGAGGTAAGAGAAGGTCGATACAAATACGGACTGTATTGACGGTAGTTTGATACGAGTAGTTTACACAACAACTACTCATTCCTACAAAGTCATGCTTTTTTCTTGTAAAAAACTGATATGCAGTGCACTTACGTCGTTGCTGTAGCCAATCCAATGTGCAGTTTTACCAGCGACAGAAACGCCGGATTTCTGCATGCCATGGCACACTGTGGATTGAGACACTACTCCTTTGGTTTGACAGCCGAGTACCGAGAAGCATATATACAAGGCGAGATCATAAATAACGAAATGTCAGCCAGGACAGAGCGTTTCGGTTTCCGTTGGCTTCGTCATAAGTCGCTGGTATTGTAGTAGAGAACACGCTTCCCAGCTTTCAGTTTTCCCTTGGCATGGTTTAGGCACTGACGGTACAGTTAGTGAAGGAGCAGACTTCTCTTCGTGTCGAGGTAACCCGTTGTCTGTGGCCACACAAACCTCTGTGGGTTGCCAGCAAAAACACGTTTACAACGACTGTCGCATGCGAAAGCTGCATCTGCTACCGGTCAGGACTATGTGGTAATCGGGTAAGCAATGAAGAAAATTACACTCTCGACTCAGCACGAACCTGGAAGGCTGATGCACCCATTGGGCACCTCAAGTAGAGGAATTCCATGGGCGCCAAGTAAAGACCGCGATGTCGAATGTCTCGCACTCTATCCGATACAGGCCATTGACATCGACCGACCACCGTTGCGGCAGCGTTACAATGCACGGACACGCAACTGTAAGACTCTGCTGAAACGTGTTGATAAGCATGTCGAAATGTTCGATAATTGCATCAAGAGTATTCCGAGCGCATGCGAGAATCCGTTATGGCACCCAATCAACTTTTGTGGCGGGTCGTTTGGGCTCTCCAGTTGCGGGAATTATCTACACTTCGCGATGATCTTTAGTCGGTCGTGTCTCTCGGGCGTGATCGTCATTACTATAAATCATTCTCTGTATATCGAGACGACTCCGACATTAACATCGTCTACCTCACATATCCGTATCGCAGGATAACTACGACGTGACGTCCCTTCAGCTAGAGAAATATTTCTGTAGCAAAATATAGATCTTCACTCTCGTATTAGGTAAATTGTATTTGTGTTACACGTACGTATTTTACATACAACGTTTGACCGATCCACCGTTTTGCTAGTTCCGCTATCGACAGAACTACCGGACATAGTGCGGCGTGGTATTTATCAAATACGCTCCGAAACCTGATGCAAGTATAGTCTTGTGGTTTGTGAAAGAAAATTATATCTATAGCGAAATATAACTTCATTTAAGCATAAGTACTGTCATTTATGCTTAGCGCATCCTCTCGTTCTTCTAAGAAGTTTCGCCTGTTTGTAACCTGTCCGGTGAACGCTGCCCGTAAGTTGACAACGATAAATAGAGTAAGCACTTCTTCAGTGATTTTGGCCGACCAGCCCCAAACGGCCAACCCCAGTCTTTCGAGTACAACAGTATCGGCCTCAACTTAATATTACTTTATTAAACCTTTGGCGACTGTCTTTTTTGCTGCGGTAGTGCGTCTTTTTCGAGCTTATGATTGTGCCAGTGTTGAGCTACAGCCTTGGCAGGGTGTGGGCCATCTTTCGGCGGCAAATTTTGCGCAGCTAGAATGACGCTTCACTATATATATATGAGGAATGTTCTTTGCTTGTCGCGGACGGCAAGGAACCGTTTCATGTACCTGCTTGCGGGTTGCGGATCGGCAGTGGAAGCAATCAGAGTCAGACTTAGGTCACCTATTACAGGACCACTCTAGCAATTTTTGTTGTAGTGGCAGGGAAATGTGACCGAGGTCTCGGCAGAGGTAACGCAGTAAGATGTGCACCTCGACAGGGAGCTTTGAGACGGAATGGCACGCACTAGTCGGCACGTTTGCACCAGTTACATTGTGCATGGCTATCATCACTTGGTATGTTCGACATAAGGATTTCACCAAGTTGGCGATCAATGTCGTTCCTGTTTTTGCACGCAGATATGCGCTAAATACCACGCAGCGAGCTGCCAGACGCATCGGCGGTCTTTGCACTTTTCAGCTCGGTGGGACGGTCGCTAAAGTGTTCAACTTGTATAAAATGACGAATGTATTGTAATCCAGTACCACCCTGAAATACAAATTTATTGCTAAATGAACAAGATATATGCTTAAAACCCGGTTCACTAGCTTGGCGGACACTCCGATAAACGAGAAAACCCTGGCTACAATTCTGACAGCTGCCTGTCGAGCCGCTGGGGGCCCAACCTGACGTGGTGGCATGGACGGCAGCCTGCTAAAACCTAGTAGAGCCCGAATATGGAGACAGCCCGGACTCCGGACTGCACGCGCACGAACTGCACGCGCACGAACTGCACATTGGCACGTTCACGCCATTAGCTGGCAAGACGACGACAAGGGTACATTGCCGACACTCTGGCAGATGCCGCTGCCAGGGTTGAGCGCCTAGAGGAGCTTTATCATACGCATCGACTCCACTTACGAAGGCTCATTTAGCAGGCAATGGCCGAATCCTGGAAGGCCTTGGTGAATTCGGTGGAGGCGGACGTATGTGGTCTTTTCTATCGGAATGTTACAGTTAAGCTCTGCGTATCACCACCGCCTCATCCGGCAGTAGAAATTCGCCGGACAGTCCTTAAGCTCTTTTCTCAACAATCGGCTCACGCTCAAACCAGCATATCCGTTGACCCCGAACGGGTCTCGGAAGTAACAACGAAGCACATAATAAGAGCGGCATAGAGGTTAGCACCGGGAAACGGCCCGGACGCGGTTCCAGCGGACGTGGTACGACTGCTGGCACGGTCCCAACCCAGGCCTGTTACGGAGCTAGCGCCACGCTTGTTCCGAGAGGGCTACTGTCACACCCAGTGTAAGCGCGCCCATCTAGTACTAATATCGAAGCTGAACGCCTCACCCGGCTTGTGATCAATGCACCGCCCCATATGCTCACTCAACGCGGTTAGCAAACCAGTAAAAAACGTGCCTGAACGTTCATCGTCTGAATGGTGAACTGGAGGCAAGGGATGGCCACTCAAATAGACAATACTGATTCCGCAGTACCAATACGCGCCGCTCTATCCTTAATGCCGTGGAGAGTCATACAGGCGACTCGCGCCGAGCAGCGACGGCCACTGGTCGCGAAACGACGTGCTATTGATTCTACTGAACGCAATGCATTCAAGACTGCCAACTGGTCGACAATATTAAGTGCGCTTGAGCAGAAGAGGATCTTCTCATACCTGCAGCGCATACTATTATGGTACCTGGACGAGCGTACACTCTTGACGCAAGGTGAAGCCCATCCAATTACGGCGGGGGTGCCGCAGAGCTCGGTACTCGGCCCAGTTCTATGAAACGTGGTATACGACGGTGTGCTACGGTTCGACGATCTGCCGAATGGGGTAGAGACAATCGCCTACGCGAATGATCATACACTGGTGGTTACCGCTCGCACATGGACTATCCTGGAGTCCAGGGCGAATACTGCTCTTGATCGGATAAACATCGGTGGATGACTGAACACCACCTGGAGTTGGCACTACAAAAGCAGAGGCACTGTACCTAACTGAACGCAGGCGGACTGGGCCTATATACTTGGAGCTCAACGGACACGCTCTCACGCTGTCTTGCCACGCCAAGTTTCTAGGGGTGACCCTGGACACGGATCTAACTGGCCTACCACACATCAGGCGGGTTACCAAAATGGTGGCAGAAGTATCGGCCAATATGGCCTGTATACTACCCTGGGAGGAGGGCGCATCCGACCCTAAACGGCGTCTACTAGCTGCTGTTGTGGAAGCGCTCGCGCTCTATGCCGCACCAGTGTGGGCGGACCTAGCAGTCGGGACGGTCACGGCCCGCCAGGTCCTGCGCCGCTCCCAACGGGGTGTGGCAATTCGGGTTAGCCGGGCGTACCGGACGGTCTCCACGGACGTTCTGCTTGTCCTCGCATGCCTGCTTTACTGGGACATGCTGGAGTAGGTGGAGATTAAACGGGGGGAGATATCGTGGAAGTGATGCGCGAAAGGCCACACTTGCCGTTTGGGCGAAGACGTGGGCCAACCCGCCTGCCGGAGACATAAGAGGTACGCGGACACGCTCCGTCATCGCGAACTCGCGTAAGTGGTATACAGCACTGGGACCAATGGCACACTACACTGCCCAGACGCTAAGGCAGACATGATGAGGCCAGTTCCAGGCGTACATGATGAGGATCGGCAAAGCAACGACCGACATATGCGCCCTTTGTGACGCCGGGGTGCGAGATGATGCCGCGCATACCATTAAGGCGTGTGCGGCGTTGTCTGCGTACCGGAATAGCTCACCGTTCGCTCTACGGGCATCCATTGCGCAGACGATCGCACATGGTCGATTCTAAATTAGCTGCTGGCCTAAAATACCTCAATGGGTTCATGCGCGAAGAGGTCCGGATGGAGAATATTTGCCGGGCGCGATTTGCCGCTCGAAGCTCCCCTAACTCAACCTAGCAGCCCTGCTCGGGACGCACCTACATACTATGGAGAAGGTTAAAGCATGAAGCTTCAAGACCAGGAGAAGGTCTCCTGGTCTTGAAGTAATGGTTCACAATTCCAAATCAGGAGGGAAGATTCTAAGGGAATGGTTTATAGTGGGTAGTTCGCTCGAATTAGATTAAAATGCGTACAACAGTTTTTATACTTAGATTTTTAGGCTAACTTTCAGCCAATATGTACTGTCTACGGAAAAGGTCTCGCATTGTTTTATAAGACGGCCCCAATATATACCATTGTGCAACGGTGGGAATTAAACGCGTGCACCCATGTGGCAAGGCGCAGCATGCCACTGGGCTCGACAACAGCTTTTATACTTAGAAATAAAATTTTCAACACAGAAAACGACGTTTACCAAACACGTAAAAGGAAGAGTCCGTATGGGACTGTTGTCCCTTTATGAAGTGTGAGAGTCTTACAAGCTGTTGGTGAAAGCAGGCACTATAATTGGCTAGTGTTTTTTAGAACTCTACACTTTTTCTGTAGAGAACCTTTGCGGAACACACAACCTCCCGAGTATATTTACGCTCAGCGAAAATATTTTTGAGTGGGAAGAAAGGCTGACTGATTTAGACATGCTATTCTGCAAGAAATGCACACATTGTAATCGAACGCCTGGAAGAGTAAAAACTACGAAAGTCGATAACTAGTAGCCGGTTTTGCAGTCCATGGCTTCCATATAAGAATGTGCACGCGTGAGAAGTTTTGCGAAGCCGTGCGACCTGTGCCAACGACGTTCGAAAACTTCACCTCTATGTAGCATACAATGATGCTACCGATACTATTAACGTGTAACCAATGTATGAACCAATTGATAGTTAATAAATGCATGTTCTTAATTGAAACGTGATAACATACCGCGAATCGTTTTATGAGAGATGACTTTCCGCACAATAATATGGCAATTCACTTTGCGGAATACACTCTCCGACCTATTTTGTACTAAACTTTAGATAAAAGCGATACATCAAATTCATTCTAGAGTTCCCGAGAGTCCAGAGTTAACCAAAGTTTGCGGGAACTCTGGACTAGCCATTAAGGCAATTTATTTTTCGATTAATTCATTTTAACGTGGCCGAACATTAACCAAACCCAAAGCATGCGCAGACGCCTAGTTGAAGGCAGTGTAAGAAGCATATTTTAAAACTTAATTTAAAACGTCATCATCTACGTTGCTGATTCGGTTGAAGTCACTGGCTCTCTCTAGCTCAACTGGTTCAGATGAAGCCATTCAAGCGATACGCGTCTTTGCTTGTCCACGAGGGCACAAAATACATTGTTTATGCGACTAATCGTTCGTTACAGAACTGGGAATTATGATGAGAATTCCGATCATGATTCACTTGCCCTAAGTGTATCATGATTGGTATTTCCACGGTAATCTGGCTGTTCTGGGACTAACACAAGACATTTCAGAGTTTACCCGATGCCGGGCGCCAATATTGACCATGCCTGTATTGATGGAGGTAGTGTCGTGCGCAATTATGGGGCGGTCGTTGCTGCTATGTCGACGCTATCAGACAATTATCCATTTGTATCCTAGTTGCTTTTGAAGCCTGTGTAATCTTCATCGATAGATTGTAAGCCATGCAGCCCAGGATAAAAAGGATATTTTGTTGGGAGTATTATAACACGTTTGCTAATTACCTCGCTTATACTGACTGGCCTGGAGTCTTGTATGCTCGTAATGCGAATGCGGTGTTCAATTTTTAGGACGGCAACCTGTTTAATCTCTACGAGCAGACCTTCTCCGCCAGGGCCCTTTGCAGTGGATTCCAAGCAAGATTTGGCCTTCTTCTACGTCAACTTTAAAAAATTCTGCAAGGGCTAGTTGGAAATATAACTCCGACAAGGGTGACACTCGGTGGAAAAATGCTTCTTACAGCTTTCCGCCACTAAAATTAGAGCTTGTGGTCTATAGTTAAATGCGTTTTAGCAGGGCTGTTGACTTATAGAAATATGTTAATCAAGAAACCGAAAGAGTTAAAAAAGTCAATCTACTCAGCGCACCTTTCCCTGAACGCCACCTAATAGAAATGCGAGAATTTCTTTGAAGAACTAGACCTCAGCTCGAGAACCTACGTTCACCAAAAGGTGAACGTTTTTTGGGGAAGCATGATCATTTTTCTCGTCCCGTTTTTCTGCTAACCTCCTCTATGGAAAGGAGATATCCTCCTAAAGTAGGCGGTCCAAACAGATTTAAAGCTCAGAAACAGTCCTAAGTTCGCCGCCGATAACGGCAGACTTAAATCACCTAGAAATAACGTTTGCAACAGAGAAAATAACTCATCAAATAAACGACTGAAAGATCCACAAGGAGCAGCAATCCCTATCCGACCATCTCTACGTAGTCTTTTTCGTCACTTTAGCTCCCTTTCTTTTCCGCACGGTAAGGCTTTCCCGTTCTATTTTACTCGGGCGTTCGTGGAGTAGACAGATTGCCCAAAATTAAAAAAAGACCTGTCACCGTTTGCGACACGTATGCACGCGCCGCACACCATGGCTCGAGGCATGTATTCGATAAATGGGAATGTTATATGCAAGGAGTGCAGAAAAACATATATAACTTCATTTTAGGTGACCAATAATAACAAACTAGACCACTGGAACTCACTGTGCGAGGAGATCAAAGAAAACCCTTGGGCAAGCACTATAAAGTCGTACAGCTGTAACTTTTAGTGGCAGAAGAGCACAGACTTTGTCTACGAGCCAAACTCAATCTGAGAGATCAGACTCGTGGGCGAACACATAACGCCAAAGGAAGCACCGGGCCCAGACGCGGTCTCCCCGCAACCAGACCAATAGTTTTACAAACAAAATTACCTAAAGGTATTCAGAAGCAAACGGCATACCGCCCTACGAAAATGGATTTTCTGCTTATCCAAAGCAACTGAGCAAATTATCAACGACGATCAGCTACAGAACTAAGAGACAAGGAGGCGCCGTCGGAAAACCAGCGCGGTTTCCGAACCGTACTACCGAACCGGCTACGGTGGCTGATTTCAGTAATACTCACACCGCAATGACAAAGCTGCTTCCCCCGTATCAAATAGTATGTCGTATGTACAACTCAAAGGAGGTTAACGATGTAAGACACCGTTACGAACGCAATTTTTTTAATACTGAGCGAGAGCTACTTCTTCGGAAGATTGGAACGCCTCTGACATGCCAAGCCTCTGTAAAGGCGCTCTCTAGGGAAAAAGATTCGCAGAATTTGTCGGTAATTAAACTTTAAAGCACGTATTTCTATAATAAGTACTTATCAAGTATAGCAGGTTAAATATACAAGTTGTCAACAACCAATTTGTCGACAAAACGTCAAATGCTCTGGCAATCTCAGAAGACTTCCCTGTAGTTGCGGAAATATCGGTTATTTTGTGAAACGTAATATGTAAACCAATTGTATTAATGCACAAGCTTCTGCGTTAAATGTTTAGTATCTAAGCGTAATTACTCTAATTGAACTTATTGTCTGCTCTTCTATGTGAAGGCAGTTTCACGTTAGATATGACTAGGGCGTAATTTGATACTTTTATATTTGTATATACGTACATGACCGATATTCAGCTTAGCGAAACCGTCCAATTTAGTGATACAAAAATCTATGTTGTGTGTCCGGGGCTAGAGCGTTTGGTTGCTCGGACGTGAATTTTCTCGCTTGTCGCTTCTTCTATGAGTGCTCTCTTACCATACATATTGTTTATTTCGCAATAATTTTGCATTTCAAGATGGTACATAAATACAGTGCTCTCTTACCGAGTGCAACAAGTGAATATCTGCCATTAGGTTTCCTCCCTGCCTTCCGATTGCCGGAACCAAAAACTGCTCAGATGTGGCGAGGCAAGGACCTCTATTCGGTAACAAAATAGACGCATCTATGTGTGCATGCACATATTTACACATATAGTGACCTTAGAACAGGTGGGGATAACAATTGTGTAAAATTGCACAAATTATTTTTACCATGTTTGGCGCATCTCATCGCGCTAAAGACATACGCTTAACACGTCGTCTACGAATGACTGGACGATTATTAGATTTGGTTCTTTGCGGCTGAAAGGCTGGTGTCAGTGCTTGCAGACACATTCCTCAATTATATAACATTTACCTTTTAGGCATACATAGGTGATGATATGTATGTATATATATATATATATAAATATATATATATATATATATATATACAAATAAATCGACGACACCACGTCGTGCAAAATTCTGCCTATACATTCTGCGTACCGATACGTCCCCGTAAAATGCTTGAGGTATTTAGTGCATGAAAGTATAACTTAATGGCAATGCAGTGCCCTCCTGGTCGACCCGCCTGTATTGCACAGGGGGGTAAAGTTTGCCACGATAATAGCGGAAGCTGTAGAGATGGACACAGTGGGGAAAAGCAGGGCGTACCCAGACCAAGCGGCACCCCTCCGACTAGCCCAACTAGCGGGAATGGCAAGTGGTCGGTTGCAGTCGACTTGCCAAAACTCTCCTCCCATAACTGCTCCATAGTGCCCGGCCCCTCCCAAGCCCCTCTCCACCTCCAGGTTCCCCGACGGACTTCCCTCGGATGTGCACCGGACCTGTGATGCCATATTGCCTGCAATGGGGACCTTCGGGGCTCGCGTACGTAATTGGCACGTAACGAATAGGACGACCGATGTGGCTTTTGGGAACGGTATGTAAAGGCGGTCCCGGTGCGAGCAATTGCGGGAGAGAGAGAGAGAGACGCAGATGTAGTAGAGAAGCAGGGAATCAAGGCAAGAGAATGGACACGGCCGGCATCTTGTGAATCACTCAATAACTCACTCAGCTAGACAATGCCAGTGTTCCTTGCCGGGGAGGGCAGCCCCGTTCTTATTGCTGGTAGTAAGGCGGACGTAATGCGCGATCGCTAGAGACCCTCGTGCGTCATCATGCATCCGCTAGGCTAATCGACCCAACGAAAATGCATTATCGCGCCAACGATAAAACTATCGTTTAGGTACGGCTCTTCCTCCGTTGGCATATTCGACTCGTCTACCAGGACGACGATTCCACGATTGCATTTCTAATGTAGAATAGACGCGTTTCACATACCACTTACAATTACATACAACAACTACATTGATCGATACTGATGATAATCAGATGACTGCACAAGCTGACATTAATAACGTTTTCGAGTAGTGTGCAACAAAATGACCAACCGCAGCAATAACGAACTTTGACTATCATTGCCTTAGAAAACTCGGGAAGCATTCCACGGGGCATTCAAATAGAACTCTCGTGTCAAATATATATGAATCTACTAAGAAAAAGATGCTATCTACTTGGCGGGAAAAGGGACATTTTATATATATATATATATATATATATATATATATATATATATACATATTGCCTGCCGCGCATTAAATTGAATTAAAAATAGATGCACTTTTTAAATATTTATTCAAATATTCAATGTTTGACCAAAACAGTGCACTTTTTAAATTTGTCAGGATTTATTGTCATAAGCAAACAATTATGGGGCATAAAAACAGTTTCTACGGGATCTCCGAAAGCCCTGCGGCTGACGGAGGAGACCCTTCCACAGCCGCAGCGTTGCCGCGCTGAACCACGATCGATATGCGCTCAGTCAGTGCACTAATTTACTCTACTGAGATTCAAAAACGTCGACTACCTCACGCACATATGATCCTTGCACTCAATAAAGCCGATTAAATATTTGGGCTAAACTACCATCACCGATTAAATCATTCAATTTGCGCAAGAGCTGTCATGCAAACAATGATCCACAACTGTTATCCTGATTGACCCAGACTGTAGGTGTTTCTAAAGCATTCATACAAGAAGCCATATGAAGTGTGAGTGGCTTCCCAATATATCGACACCGCGACGACACACACAATACTCAGACATTCATAAAATAAAACAGCGTACGCGCACATTGAAAATTAGTTGTATCATATAATTAATTCGTAATATTTGAGATACAACACATTTATTAACGTCGAAATTTGTACAAATATCGCATATATTACATACAATTACAAACACATGCTCAAAGGTAACAACAGATTTCCCAGTTCCAAAACACATGTTTTCAGGAGGTGATTATCCTCCGTTCCCTTGGGCGGAACCGCCGTGAGGCATAACGTCAATGCACTGAGGGCCGGACATGTTGAGATACCTAGGGTTTCTCAAACAGTCCTTGTGTAAACATGTCCGTTGACTCTGAGCGGTATATGGTTTATCATCTAATCTCAATGAGCATTGCTCAATGAAAATTCGAACCCCTCCGGGAATCGAACGGGCAATACCCCGGTAGATGACAACCATGGCTAGCGCACTAGTCCACGTCGCCGAGCCCGGTGGCGTGGTGCATTCGCCTGCGCCTCGCGACCGGAGGAGACACATAGGTGCGCGGGTTTAAGCCCAACCGTTTCACATTAGTATTTATGGGGGTCTGTCTATGAAGTAATGTGAAAAGTAGTCCCGTGGACGTTAAATCTTGGCTGGGGGTCAGTCCAAAAAGTACTTTTATAAGTCCCAAAACACGCTTTACTAGTACACCCGCGAATAAAAAGACCGTGAAACTCATGTTTGCGAAGTAATTTTTGTTACGGTATTGCGTGCAGACGCTAATCATCATAATGGAACAAAAACGTAATGCATTACGATGAAGCTAAATACCCCTTGAAAGCACGAAATATTGATTCCCTAAGCGCAATACGGCATGTACTTGCATTTTTCATGCACCACCAAACACCAAGTGTCTGCTCTACACGTGCATTTGCCAAGTACTCAATCTACTAGATCAGCAGTACTCGCATTGTTTCGACGAAATTACGTGGATGTTACAGTTCGCATACTTTATTACAAGAAGACTGATAGAACATATCGATGAATATAGATAAATCATTCACGTGGACCACATATGAAAGGTCAACATCCAGAGCCAACTGTTAAACGCCTACACATTGGGCATCACCTAACATTCCCGAACTACCGCCTTTCGTTGTTTCATTGGTGCTGCATGTTTCGGGAGCTACATCGTTCGACAACCTATGCATGTAACGAAATTCACTAAAGTTACTCAAGCGTTAGGTCTTGTCAAAAATGCAGAAACCACTACGTCGCTACAGTGCAGGAAGCTGCCAAATTTGAAGTGCTATTCTTGTTTCGAGTTGTGTTTATGCTTATCATAGTGAGCTCGAATGGTCGAAAGGAAATCGTGGTGTCAGTGATATAACCAAGGCGTACTAATGCCAAATGATGTGTGTCCAACTGCACCATCAACTCTATCTATTTTTAGCAACAGCGTTTGCGTTTGATGTTGCTGCACAATCACCACCAACTTCAAAATAACAACCTGATGGACAAGTAATACATGCTGCTTTTGGGAGACTCGTACCATGTCCTAAGAGGTTCAGACCTTAGGAACCTTAGGACCTAAAGCACAGCCGCAATTCAAAACGAAGGCAGTGCCTAATTGATGCTATCGTCCTACGAATTGATGGGATTAGTATGATACCAGAACTAGTAATTGACGCCGATGACTGATTTCAATCGCCTCTGTGGCGGTAACTTTAGGCAGATCTTCCCGATCGATGTCAATCAAACTCGGTCATCCTGACTCTCTTAGAAACTATGTCACGTCGCTACCACTATGGTCACGGTATTAATGACACACTACAACGTTCTAATACTGTAATCATTCCACCTGAATGAGAGGGCAGCACAGCAATACTTGGCTTCCATCCAGCATTTGCGTAAGCGTTTTGTGTAGCTCACACTAAACGACTGTTAGTCTCTGTTGATTTAATTAATTTCATCATATAAACATAATTTGTAATTAAACGACACTATTTTTTCGTACCTGCCTGTATAGTAAAATATTCCGTTTTGTGAAGTCGTTTTCGACTCATACTGCAGTACCAAAGCTAGTTACATAAATCGACGATTTAACTTGCATGTGCGCTTTTACTAACTTATCATTTATTAACAATAGCAGCTAATTTACTTAGGTTAAAACATATCTTACCTTAGGTAAAGGAGCTTTGGCATTGCTCGTGATGAAGGCGCCATATTAGAAATGGAACTGCTGTAATGCTATCCTATCAGCCTCCACATGTCAACTGCATTTTATTGTGTTGCGTCGCTCCGGTGGTTCGTGACTTAATGTTGCGTTACTTTTTTAACTAGTCAAAACGGGCTGCACTTTGGAATGCATCGGGCTCTTGTCGACGCATCATTCCTCCGACTGGTTAAGCGTTATCCACAGCTGCTACCGCACTCACACTAACGTTTGCACCTCACGTAGACTCGTTTCCGAATTCGAATCGGTCACAGACACCACATCCACCGACTTCGGCTCCTGGCCCAAAACCCTGGATGGCAAAACCAAACGGAACAGACGTAATCAGTCACAACAACACCTGCTTCAACAACTAACCACACTGGCGTTATCTGTGGCCACACAACTGGATCTCCGGAGTCTGGACCTCCGATTTACGTGTGTCGCAGGTGTATACAGGCACACAAATACGGGATTCATCATACTGAATGTATTTCACCCGTTCTCTCGACTTTGACTTGCTTTGCTGCCTTCGCCCTGTTGTCGTTGTACGAAGCTAAAACAAACAGAAAGCTACTTACAAAAATCCAACTCGTGCTTCGACGTGCTTTCGTGCAGGGAGCGAGCAGAACCTCTGCCGCTGAGATTGGGTAGGTAGCTCGTTTGGGGGCTGGCAAACCGCTGCCGAACGCAGTTCAGCAGCCGGGCTGCTTGATAGATGTGCATACACGAGCTGGCGGGCGGACAGACGGGTGGACGCGCGTACGAGCGGATGACGTGCGATTCGCGCGCAGCGCTCTGCCACTGCGAAAAGGATTTCGACAAGATCCTTCTCAAGAGAAGATCGTGCACAACCACTGATAGGCAGCGATGGTGGGCCAGCTGCCGGCAACAATCGTAGCAGCGGCAGTAGCAGCACCACTCCGACGAAGACGACGACGATGACTAGTTGTACTACGAAGACGACGACGACGTCAACCACCATCACCACCACCACGACCACCGGGATGGCCCATAGCGTGGGAAGGAGGAGTATCATCACCCGTGGAAAGGGTCCTGCAGAGTGGCGAGGGCGGTTCACTTCACTTCGACCAGACGAAGAAGTAGAAGAAGCAGAGGAAGGCAGAGGGGACGCAGAAGGAACAGAAGGAAGACAACGAAGACAACGAAGAAGGAGACGAGCAGGAATTAGATGACGAAGAGAAGCGAAATCGAAGGCGAAGGTGGAAACGGAGGAGGGGGAGGGGAGGGGAAGGCGATGGGGCGTGATGAGGAGGAGGACATCCGGCGACAAAGTTTGCACCGAGCAGTCTCGTTCTGTCGACTCGGGTTGGGCAAGCCGTCCATTATTTGGACGGAAGCAGAAAGTGAGGAGGGGTGGGAGAGAGGGAGAGTGAGAGAGGAATAGGTAGTAGACAGGTGTACGTCAAACCTACCTTTTGCGACTATGCGGACCTTGCGACGACGCGGGACGTTCACACAACGTTCCTGCCTGTACGATGTGCACATACACGTGCCGCATATATTGCACGTTTACGTTGTACTAGACTTCTTCAACTCTGAAGCACTTACACGTGTCGCCACATTGGACAACAAACAGTTTGACTAGGTCATTGAAAGCACACAGAGAGTCGGTGATGTGCTCAACTCGTCGATCTTTCTCTGATCTCTGTCACTGCCATTATGATCTGTGTGTAATAGAGACACGCATGAGCTCAGCGAGCCCATTTGTGCCAATGAGTGGATCGACGGAGTTTAGGACGATGGCTACTAATCCCACAGTTTATAAATTTGTTAACTCTTGCCAGACAGGCAGGCCGGCACTCGCTTTCACTCCGTAGTTCAAACAAGTGGATGATGGACTACTTTAGTAAATTTGCCCCTCAAAGTCCCTTTCGTTTGAACTCCATCGGGCGTTCCCAAGCTAGCCACGATTCACAATATTACGAGCGCAAACAACATTGCGATTGAAGTAGGACAGACGTATCGTTTGAAGTAGCACAAACACCCACGTAGCAATCCTATCAATTCTTCAAATCGGCCCGCAACCAAGGCTAACTTACGCAGTACGACGTACGACAAATACAACGCTGCTTTTTGCTCAGTTTTTCCTTCTCTTGATACATATATGCAGAATATGTAGATACATAGTTCATGGCTTATCATCAATTGGCCTGTTCGCATACGAACTTCCACGAGAAGTACACATCGTGCATCTGTTGACTGAGCTCTCAACCATGTACGAAGTATCGTGCGCCTGCCTGACTAGCCCTTATCAAGAGATCGCTGCAGTGCTTCTCTCGAGTGACATGCCGACAGCAGCTCATAACAGTATACGTAGCAACGTTATATATATATATATATATATATATATATATATATATATATATATATATATAGATATATATATATATATATATATATATATTTATATATAGATATGAGTGAAGTAAATTGTGAGATAATGTACGCGTAGAAAAATGTTTGACTGGATAAATCAAATTTCGTTTTATTTTTGCTTGCACTTACGCAAGATGAAGTATGACTGTCAGGCAAAGCAAGGCAGTCATTTCGTTTGCATAATAAACAGCGATACTGGCCACATTCGAACAAGCAATAGGGTAGTCAGCTAGCGACGAAGAGTACGCCCAGATCACCCAACGGGAAAATCGGAACAACAGTTTATTCGGAGGGTCACACAAACGATGGCAATGCGGAGATGTTAGAGAAGCTTCCTGACAAGCACGCTGATCTCACGCAATCCATTCGTCTTCGGGGGCTCGATGAAGACTGGATTCATTCGCTGTACCACAAAGTGTGACGGCAGCTCACCGAGGTACGCTTCCGGCAACCGTTGGTCTGCAAATTGTTGACAAATAACAAGAATAACTGCAACGCCTTGCGTTGATCTAAGCTAAACTGTCCGCGTATGAGCGAAACGACGCTCGCTATCCGCCAACATAGAAGCCACCACCTGATCGTACATTACGACAAGATGCACCTGATGCACGAGATGTGCGAATTACATGTACGCCATAAGCATATTTACGCAAAATGTCCTATAGCAAAGCTATAAGTGTAAGCTCTGTATGTAACACAAGCGTAGCTGACAGAAGGGGCTGTAAATTTATAACAGAGATACCACGACTGACGTTAACTTTTCAATGCTGCATGAATAATTTGCAAAAGCAAATAATGTCCACATTTTAAGCGAAAAATGTTGTATCTTGTTTGTAAAGATATATATATATATATATATATATATATATATATATTATATATATACTCTTCTGGATCATTTTAAGCGACCATTTTAAGACCACATTTTAAGCGAAAAATGTTGTATCTTGTTTGTATATATATATATATATATATATATATATATATATATATATATATATATATATATTATATATATACTCTTCTGGATCATTTGTCAATTGCGCGGTCCGACAAACCCTTAAAATAGTTTCATAATTTTACTGCAGCTCTTATTTGCAGACATTATTATCGTGCAGAAGTTACGCGCGTTTGTATTGATAGCCTTAGCTACTAAGCCCATCAGTTAATAAGCAGAATACGTGATAACCTCCCAGACCCGGCTCTGGCGACATAGAGATTACTACAAGTTAAACCAGATCGTTGTTGCCATTATTGGCATGGCACTGCGCCTCATTCAACTTGACTCTAATTTTAATCAGCGATTACCGACAGAGATACTCATTTTCATTTCATATATATATATATATATATATATATATATATATATATATATATATATATATATATATATATATATATATATATATATAAATATATATATATATATTTATAGATAAATAAATATATATATATGTGTAATAAAGCGTAATTTATTCATTAATTCATATTACAATTCTGTCTAAGTAAACGTGTTTACTCTTTGTCTACAATAATCCTGATCTGCACCATTCAGTAAGCGGTCCTGGAACTAAGATCGCGCTACCCGCTGCACCAATGAAAAGTCTCTAAGGTAAGAATTGTGCGGCTCTCTTGTCCTCCGTAGCTATCTTCAAACGTTCGCCCATTTTATAAAGTAATTTCTCAGTCAAAGGGCCCGGTAATCCCTAAGTCTCGAAGGCCACCGGGCTGAAGTTATGGTCTTTTAGTTCGGCGTGTTTGTTCGTCTTGTTGTTGTTGCTCTAAGTGAACAGAAACCGACCATTGAGGAAGATAGTGAATCACGGTGGCGTCTTATATAAGGATCGGGCTCCGTTCAAAGTGGATGACGGTCATCCCACGCTTGCTGTCGTTCCTGGATACTCAAGTGGACTCCAATGGGCGTAGGTAGCCTGCGTGCTTTGGTAAATGTGATGTATTTTGATGAAGTTCCAAAAACCTCAACCAAGCTGCTCTTGCATGGAGGTGAATTTGACTCCAGGAATTGCATGTTGTTTGAAAGAACCGACCTGACCGGCCTGATCACTAGGGTTATATTCGTCAGTACGCCTTTTAGGCCAAGACAGTAGGCATCTTAACCGATACCCTAGTTGACTACCTGTAAGTCCGAGGCGTTAACCAGTCAATCCGGAGTCAGTCGTAATCATCCGTGTTAGTAAGAAGCCTTGACGGTCCTCAAATGGGCCACAACGGTATGACAATAATATTATGCTGCAATGTAATCTATATCTGATACACATCTGCTCAACTTTCTATTTTCGAGGAAGGTGCCTCTGACACACATAATTCGCGTGTATCACGGGGAAAAACGCCGCGAATCGAGTTATAGTTACCCGCGCAAAAGGGCAAATAATGAACATTTTAAAACATGACCACACTACGCCCAACAAGAATTGTTTGACGTAGTGTGGTCAATGTTTTATAATGTTAAGAGTGGTCAATGTTTGTTGTGAGTGTAGCTCCCTGGGCTACACTAAAATAAATTCTTAGTGTAGCTCAGGGAGATCCCGCAAGCCCCTCCACATTATTCTTTACGTGGCTGGAATAGGCCAAACACACCAAATTTTCATTTGTTTTCTATACAAGCAATCTTGTCCGTATAGCTAATATAAGCAAATGAAGTAATTTGCAGCTCTATCTTGTATATAGATTTTCAGTGAATGAAAACAATATCAGTGAACTCAATGAGTAGTGTAGACAGCACAACCTCTATCACCGCTTCACCTGCGGTGGTAGATACGTTAGATTTGACCATAGCGCCAACATGTTGAACTTGTCAGCCAATTCAACTGATTGTGTGCCACAGGGACCCCTCTCTTATCCTTCAAAAGGCGCATACGAGCCAAGTCTATGCCAGCGATGCTGCTACATAGAGACCTCAACCCGATTTAAATATTAAGACTAATTTATCTATTTGAAATGAAAATTTCCTCCATAATAACATACTGCATTCGAGTATTTGCCCCTAACTCGAGCCCAATATCTTAAAGACATCATCAAAGCAGAAGCAGCTCACGTGAAACGTATGCTCAGATTGCCAGGCAACGCACCGACTACTCTAGCACTAGAACTGTTTCAAGAACGGAGACACAGCAGACTAATCGGCCGGATATTATATATATATATACAGGGCGTTGCACATTTTTTTGATAATCGATATAGGAAATTGTAGGGCTCGTTAAAGCAAATATTTTTTCCAATAGAACATGGTCCCGGAGGAGCACAATTGACTGAACAATATAATTAATGTATGACCAACACACTTACGCGTAGCATGTGATACGTCTTTGTGAACGAGTGCATAGAATCCGTACAAAGTGTGTAGAACCCTATATGTAAGAGTATCAAGGCCGGTGGTCTATTTGAAGAGGGTTTCCTCACTAATTCTGCATTGAGCTTAAGCCCTATCTACGAGTCGCGCCATTTGCTACCTGGTTCATTAGCAATTCCACACAGACGTGGAGGTAGCACTCTGAATGTAGGTAACATGGAAGTGACGTTGTGCGGGGTAATGGACATGGTGAAAATGTCAACCGATTCTACAATATGCGGGCCACCAAGGTATACTCTTGGGATACAGTTGGGCAATTAAGGTTACACGATATAATCGTAGCTTTCTTTTATTAACCACATAAAGACATATATAGTCCGAGTCCGTTCTAAAGCGTAATTGTCTTTTATTAAAGTTGAGAACATTACGATAACCTTTAGATGATTCGTTATAAGAATCGCATCGTTATCCTCTCTGAGGAAGACTTTTGCGACGGCTAGTTCACTCTAGAATATTAAAACAACAACGACAACATTCCACTCGCTTGCCCGGGTCTTTCAGACTTTACACTTAATCGGTCTGCTGCCCACCAGACTCACCAGTTCATTTAATGGCGCAGGTTTGGTCTCTTAACTCTATCAACAACGTCATTAAGTATCATGGGAAATGAGCGTCTTTAGTCTCTCGGGGCTGCGACCTGTGAGAACATTTTATAGGTAAGGACCTAAGCGCAACATCTTGTGTGACTGTACTATCGGCGTGAGGGCGACAACGTCATTGCCTAGACATAACTATCGTTTTAGTAGAGGAGTACAGATACAACAAGAGGTCTCCTCCATCCATGAACGCGCCGATTTATTTATCGGCATTCATTCATGACATTGATGTTATGGCAAAAGACGGCTCGGATACGTATGGAAGAGGCACTTCTTCGGCTAGCTCAGGCTCGAAGGCTGGCGCAAACGCTTACGGATCCAGTTAGTCATCGCTAGCGAAGCACACCGCCAGCACCCAAAATCACATCGGCCAAGTTCAACAGGTTTGAGACCGGTAGCTAACCGTTACTGGTTTCGGTCTGGCAACAAAGAAAGAAACGATTATATGGCTATCCTAGTTGGCTAGTAGGACAGGTAGTGTAAAGAGCAGGCAAATAAATAGAAGAAACCCTAGATTCATGAACCCAATAAAAGTTGCAAAAAATGAGGTGCCTGATTAAATGTGGCATCTGTCATATTAATTCAGCCAGGCGGACAAAAAGCTAAAAGGTGGCGGGCATAGAGCTAATGTAAAAGCAGCCTTAACGGTGGAAGTCAAAAACAGAATAATAAAAATATTCGTTGGCAAAGATACTCTTCGGCACACTAGATGTCACCGAAGCCAGCATAAAACTTCCAGGCGAACAGATCTTGTATTACACATGCGGATGGTATCTACTAATCAATGACATGGAATTAAAAATTCAGTTTGATATTGCTGATAAGATGGTTAATTTTAGAGCAAAGAAGGAAGTGTACATGCAACAAGTACTGCATTATTTCCGTCCGCTAGTTTCGCCGGTAATCTTCGCAACCTTGCTGCCACCCAAAAATCATTATACTTGGGGGCTTGATGCGAAAGTTTGTCGAAGAGGTGAAGCAGTGCTGCGTACACGGGCTCTCAGCCTTACGAACTATACGACTATAATGTTGTAATACACATAAGATACTGTAAATAAAACGCACTTAAAAAAATTAGAGAGTACTGGCAGCTTTCTGAGGCAGCAATAGACAGGATACCAATTTCGGGCGTCAAGAAGTTCAAGACAACAGGGCGTTCTGGTCGGTCCTTAGAGAAATTGCTTGCGTCGACATCTCCGCGGAACAGTAGGTCACGGCCAAAACAAATTTCAAAGAGAAATTCTGCAAACACGAAGACACCTAGCAAAAACATTTTTCGAAGTATACCGCCACTACTTCAATGTCATCGCGGGCAGCTTCAACAAATTGAATTTGTATCGTCGTGCAAACCAGTAAGACGTTACTCGCGTTACGTCACTCACATGTCTCCTTATCATTGTGCCTGTGAGTACAAGAAGCTATTGCGTTACATCTTAGAAAGGGTTTTGTCAGGTTGACCCGCTTGGAAGGACCGATACGCGACTAGACTTATAGCGAGTGAGAGACCTATATTATTCTTTGAATCCAAAGTTAATATTGAACGTAAAACAAATGTAAGACATTTAAAAAAACAGCCGCAACATAACAGCACGTACAAGTTCACAACGTACAGCTGTATAGAATACGGAAAACGCTTGCAACAAAGCGCACATAATACACAAACTTCGTATAGTTTGCCTACGACGAAAGACAAGCCTACGGTGAGTGAGCAAAAGTTAGCTTTCCAGTGACGGTAGCGACCCCCGTAGATCTCTCATTATGTTTTAAGGGCTCGCATCTGAGCCTAAAATGCAGCAAGCCGCTCTTATTTGGAAACGCGGAGAATGTCTAGAACAATAAAGTCATAGATATTTGAAATGCTGTGGTGGCATGGCCAGCATGTGACGTAGAAAACAATGGAACTGTCTCAAGTGAAACACTATTCTGGTGTAGGCCCAAAAGCAATTACAAACAAATACACCATTACTCACAGCCACCCATTACACTGGGCACAAATAGGGACACAGGCCATAACATCCATTATACATACAGTTCATCCGGATAGGCATAAAAGGAACATAAATCAGGGTCAGATGTGCAGGGTATTGATCAAACTAGAAGCTCTCTATGACAAAAGATAAAGCTTACGACGAAGCCTCGCACGGCTGCATATAGTACATACTTATACATTTTGCGATGCTAGCCTAACAGCATACGGCAGCGTAGTAGTCTATCTATGGTTAAACAGGGACTGAAAAGGTTAATTGATTATATAGACGATATGGGGCTTAGTATTAACTAGCAAGAGGCAGTAGCAGTTAAATTTCGAAGGGGAGATCAATTGGCAAAAGACGACGTTATTAGATAGAAAAGTTAGATAGTACATTTTGTGAGTAAATTCACCTACTTGGGGGCCATAACGTCAAATAGTAACAATTTCCAAAAACGTTTTTAAAGAAGAGTAGGAATAAATATTCGAGCAACAGTAGCAATTAAAAACCTGCAAATATTGTCAATATACAGGTAGTTCTACAAGTTCTTAAAATGAGTTTTTCAGAATTCGAATTTTTTCGCGCTTTCACCGCTATTGGAAACGGCAACTTTTCGAATGCTAGCAGTCAAAATATTATGGTGATTGGCCGTTGCGATTTCGTTTGATCGCTTTTCCCGTGCAACGTATCGGCGTGATTTTGAAAAATTGAGAAAAAAGAGTTTCGAGTGGTTATCAAGCGTTTTTATTTCAAAAGTTGGAATGCGACCCAAGTGAAAACTGAGTTAGACGAGGTGTACGGTGACTCTGCGCCATATCTTGCCACTGTTTCCAACTGGATTAATGAGTTAAAAAGAGGTCGCAGGAGCACCGAGGATGAACTACTTTCAGGACGCCCAAAAACGGCAACTGATGAGGAAAACGTGGGAAAAGTGCGGAAAATCGTTGCCGCAGATAAGCGAGTGAACATTAAGGAGATATCGGAGGCCTTGGGGATCAGTTTGGGTAGTGTGCATTTCATCCTGCACGAGAACTTGAAGATGAAAAAACTCAGAGCAAAATGAGTGCCGCATTTGCTCAACCAAGGCCAAACAGACGCGCGTGTTTCCGCTTCACAGCAAAATTTGGCCAAGATGTCGAAAAATCCGTCGGATTTTTGGTGCAGATTCGTGACCGTCGATGAAAGCTGGGTCCATCACTACACTTCCGAGACCCAAGAAGCATCTCGCCAATCGTATGCACCTGGTGAAGGACCTCCGAAGAGGGTGCGGACAACGGCATCGGCCGGAAAGATGATGGCTACGGTTTTTTGGGACCAACGTGAAATAATTCTGGTCGACTACCTTGAGAGCGGTAAAACGATCACGGGAGAATATTATGCAAGACTGTTGGACTGCCTGAAGCAAGAACTCATCGTGAAACGGCCCGCTTTGCAGAAGAAGGTTGTCCTGTTTCACCAGGACAATGCTCCCGCACACAAGTCGCGGCAAGCAACGGCAAAACTGGCCCAACTGAGGTTCGAACTTAGTGAACAACCTTCCTATTCTCACCTGAGGCCCCCTCTGATTATTTCCTCTTCAGACATTTGAAGAATCGTCTCGGTGGAAAGCGTTTTTTCCGCAATGAAGAGGTTACAACTGCTGTCAATGCCTATTTTCAGTCTAAAGACGCAGAATTTTACTCAAGAGGTATAAATGCTCTGAAATCTCGGTGGGAAAAGTGTATTGAGCTTCTCGAGGAGAATATCAAATAGGAAAAAATTAAAAACAAGATTTGGAAAATTCTTGGTTTTTATTTTAGAAACTTGTTGAACTACCTGTATACCGCGTCCGCCCTTTTCAAAGTTCAAATAGAACCAATAGTAACATTCGGTGTATCACTCATATGGGAAAATTGGTAGAGGCAGATCTTCAGTTACTTGATATAGTTCGATTTTTCTTTATAGGGATTTGAAGTTAGCCAATTCTTGTAGGAATAGAATATTTCATATCTTATAAGGGGGAGAGGGACTCTAATGGCACAAAAACTACAACTACGATAAGGTCCACAGCCGCAGCATGTCCAGCAGTTCAGCCAATAGCTGAACTAGCAAGATGAGAGAAGATGCAATGATGTGAAAGAACCACTAGTTGTCTCCGATAGACGTGTTTATAATAACCTGGGTGCTTACAAACCATAATAATAGACTTCGCGCAAGACATTCGATACTAAACGTATCCCAGAAGTGAAGACTTTTAGACGACGTGAAGTACTCAGTCACCATCAAGCACCTTGTACGCTGTATTTGTAGACCAAGAAGCGGCGCTTGACACTATCCCGTCATGGAAAAGCTAGCCGCTGCGGGCGTGGGCCCACAAGTTTTACGAATACTGGCAGCAATCCTGAAAGTTAACTCAGTCATCTTTGAGTATGATATTCAGAAACACTGGCCCATCCTGTAAACCACCGGCTACCACAAGGGCAATAAATTCAGCCCGCTCTAACTCTCAGACCTACTCATTCATCTGTCGGGCCCACTACCCATCTGTTCCTACAACTCTCTAAGCCGAGGAGCTTGGGCTATACAGTAGAGCATTCATAGAGCTAAAAATATCTCTGAAGAAGCTAGAGACATACAGCGATGGCAACGGTTTAACGATTAACATGTCGAAGACAAAAGCTATAAAGTTCTGATCCGAGGGGGGCTGAGTATAAGTGATAGTCTTAGCTTAGACGGTACCTCTGTCGAATTTTTCATAGAGATTACTTATTTAAGTGTTAAGCTAGCGCCAAGCAGCATTTTTATCTTAAAGGCACAACGAGAGCGCCTCTTTATATTAAAAGCACAACGAGAAGTTCATTTCATTACACAACAGCCTTACAACTTAACGAGTTTTAAAATTGTATCTGAAAAAACCTGGACTACTTTCCAGCTGTTTTCAGCCACGCAGATACGGCACCTGACGAGACCCCTAATTCATACGATCTCAAAGATCCCGAGAATTTTTTGCTAGGGCTCTTGATAAACCGTTTAGTCTAGACGAAGTCAATGTTGCCCTCGCTCGTAGACAAAACAACAAGGCATTCGGACCAGATCTTGTGAGGAATGAATTCCTTCGGCAGGGACATTTCCTCCTGCCTATGTGGCGGTCTCTTTTTAAAAGATGCCACTTTGAGGGCGCTCTGCCAGTCAATGCCTTCTCAAGGTAATCGCAAAAGTAAACGCAGACCCTTCGGACCCTTCCACGTGGAGGCCGATATTAAAAATGAGTTGTGTCTACAAACTACTCTCAAGAATGCTAACAAGGCGCTACAATCTCAGCTCGTAAAATACTTCTTGAGCAGATACAATCTCATTAAACCGGAAAATAACTAACTTTGTTTGTGTTTTTTATTGATATAAAACGTGGCTCCCTTGCTGTCGTCTTAAAGAATCTGGGACAGGCTAGAGTTGAACTACAAATACTTACCCTTCTCAACGCACTTCTGAGGGCTAACCAGATTATTCTCGATGATGGTGCGTGCGGGCATAACACGTTTGATCGAACGACTGGGTATCCGCAAGGCGACACTCTCGGCCCATTGTTATTTCTAACGTTGCTCAGCGATCTGCCAACTGTCATGTGCACACTTGATGAATATTTCTCGCAGAATGGCCTTTTAGTAAATGTGTCAAAAGCAAAGACAAAAAAGTTTTGGCGTGGCGGGAAACAAACCCGCGCAGATAAACTGCAATTTCACTGCCAGCATGAACACTCAGGTAAAGCCTTTTGCTATCTCGACATAATTTTCTCGTCTCGAAGTACAACATTTTTCAATATGGTACTGAGCTTTGCAGAAAAGCGCTTATTGCGGCAGCTGGTATCAGAAGCCCAACACAGTTGTCCTTTCGGACGGCCATGATATTATTCACGCTCAAAGTGGCATCTGTAACTGCCTACGGTATCCAAGTGACATGGAAACATCTTAGCACTCTGCATTTATGGCAGTTGGATAGAGTGAAGCCAGTTATTGTAAAGCGAGTATTTGACCGTTCGATCAATATGATTTATCGATGAAATCGTAGACAGCTTTAATGTACCGCATACAAAAACGTTTTGGCCCTAAAAACGTTTTGGCAAGAATAATCTCAAAAAATGTCTTTAATTCCCAGATAATTTAATTTAATACCAGCTATACCTAACCAGGCCTGGAAGGCGTTTCTCCGCCCATGCCGTCACCTCACCACTCGTTACACGGATTTCATGATATATTAGAGTAGCATTGTTGCTGACCTCTGTCCCGCCACCACAGAAGCTCCCAGTGAAGACAGTCCTTTTAATTATATAGGAGAATTGAAAAATGCATAATGCACGGTTGGTGTCGACAACATCTAGTATAAGACTCACACCTACTATAAACCTCAGTCCGCTCCTTGCCGGACACCCTCGTATTGACTCTTTGCGCGTGTGCAAGGCAGTTTCACTGCAGGTGTAGGCGAACCTTCTCCCTCGTGTGTCCTACGGTGTCGAGCTAGTATAAACGGTGCGTCCATGAAGCAGGACTGTGCAGCCTGTACGCGGCGATTGCTGGTATCGTCTGGTCAACTAAAGCGGAGCTTGTAGACGTAAGTGTTGTAGCGACTACCGTGCAGGCCGAGCCCTTCTGTTTGGCGTTGTCGACAACTCCAGTAGCGCAAAGCACGTACATCTTGGTGGCCGATTTGCCAATTCGGAGCATGTAAGTTTAGAAAGGTCCATGCTTCGTGAAGACCTGCGGCGTCCAACCAAAGGCGAAGGCCAGGAATAAGGATCCGCATAGGACGTGCTCCGTCGCCAGCATGCATTCTCTGCGACTCAGGAGAAGAAGACGATGCCAAACACACCTTCGAAGTATGCACGGCTTTCAGCGCGAACAGGGCGGAGCTGGCGCGGCTCTTAGACCGGGAACCCCCGGTAACCTGTGAACAAATGGGTCAGGCCCTTCTGCAAGACACCCAAAGCTGGCACATCATAAAGGATTTTGCCGCGACGATTATTGAACAAAAAGATCTGGTGCAGACCGCGATGTGCGCTCTGATCACGCAACCCTAAGGAAGAAGTAGGGGTTGAAGTAATATTAAAGAATGGTTCCAGCTTCTCGCCTCTTCCTGAGGCCATTTAGGTGAGAGGTTTTTAGTGGGTATTATGCCAACAACATCGGCATTGAGTCCCACACTACCCGCTCTGGGTGTGCGTAAACGCATTTTTCCCTCTCACCATAAAAAAAGAAAGAAAAAAAAGTAGGATCTGCCAAGTTAAGAGTATTAGAAGCGTTACTTACGTTAAGTATTATAAGCAATACTCGGTAAACGGGCCCTAGGGTAGACCGGCCTACCAGGAAGCCAAACTGAGGGTTTCCATCTCTTGGGTCTCCCCAGTAGAACGTGCTTAACGTTCTTACCTGCCGCGTCATGTAAGCAGCTTGGCCGGTAAGTAGAATAACCGGCGCTGGCCTCCGGTTTTGGAAATAGCGCGAGGTGGGCACGCTTTTGTCCTACCAAGAACTAGCCGTTCTTTAATACAGGTAGTTCAATAAGTTCTTAGAATGAGCTTTTTAGAATTCGAATTTTGGCACGCTTTCACCGCTAATAGGAACTGCAACTTTTCGACTGCTAGCACTCAATATATTATGGTGATTGGCCGTTGCGATTTCGTTTGATAGCTTTTCCCGTGCAACGTATCGGCGTGATTTTTAAAAATGGAGAAAAAAGAGTTTTGAGTGGTTATCAAGCATTTTTATTTCAAAGGTTGGAATGCGATCCAAGTAAAAATTGAGTTAGACGAGACGTACAGTGACTCTGCGCCATGTTTTGCCACTGTTTCCAACTGGATTAATGTGTTAAAAAGAGGTCGCAGGAGCACCGAGGATGAACTACGTCCAGGAGGTCAAAAAACGGCAACTGATGAGGAAAACGTAGAGAAAGTGCGAAAAATTCTTGGCACAGATAAGCGAATGAACATTAAGGAAATAGCGGAGGCATTAGGGATTAGTTTAGGCAGTGTGCATTTTATCCTACACGAAAACTTGAAGATGAAAGAGCTTAGAGCAAAATGGCTGCCGCATTTGCTTAACCAAGGCCAAAAAGACGCGCCTGTTTTGGCTTTACAGCGAAATTTGGCCAAGATGTCGAACAATCTGTCGGATTTTTGGTGCAGATTCATGACCGTCGATGAAAGCCGGGTTCATCACTACACTCCCGAGACCCAAGAAGCATCTTGCCAATGGTGTGCACCTGATGAAGGACCTCCGAAGAGGGTGCGGACAACGGCATTGACCGGAAAGGTGATGGCTACAGTTTTTTAAGACCAACGTAGAATAATGCTGGTCGACTACCTTGAGAGTTGTAAAACGATCACAGGAGAATATTATGCAAGACTGTTGGACTGCCGTTAGCAAGAACTCATCGTGAAACGGCCCGCTTTGCAGAAGAAGGTTGTCCCGTTTCACCAGGGCAATGCTCCTGCACACAAGTCCCGGCAAGCATCGGCAAAACTGGCCCAACTGAGGTTCGAACTTATTGAACAACCCTTCTATTCTCCAGACCTGGCCCCCTCTGATTATTTCCTCTTCGGACATTTGAAGAATAGTCTCGGTGGAAAGCGTTTTTCCAGCAATGAAGAGGTTAAGGCTGCTGTCAATGCCTATTTTCAGTCTAACGACGCGGAATTCTGTTCAAGAGGTATGAAAGCTCTGAAATCTCGGTGGGAAAAATGTATTGAGCTTCTCGGGGAGTATATCGAATAAGAAAAATTTAAAAACATGATTTGGAAAATTCTCGGTTTTCATTCTAAGAACTTATTGAACTACCTGTAGGCATGTAGTGAGGTTCTCCAGCAGTTCCGGATGCTGGTTAGCGAATATTTGCGCGACATTTGAAGGTACACCGTCTAAGCCTGGGGTCTTGCCACATGTCGAACTTCACAGCTTCCACCAGTGCGAAGAACCACCTTGCGCCTGGTTTTTCTTTGTAGTTCTGTCTGAGCTTAAAAACTAGTTCCTCCGTAGCGATAAGTGATTGTTCGGAGTCTCCGCGGCGCCGCCTGCGTGCAATCCACAAACATGCCGGTTTAGTACCCGGTTGGCCTTTATGCAGTGTCTGCGCAATTCTTTAACCGGTTTTAGACAGCCTGAGCTGCTCCTACGCAGGAGGGTCCGTCGGCTGCTCTGTAGGCCGTCTAGAGAACGTACGTCAGCGTGGTTTTGTCTAGAGATTGCGCAGTGGGGATAAGGCGGTTTCCGCGTTCCTGTAGACCTTTAGTAAATGTGCGTTTGTGTAGACGGCAAATACGACGGAAGGGGATGGGTGGCCAGAGTTCTGTATCGCCGAAATGTAAGCTGTATGTGATGTAACAGGGCTTGCTCAATGTTTCCTTGTTAGCGTGGACCTCCCAGTCGGAAATAAGGGTGTATCTAGATTGTTAGCAAAAGTCTAGATCTACAAACTAGCGTCAGGCACCCCGAACGGGTATATGGCCGTGGTTGACTAGGCTGGGATCGCATTCAGCAGCCCATAGCTAGGAGGGCACCTCGGTGTGTCATCCGGGACGCTGACTGTCGAGTGTAAAGCGCATTGAAGTCCCCTGTGACCAAAATTGGACGTGTAGAATGCTCGTCAAGAAAGGTTGCCACGCCTAGGGACGCTTCGAAGTCAAATAGCGTCCCATTTTAAGGGATATACCAAGAGTATGCAGACAGAGGACCAGTATATGGGTCTGCCCAGGTGAACCACGTGCTAGACCCATCATTGGCTACGGGTAGAAGGGAGTCCAGTGTCCAATCCACCATATAGCGGTGTCTCCCAGATGGTCGCAGTAGGTGCTTGACGAGCGGCGTGCAATAGTAACATTGGGTTCGGAGAGTAGGCAGACACTATGTGGTGATGACGCGCAAACGCCTCGGGAAGGTCGTGGCCTGCGCGACACCAGTTCAAGTTAACCTGGAGAAAATTATACGTGGTGAGGAGATGATGCCGGAGCATCTCTAGCTATGTTCCAGCCACTGCCTCCATCGTTTGCGGAACCGTGGCAGTGGTTCCGGCCTCCGGGGCGACCCCCGGCGGAACAAAGGCTCAGCGCGCTTATTGAGGTGCCGCCAGTGGCGACAAATTTGGAAATACCTATCCACTCAGCAGCTGAACGCTCTCGACACAGTAAAGAAAATGTTCCTTATGAGCGTTTAAGGCCCCCTGAGACACCCAGAGCGGGCTAACGTATAGTCTATTGAAGACAATGCCGGTCATCGAGGATTTGATAAACCGCTTTCAACTTCGGTTCGCCTACGGCTTCACTGAGGGACTTTCGTTAGAGCTCTGAGCAGAAGACAAGAGAAGTGCCAGCAGCGTTCTACAGGACACCGCCAATGTAAGACATTGCCGGACAACATTACAACAAGACGTTGTAATGTTGACAGCAGTACCCTAATCTTTGAATAAAATAGGTAACAAAATTACATAATTGTATGCAAATGCCGATCTTAAAATGTAAAAGAAAATTGGATAACCAATAGTATTAGTCCAAATAATCTTAGAAGCAATAATACAATAACTCCTGTCGAAACCACGGGGACGGAGAGCCAATAATATGTCCTCGTGGCGCAGCGCACGAATTGAACATGTGTTTGTGAAATGAAAGAAACATTTTGCAAATGTATGCATATTCAATACTGTTGTAACTATCTCTTCATCTTGACTAATTAAGAGTGTTTTCGATTTGATTTTTTAAAAAACGTTAAGCTTTCTCGTATACGTATTTTTCTACAAAACGTTTTCGAAATACAATTACATTTGACGAGTCTAAATCAGTTAACCAGTGCAAACTAAAGGAAGCAAAATACCAACATTATAGGCATTTTTAAGGGTTCCGTGCGCATACACATAATCAATGAGCTTGTCTGTTTAAAATTATTTAATGTGTTGCTGAAACTCCGCAGGTAAGTCCTCTTCATAAGAAAAGGGAGATCCGTTATCCATACGCAAGAGGTGCGATCCAAAGAACTTCCGGCCAGTCGCTTCCGCCGGCTTTGTTTCTAAGCTCATTAAACGTCGTATAAAGGCCCTACTAGCTGTTTTAAAAAGCTTGTTTCAGTGAGCTTGTCCTATCTGATATTTTCGAGTTATTAAGACGAGGCGCGTATAGCGGTCAGCTAGTGTTTGGGGTGTTTTAGATGTCTCTGAAGCATTCGATTCACTGCAGTCAGAGGTTCTCATTAAAATGTTCTCTCCCTTGGGCGTAGGTAGGGATACATGTAAGTGGCTTGCGTCTTTTCTCTAAACATAAAATTATAATAGAACATCGGCGACAGTCTAACAGATCGGAGTTCTACAGCAACGAAAGTACAGAAAGGATCTCCTCCGCTTTATTATATATACGAAAGCAGATCGACTCTTCAAAATACAAATAATATTAAACATTTGAACAAACATATAATTTTGTTCCCTTTAAAAGGCTTCCCGCCCGCGGCAATGCACTGATGCCATCTTCTTTCTCGAATAGTCTTGGAATCATCGCATCAGATTTTATATTTTCCGTCGCATGCAATTTGTTTGTGTTTTGCGTCGCATGCAATGTTTTTAACTGGTCACCTTCTAGGCTACCGGCGTTTGAAATGTTAATCTGAACGATTAATCCAACACATGCTATCAGTTTCCGAATTGACTAAAGGCGCCATGTGCTTGCATTTGCAGATACACGCATTTTTGTCTAACGAAGCCTTCGCAATGACGCAATATCTGTATGCAGTAACCTACCTTTAGAGATCCAAAGTACAAATAATATTTTTACGTCAAGGAGATGCCGATGAAGTATCTGCTGTGTGATTGACTCACCACTGAATACGGTAGATACCAACGAGAATGCCCCCCTAGTGTCGCGGGATCACTACTGACGAATGGGCACACGTCAAGTGTGGTGACAATACATATACTAAAACTGAATTTATCTGACGAAAACAGTTTCAGAGTGGGTCTTATACTCGTACCACGCTCCTACACCTCATACAAACATCGAACGTGATTGTTTTCCAGGTAACAACTCCAGAGTAGTTTTTTGCACTTGTTAGCCTCTCTTTGTTTTGTTCCGGAAGGTTTCGGAAATGCATGATGCACATGCGCCACTAGCAGCCTGTGTGACTAGTGTGAGACTCGCAAACCCACTAAACCCTGATTCCTTCCCACCCCCCAAGCTCGGTATTACTTTGGCAGTACTTCGAAGCCGTGGGAGAGGCGTCTCTGCCGTTCTCCTTCAATCAGCTTTATCCCTGACTATCATCCCGCATGTCTACCTGCAGATTGATAGGGGGATGCCATTTTGTAATCCGTCCTGTGAGCGTGCGTCGAGACCATGAGGGCTTGTTAGCCTCTGCCAACCTAGAACTAGGCTTGCTCCGCCCGTACCTGCTGCGCTGTCCATCAAATGGGCTAATGAGTCGGGGTGAAATTATCGCTCGTTAATGTACGGGCAAGTGAAAACCTTAGTGGCGACTTGTAGCTAGACTCGAAACGGCCTATGACCCGAGCTTTTGCCTTTCTGAAGTTAACTTCGGGGCGCCATAGATAGCTGTCTGGGTCTACTTAATACGGTGAAGCTGTAGTATCTTACAGGTTACATTAACGGTGAAGCTCTGGGTAGCATCGGGTACATAGTTACTATCTGTAACAGAAGACAGTCACACTTTACTGAATAGATACAGAGGAAAAGGTACAAATCAAGAATACAGACCCCATCCTAACTAACAACTGGGACATAATTGACGTTCATTTATCAACATTTTTGCCTTGACGACACGTTTTTTGTTATAATAGAAAGACTGGCCATTTACACTTGATTGGTAATATAACCCATTGCACAGAACTACGGATCTAAACAACCTCTGATTGTGTAACAGCATGTCTTTACAATTGCGGTGTCGCTTTTGAGAGCAATGCCTTTCTGCCGGCTGTTTTATATTTGACATCAAACGGACAAGCCACTATGCGATTTTCCTCAGTGATCGGTAGTCTGCTTGCTCTTTAAGTAGAACTCAAGAATACGTGGTAACCCCAGAGAGAGAGAGTGAGAGTAAGAGAGAGGTACATGTCGGGATTAAGATTAAGCCTAATTATGTATATGGTTAGTATGACTGTTTCCAAGAATCGTAAACATAATCCTAAAATACAAGTACAAGCGGCGAAAAGTAGGTGGCTGGAGCTGAAAAGAGGACGCAGCGATTTGTTAATATTGCAAAGACGACGCAGCGAGCCAGCCGCCAGCCCGTTCCTCTCAAGGGCGTAATTGGCACCATTTTGGCTTATTTGGTCACGTACAGCCACTGTTGATATTTGAAAGCTGGGGTTGTCAGCCGTCATAACATTATGTTTTACTAGGAGCAGTTTCCATTTAGTTCAGTCTATCCATAAGATTTGCTTAATATGTGCTCTTGCAGCTAACAAGTCTGTTGGCACGTGTAGCGTTCTCGGTGCTGGGCGTTGTTGACTTAGTTTGTTGACTATTTTTGCTTCGTCTTTTAACCTTTTTCCGTTCGACTTTTCATCGATGTTCATGGTTGTGGAGTTAAAATATGCGGCAGGCGTTCGCTAGGCTAGGCTGATTTGCGAGGCGTCACCACCGCGACGGCAGCCATCTATCTAGCCAAAAGGTCTGTGTTTGTTGTCACACCCCATGAGACAGTTCTAACTTAATTTGGTTGTTCTTCAAGGCCTCGAGAGCGCGTTCGTATAGGCGCATGTTGTCCATTTGCTGCTCGGCGTGCCAGGGATTTTTTGTTCCCCCGAATCTCAACCTACGTGGCCGGCCCTCGAATTGCAAGTAGGAAGCAGAACAAGAACGTGCACACTAGCTGAGCGAAGATCTATCTATCTGCCAGGCGAGCTCATCTTCTCCTGGCGTCTGGCCCCACTCGATAGCGCCTCCTGTCAACGACGCCTTACGTCTTCCACAACCCTCCTTCCCAACGCCTCTCTTTTTCCTGCGCGTCGCCCGCCTCATGACAGTGCTGACGACGGAAAGGAAAGGCTTGGTTGGAGTATCTAGCTCGTTTTTCGTCTGCATGAATGCAATGAGGCGTCCGAATCATCGCGCCCGAAATCTGCTCGGCGTTCGCAGCGGCTGCGATGACGGCACCACCTGCCGTTTGCGCGATAGATACATCGATAGATCCATGAAAAGACTAAACACGAAACGAAACGAACTGGCGTCGATGTGATGTGAGTCGGCAAGTGGCGGCAGAGTGTCAATGTTGGGTCAGTCGAGCGAGCAATCTGCTCACTGCTCGGCGCCAGCCGCTTCGATTGGAGCCACCGGCGTGAACAATTCGCCAGCACATTCAAACCAGCAAACACAGAGAGGCCTAGCAAAAGAAGCAACGTCTGCCTTGTAGCTCCGCAAGCTGAGCAATTGATCACTAAACCGCTACGATAGGGCCTGCAGGTGAGTATATATATACATATATACATATATATATATATATATCTGCGGTAAATTTCACGTATATTTGGACCCATAGTATGTACTGCTCTAGAGATTAGTCTATCCTTAATCCGATGTGTACTGTCTATTGTTTGCGTCAGCCACTGCCGTCACTATAAACTGTAGGTCCCTCTTGTCTACATAGTTAGACGGGGGCAGTCTTCTAGCAATCGTCACGTGCGGTCGCGTTTGGCTTTGCTCCGTACAACTCGGTCGAAGAGTGCAGGAACCTGAGGCCTGAAAGGGCTGACCAATTGCACTAGACGACCTCAGCGGTAGGGAGTTCAACGCGATTAGTAATTACTGCAAAGGTACTGTGCAAAACCTGATTTTTTTCTTGTTTTGTGTTCACGAAGTGTTCGAAATTCGAACGTTCGAAAAGTTCCAACGTTGCCGGGCATCGTCCGGGCAGTGACCGGTAGGCCGGCTTAACCGGGCTTCCCGGTAGTGTTTATACACGTAGCCCACTGTGTACATAACTATCTGTGTATAGTACTAACTGTGTATATAAGTGCAAATGAGCGCTGCCTACTTAAGTGCTCATTTTCAACATTGTATATAACAACTACGACAAGCCGCCCCGAAGAGTGATAGAGCGCTTGCTGAAGCGCTGCTGTGCACGGGGAGTGGATAGCAGAGTGGCAGCGTCGTCGATCACAGTACCGGTCTAAGCCAGACCGGTCTAGGTTAAAATCCCAGCGGTGTTTTTTTTTTAAATAAATATCGTTTACTACTTCACACTTAACTTTTTATAGTATAAATCTTAATAATTTGCCTACTTACATAGCATAGCTTACAATTCGCACTCTTAAATTTCTTAAACATAAATTTATTTATTTATTTATCTCCGTAACTTTCGTGTTCTGAATTACTTTTACTTAATTTGAACTCCTAGTAGTCATTATTAGTACTATGGTTTCTCGGGCAAAATACCCGGGCAAATGCAGCCCCCACCCGGGCCGCGAAGAAAACGCGAAGGACGACGATAACATCACTCCTGGCGGGGGTAACCCCGACGAAGCGGTCTCGGGCAACTACCTCGACAAGATAGCCGCCATCGCACAAAGGCTCACTAACTACGCAGCCGGCAGAAAAAACATGGACGTAATGGTGAAAAGCCTGGCTGAGGAACTTCGCGTCGCGACAAAAGAGGCCAAGGCACGAAGTAAGGATGTCGGCACACAGACCGTCAACGAGACCGCAGACTCGGGGTGCCAGTGTACACCTGACACCCTTGCCCTCGAGCGGCAGGCCGATAACATCACTGCCATGATCGAGAATTGCCAAACAGAAGAGGACCTCAAGCGCATCCTCTCTCTTGAATGGCCAGCAGCCGCCAACACAAGGGTGTCGCACCTCGGGGCCAGCATCCTGAAGGAGAGCTCCCTTCGGATCCTGGTTGCCCGGGAGGACGATCCCTCAGACAAGACCACATGGCAAAGCATGGCCTGCCAGTTCCAGGGCATAGCCGGCGAGGCCGGCCGCAGGACAGGGGTGGTCATGTCGCGCCAAATTTGCGAATCGGGGGATGACAACGAGCCCATCACTCGGGCCCTAGTGGCGATCACGCTCCCTAAGGACGCAACGCTCCTCCAGGACAAGAATCTCCTGGACCAGGCGCTGCAAAAAGCTGAGGCCCTCGCAGGCTCAAGGGACCTTGGGCTAATACCCTGCCACATGACAAGCCAGGGCGAGCGGAGGGGAGTCGGCAAACTCTTGGAATGCCTCTCCCGGGCACAAGACCTACATCTTGCTGTCACCCCTACGGCGCGCACAGACAGGGGGGGGGGGGGGGGGGGCAGACGGTGGCAAGAAGAGCTCGGCCAGCACCACAACAACTTTCCTTTTTAAAAAGAAGGAAGGCAAGACTTACGCCGACATGATCAAAGAGCTGGGTTTCAGGGTGGACCCCAATGCCCACAACGTGAGAGTAAACCGAGTTCAACAACTGCCCAGCGGAGATGTGCGGTTGGTGGTGGCAGAGGCGACACAAGGGGGGGCCAGCTCCTTTCTCCAGGCCCTGCAGTCAGCCGGCGAAACGGACGTCAGCGTCGACAGGACGTCCCTAAAGCGTCTCCTGATCAGGGATGCTATGGAGGGTACCACTCAGCAAGACATCGAGGCTGCCATCCGCAAGGCGCTGCCCATCGAGGGACTACTTACCTTGGAACCCCCACAAAAGGGGGCCACCGGACGTCCCTGGTCCGAGTGGCCCCTCCCGGCGCCGCCAGGCTCCTAAACATTAAACGCATCCGCATGGGGTGGTCCTCGTGCCCAATCTCGGAGTGGATCACCGTGCCGACGTGCCAGCGCTGCCAACGGGTGGGCCACTCTGCTCCCTCGTGCACCGGCGCGGTCGTCACAGGTAAGCGCTGTCAAGGTGCCAAGAGGGTACAGATATCGCCTCCTCTGGACCCTCGTGCAACGAAGGCATCTAACAAGCAAGCCACGCCCACCAACGACAATGACGCCAGTTCGTGAAGTACTCCAGCTCAACTGCAATCGCAGCAGAGGCGCGTACAACATGCTCCAGGAGGTCAGCAGCAGAGTAGGAGCCAACCTGTTGCTGCTCAGCGAGCCCAACATCCGGTGGGCGGAAAACCGTTCCCCGGACTGTTTTGCAGACGCCGACAGCGCTACGAGCATCGTACTTGACCGCCGCAGCCAGATGCGCATTTCCGGACACGGCTGCGGCTACGGTTTCACATGGGTTGACGTCCCAAACATCGGACGCTTTTATTCCTGCTACTGCAGTCCTAACGTTCCACTTGACAAGCTTAACAGGCTTTTAGACGACTTGTCTTTCTCTTTTAACCAAACTGACGAGCCACTTTTAGTAATAACCGGAGATTTTAACGCCGGGGCCAGCGCATGGGGCTCGGCCGGAACCAGTCAAAGGGGGCTCGCAATCCTCGACTGGTTAGCGGCTGAAGATCTCGTAGTTCTTAACAAGGGTACGCCCACCTTTCACAGGGCCGGGCGCACTTCATGTATTATTCTTACTGTCACGCGCAGGGTCGATGCCAACAAAATTTTAGACTGGAAGGTGCTACAGGAAGAGAAATCCCTCAGCGACCATTTTATCATCGAATTCCACGTGACTACTGCCGCGATGACAAATCCAACGCAGCGTCCGCTCATGATACGCCAGGGAGCCGAACAACTTCGAAGGTCCCTCAGGGCCCTTATAGCAGCAGAGGAACCTCCAACTACGGCGGAGGGATTCCAGCTGCTCCTAGAAAAGGCGTGCGCGGTCTCCCCAGGCCATCCCGCACGTCCAGGACACCGAGGAAAGCCAAAACACTGGTGGACCGCGGCACTGGGACAACTACGGCGGAAGTGCCTAAAAGCGCGGCAGTGGCTCACCCGCGCCAGACGATCGTCACACGATGGGAAGGCCGCCAGACGCTTTGAAGCCGTATACAAGAATCAGCAAGCCCTCCTGCGCAGGGAACTCTTCAGGAGCAAGGAACGCTCCTAGAGGGCCTTCCTGGAGGAGCTGGAGGACGACCCCTGGGGGCGCCTATATACAATGATGGGAGGGCTCCTCCCTTACAAGCGCAGGGTAGAAATATCTCCGGAAGATGCGCGGGTGGCGATCGAGGCGCTCTTTCCTCAACACCCACCCTTCGACCGCGCCCCCTACCTAGAGGCTTCAGGGGAGGAGGAAGAGGATCCCCCGGAGGTCACGCTGCAAGAGGTGCTGGACGCTGCAGCACGCCTCAAACAGGGAAAGGCACCGGGCCCAGATGGTGTCCCGGTCTCCGCGGTCACAACACTGATGAAAGAATTTCCAGAAGCGGTGGAGTCAGGGCTCGTTTCCCAGCGTAGGGAGGGCCGCAAGCTTGGTCCTCATATCCAAAGGCCCCAGCTCTCAACGCCCTATTTGCCTACTCGGCTCCCTGGCCAAAGCTTTCGAATCTATCGTGGAGGCACGCCTCCGGGACTTCGCGGAGGAGAACGACCTGCTGTCAGAGGCCCAGCACGGGTTCCGCAAAGGCCACTCAACAATCGGCGCCATAAAGTAGATCCAGACGCAGGCCGAACTCCTCCACGAATCCCCGCCAAGAAGACGGGACCTCTACCTCGCTATTTTACTAGACGTACGAAACGCTTTTAACAGCCTACCCTGGAGAGTCATCCTGGAGACTCTCCACAGGAAGAACGTTCTCTTTTACCTACGGCGTATTATATCAAACTACTTAAAGGACCGGACAGTACAGTCCCACGGAACCAATTTGGAACCGAGACGGAACATGACTGCAGGGGTGCCCCAGGACTCCATACTTGGCCCCTGCTATGGAACATAACGTACTGGGTGCGTACGTGCTGCGACTAAGGGACTTCCCCCCCGGGGTTAGCCTCCTAGCCTACACCGACGACCTCGTCCTCACCGTCCAAGCCCGGACACCGGACCTGCTGCAAAGTCGTGCGAACGAAGCACTTGAAGACGTCGCCCGCTGGATGCAAGCGGCGGGACTCGCCCTCGCCCCCGCCAAGAGCGAGGCCATACTCTTGGTAGGACGGAGAAACTGTCCTGCCCTTCATCTTCGCCTAGAAGACCAAGAGATTGCGCTTGTTGACAAGGTCAGGTACCTCGGGGTCACCCTAGACAGGGGTCTCCGCGGCATTGAACACGTGCGGCGGGCGACGGAGAAGGCAGCCAAGACAGCAAACAACGTCGCACGGCTTATGCCTAATAATCATGGACCACGACAATCCCAGCGGCGAATAATCATGTCCGTGGCCGAGTCAGTCGCCCTGTACGGAGCTCCGGCCGGGCCGACCGACACCCTGAAGCTTGCCGTCAACAGGACGCGCCTGCGTCGGGCCCAGAGGGTCGGAGCCCTCAGGGTGATCGCGGCGTACCGGACGGTAAGCGCAGCGGCGGCTTTCGTCCTTGCTGGAACGATTCCCTGGGATCTGAAAGCTGCCGAACGCCGCCGCTTATGGGGTAACCCCCAGCGCAAGAAGGACGAGGAGCGCCGGCATACTATCGACCTCTGGCAGGAAGAATGGGCCGGCCTACGAGAGGGTGCCCCTTGCACCAGTCTCCGCGCCGTTTTACCCGACATCAAAGAATTGCTAAACCGCCCGGGGGGTGAACTCACCTTCTTTCATCGTATTTATTTCACTCATATTGAGTATGCATATAACATGAACAATTATACATATTATACAATCATACACTCAGCTCCTCGCGGCATGTTATACGAGAGAGGCAGTGCAGTGATCTCTTCGCAAGGGCCAGGCAGGCAGATGCATGAAACTTCGTACACGCCTGAGAGCACAGTCGACAGACGCACTCGGTGTACTCTTCGTGGAAGCTCGTATTCGAACAAACCAGGTGATGATAGCCATGAACTATGTATCTGGTATAGACGTGGCGATTGTCACACGCAAGACCAGACCAGAGGTGAAAGGCCCTGAAAACATCCAGGTCTCCGACCTCTTGTCGGACTTGTTCAACTTTATTTTCCCATTCGGAGATAAAGCTCTCGAATGGTACTGTACGCGGCGTCTTCAACCTCAATCGAATGATCTCAACAACTGGTGCACAGCCTGACATTAGGTACACAAAGCGGCTCCTTGCCCGCATTGACAGGCAAAGTACTCGCTTCATGTACATTGTAAAACACCTTTCAAGCAAACCAAAGTTTGCCCGAGTGAGGTGTTCCCATACTCTGTCAAGACCATACATCAGCGCCGGAACAACCTTGAGGTAGAAAAGCGCCACTGCCGTCGGGACGGACAGTCGCCGGACATCGCCTATTTCTCCATAAAGAGAAATTAGGGCTGTGCGCGCTCTCTCGACGATGTGAGCAGTGAAGGTCGTCCCAGTATAATGAAGCCGAAGCCCCAGATACCGGAAAGAGTTAACGAATTCCAAGGATTGGCCGCCGCAACGTATAACGTCTTTAGCAGCCAATCGACCTCTTCTTCTGAATTTCATAGCCTTGGTCTTCATGGCGTTTATTTCCAGCCCCCTCGAGACAAGGAACACCTCCGCCAGAGAAGTGATGCGCTTGATGGCACCCAGGTCGTGATGAGCGACCACTATGTCATCTGCGTACATCACAACTGTGGCCTTCTGGAACTCTTGTCGAATATAATCAACAAAATCGGCAAGCAGAAGAGTGAAGGAGACGCAGCTCAATGGGTCGCCTTGCGGGGTTCCCACATTTTGCCTTACCTGCAACACTTCCTGCTCACCTTGTATCAGTAAGGTGCCCTCATCAAAGAAACTGGAAATTACGCCAAGAAGAGAGCCACCAACCCCTGCGTATCGGAATGACTTCACCAGGAGATCTCGAGGTGCTTTGTCGAAAGCCTTGACGCAGTCTATAAAGACTGCATACAAATGGCCTCCGGGCTTTGCCACAGCTCGCTCTATCTCTGACTGAAGCACATGGATTGCATCACGCGTTCCTCGACCTCTTCGAAAGCCGAATTGCTCCGGTGGAAGGGTCTGGTCGACAACGTACTCGATCCGTTTTATAACCAATTTGCAGAAGATCTTCTTCAGCGTCCTTTCAGACGCTATACCGCGGTATAAGTTTGGGTCTCGTCTGTCATCACCATGCTTACCCTTAAATAAAAGAGAAAGCCTGGCGATATGCCAGGCTCCTGGCATTTGTCCCCTCTTCATGATCTCGTTGAAGAAATCACAAAGATGGTTTGCCAAAAGTGGCTCAGACTGCACCCAGTGCTCATAGTACACTTGGTCTGGCCCCGCACTCTTTCCTCTCGGAAGAGAGTGCAGAACCTGACGTACTTCTTCTACCTCAAAGGGCAGATTCATAGTATCCTGATCCAATGTGAGCGGGTGCTCAATCATTGGAGCCAGGCGTACCGTCTTGCGGTTATATAGAAGACCGGTCAGGTGACTCGTTACCTGTTCGTCGCTGAGCAGGTGGTTCGCCCCCCTACGAGGCCGTACGACGTAGGCTGAGGGCTTGCGCTCCGCTCTTTCGAGCAGTCGGATTTCCTCCCGCCTAGCGTACTCACGCTTGTGGTCAAGGCATAGCTTTATGTAAGCTTTTCTACTATTGAAGTAGTCAAGCCTGCGTCTGGCTAGCAGCTGTGGTGGTGCCTTTACCCTCGCTTGGCGCAAAAGCTCGAGCACCCCACGGTGGGCGAGATAGCAAGCCTGAGAAAACCACTGTCGTGATCTCCTCTGCCCCGGTCTCTTCCACCTGACTGCACTTCTCATGGTTCTCTCTAGCAGTTCACAACAAGTATCCACATCACAGCCCACCTCGAGGCTATCAACCTCTAATAGTGAAAGGTCAACACGCCTCGTGGGGACCAGGTGTGGGTCGCCTTGCTGCTTAAACCAGATATCTGGAATATTTGCGACTGCTGACACCGGTAGGTGCTTCCTTGCAGCCACCTCGAGAACATCGAAGCTTTCAACTTCGCCATCGACAAGGTTGTGAAACAGTAGGTCAATGGTGCTGCTTCCGTTATGACTTATATACGTGTGGTCTTCGCGTGCATTTGCACATCTCAGACCAAAGTATTCCATCAACTGGAGCAGCACATCTCCTTTATCGTTAGTAGCCCCACCATCTATACGGGCATTGAAGTCGCCACCGACGATGGTTGGCATAGACAGGTCGAAACCTGATATACCGGAACTCACCGTGTCAGCGACCTCTGCCGAGTCAAGATGTGGGGGGAGGTAGAAGACGGCTATGTTCACCCTCATAGACGAGAGACCCACATAGAAATCGTTCTTCCTCACACATTGCGCCGGCGGTAAACGTTTATGTAGGTAGATTGATAATCCACCCACTGGTCTACCACGGCCTCCAGCAGGTAGAACTGCCAGCTGGTGGAACCCTCGCATATTATTGATATGCAGTTCCTCCCGCTGGTAGGTCTCCGTAAGGAGTGCAATGTCCACCGACGTAAGCATGTCAACTGGCGCTAGGTCTATTGCTCCCCTTAGTCCCTCACAGTTCTAAAGAAGCAGCCGCAGAGACCTAGTAGTCTCCACGGTAGCATCTCTAGATCTGTTCAGTCACTTGCGAAGAGCCGGACCGCCAGGCGCGATAAAGCTTTCCATAACCATTTTCTCGTAGGGAGCACCACCAGCCCAACGACGAAATAGGATACCTTTTGGCCAGAACTCACTCTTGCTGCACTTTGCGTACTCGCCGTCACCCAGCACTACACAGAACACGGCATCATTTCCCTGCGTTCGCATTTTGAATACTGCCTTTACACAAATGCTCCTGTTAACGAGCCATGTGTGTAGGTTGACAGCTGACGTTTTCGCCGCCAGCCGTGCTACTCTCAGCGCGCTGAACCTGCCTGGCCCAGCATACACTTCAAGATCTCCTACACCATCAGCTGCACTGCCTTTCTGCATACGATGCTTTGTTTTGCCGCTCCTCCTCCGTTGGACGGTGACAAAACCATCGTTGTCTTCCTCGTCTTTCCTCGCCTCTGCGGTTGTCTCCGTTGGCGACGTTGTGGCCGCTGCCGCTTCCCTTGCCGTTGGCGTGTTGTCATCCATCGGCTCATTTTCTTCGAGGGTAGTGGCGGTGTTGTTGTTGCCGCCGCTACTGCTACCGCTGCTGTTAAGACCAGCTGCTGTAGCACTGCGCTTGGCGCCGCAGAGACCGGCCTTGCCGTTCTCTCCGGTGGCGCTGTCGTCGATCGGCTTTGTTGGTACAACCAGATCTCCGCCTTCCGTCAACCGTGACTTCTTGTTCTTCCGCGCTTTCCGTGTTCCGTCCGTTTTCTTCACGCTAACTTTTTCATTTAGCGTGGAGTTTAAACACCCCTCGATGGTTTCGGGGTGCGCAAGTTGCTTCAGGGGAGCCGCTTCATTGCTGGCGACTTGTCGCTGGAGCTCCGTGTGTGATGCCCACAGCTTCACTAAGTTCCACTGTAGCACACACAAACGTTCCTTCATAAGGACCAAGTTGGGTTCCACTGATTCACAGGACCCGCACGACACGAACTGTGTGTCCTTGGGGGGCACGGGGTTTAGGCACCCCCCGTGAAACACAGTAGAGCAGCCTTGGTTACAAATAACCAGTTGTTCTCCCGTTTTAAACGGGAGCGAACACTTTGCACATTCGAACATCACGGTAGCAGACGACACCTACTGAACTCACCTTCTACACGACCCAGATCCTGACAGGACATGGCGACTTCCAGTCCTACCTGTTCAGGATCGGGAAGGTTCCCAGTCCCAAATGCATCCACTGCGGCGACAGACCGGAAGACACTTTAGACCAAACGGCACTGAAGTGTCCAGCATGGGCGGAACAGCGCGTACCTCTACTGCTTCTAATGAACACAACGGATTAACCTACGCGACGTCTGCAAAAAATGACGGAAACGCTTTTAAACTGGAACACCACAGCCGGAGTCTTCAGAGCCATTCTACAGAATAAAACGAGCGCCAAATACCTACGGCGCCCCCCCCTCCCCGTGGCTCCCGGGGAACACACCCGCCAGGAGTAGACTCGCCCCCCCTGACTGTTTGATGATATGCGCAACGCGGTTCCCAGTCAGTGTGGGAAACGGGGACATGACTGGTTTTTAGTGGGTTGGAGCCCCACACTACCGGCCCGCATCTGCAGGGGGTTCCCCTGCCGCGGTGCCCGCGTGTGCAACCGCATTTCCCAGTTAGTCCTCTATAAAAACAAAGTTAGACGGAGGAGGTTCCTTTTGCTCAAAATCTGTAGGCGCGTGAGTTTTCTTCAAGGCTTTGAGGGTGTTACTACCTTCCTCTTAAGAGAGACGGCTCTAGCCTAAATCTAAGTGTCTATATCATCTGGGAGTATTGTTTCCTCAGGCTTTGCTAACCGGAAGGGGAGGCTGTTCGTTAGCCTGTTTCGACTGAAGGCTTGCTCATAGGTTCTGTGCGCAGGAGTTACACCCACTGAGTTCTAACTCAGGTATCCCGGCTTACTCAAGCACGCTAACAAGTTTGAATTTTCTGCGCGCGTCCTCTCTCGAATTGTCGCGCGTGGCGACGTTCGAGTTGCTGCACGTAGCGGCGTTTTGTATAGTTTTACGGGGTGGCGGTTTGTACTGTTGTACGTAGCGGCCGTTATGCGACGCTGCGGTTTGAATTTGCACGTGACGGCGCTCGGATTGTGGCTGTTGGTGTGCTTCTTGAACTACTAGGCATTCGGAAGTACGAAATTGGAAATTTCTCACTCAAGTTGTTGCTGTCGTGAATACGTAGTCTAGAACTCGGTACATGCAGTGGTTGCGTTTGCTGCAGAGACGTCAGGCTCGCACTCTCACCCTTTATCGTGAGACACTTACAAGACGGACACGTACTCTACGACGGTCGAACCAAGATTTGTATATATACCTGTATTATATGTATTTATATATATAGCAGCGTTATGCGCCCCTGATATAAAAGGGTGATATGTGTACACACACTTATCAAGCAATCAATCAATCAATCATATATATATATATATATATATATATATATATATTCATAACAATATGTACACATTTTAATGTTTTGTAGAAGTCGGCAAGAAAATAGTTTTTCCCTATGGAAGGAGGGGGCGGAAATGCCTTGGCAAAATTTTACGGTTTTTCGCGCGTTGACTGGTACTCCCGCAAACGTAGATTTTGCACAACTATGTAGGAGAAAAAGTCAGAATAACTACTTTTATAAATTTCATCCTCACTTCTAAACAAGACGTTTCCGCCCCCACCTTCCATTGGCAAAAAATATTTTCTTGCCGAGTTCTACCAAACATTAATGTGTACATATTGTTATAAAAAGCGCTGTATATATATATATATATATATATATATATATATATATATATATATATATATGAATAGATAGAGATTGTATACAAATATTTTATGTTCTAGTAAGACCATGCAGATAAAAGAGAGGAATAATATTTAACTATATACCTTATATAAAACACACGACTTGATTAATCACATCACATGGCTTACATAGGGGAGAGAAGGGTACCGTACGGAATTCGAAACGTACATTTTCCTTTGTACCCAAACGTACATCTCACAGGGTACACAAGGTTACCTATAATGAAACTAATAATCCGTCTACTTAATTCACGCTGAGCAAGACGCAATTAAGCTAAAAACGGCCACGCAATTCAGAGAACAGCACTCACTTATATGTGAAATGTAGATCAGCTAGCAATAGAGGGTACATTCGATATTTACAAAATAGTTATGTCTTTATTTATATATTTTATACATATATACATGTTTGCTCGTTGTCCGATAATGCATTCCGAGAGTTTCAGGGTGCTGATAAACGCTTTGCCTGTCCAATGTATTGCGTCTTCTGCTTCTAGTGGAATACTGATCTCCAATTAAGATGTCGCAACGTGCTGCCGTAATGTTATCCCACCTCCAAGCGTGGCTTAAGTTTGCTTCAGCCGTCGTTTGGTCAGACGTAGCAATATACAACTGATATTGTGCAACATCCATCGTTAGTGGCTTGAAAAGAAGCAACAGACCATTGAGCAGTAAACCGCTTGGAAAACGCCGAACAATGCAGGTTCGACCAAATCAAGACAGCAGAAGATTTTGTATATCGACTTTATTGCTTGCTGATAGCCACGATTTGAACGAGAACTCCGCTGATCTCTTAAATGACGATCGCTGTTATATTATCGCGTTTTCGTAATGACAGTCGGGGCTTTAAGATATATGGCGTGGCCAAGCAATCTGTTCTAGGCTAATGTCATGTCTGATAATGTCTGGCAGTACGTCTACGTCATAAATTGCTTGAGACGATAACCACCTTCACTGTGTAAGACTGTAGAGTAACGTCATTGTTATAAGTGGCTATGTATAAGGCAGACAATAATCGGCCTAAGTTTCTTTAACTGTAATAATACTATTGCATCAAACGCATGAACTCAACCCTCTCGTAACTGGCGAGAAAATCATTCTGCGTAAATTAATTGGTCGTTAAACTTTTTCACTATGCACTAGTTTCCTACACGTTTTTCGAGTATCCAAGATTAACCGCTAGAATGTAAACATTCGTCTATCTTCCCAGAGATTGGCGGGCTGTAAGATTAACTGACGGTCGAGGCGCAAAAGTTTGTGTCTTCCACTTTCTCATTGTTAGCCATCGCAATAACCATAAATATATGGTGGTGTGTGGTGTGTTAGCATAGTCCTACTAATTTACTTAATTGTAAAAAAACGTTTGCAAGTTACAGAAAAACCTAAAGGAAATGGAAGTCACGGAATAATGATGTATATATATATATATATATATTTATATATCTCTAGCGGAAGCAGCCAAGTGCAGAAAGTATTCAAGTATTGCTTACCCACACTTGTTCTCACCCTTGCGTTCGAGACATTGGGGGGGCCCGGGCTGCTCACGAAGAAACTGCTTAACGATGTCGGGAGAAGATTGGTGCTGGCTACAGGAGACAAGAGGGCGGGCGAATATTTACTGCAACGTCTGTCATTGGATGTTCAGAGAGGGAATGCCGCTTCGGTGAGAGGCACCCTGGCTAGGTGGACCAGCCCAAGCCTGGACCTAACGCCTTGAGTTAAGCCCCGAGCGGGCTGTGCACATGTTCTTACATCACAAATGTATATCTTAATACACATAAATAAATAATGTTTATATATATATATATATATATATATATATATATATATATATATATACATATATACAGGTAGTTCAATAAGTTCTTAGAATGAGCTTTTTAGAATTCGAATTTTGGCGCGCTATTAGGAACTGCAACTTTTCGACTGCTAGCACTCAAAATATTATGGTGATTGGCCGTTGCGATTTCGTTTGATAGCTTTTCCCGTGCAACGTATCGGCGTGATTTTTAAAAATGAAGAAAAAAGAGTTTCGAGTGGTTATCAAGCATTTTTATTTCAAAGGTTGGAATGCGACCCAAGTAAAAATTGGGTTGGACGAGACGTACGGTAACTCTGCGCCATGTTTTGCCACTGTTTCCAACTGGGCTAATGTGTTAAAAAGAGGTCGCAGGAGCACCGAGAATGAACTACGTCCAGGAGGCCAAAAAACGGCAACTGATGAGGAAAACATAGAGAAAGTGCGAAACATCGTTGGCACAGATAAGCGAATGAACATTAAAGATATAGCGGAGGCATTAGGAATTAGTTTAGGTAGTGTGCATTTTATCCTATACGAAAACTTGAAGATGAAAGAGCTCAGAGGCTGCCGCATTTATTGCCGCCAAGGCCAAAAAAACGCGCCTGTTTTCGCTTCACAGCGAAATTTGGCCAAGATGTCGAACAATCCGTCGGATTTTTGGCGCAGATTCATGACCGTCGATGAAAGCTGGGTCCATCACTACACTCCCGAGACCCAAGAAGCATCTTGCCAATGGTGTGCACCTGATGAAGGACCTCCGAAGAGGGTGCGGACAACGGCATTGACCGGAAAGGTGATGGCTACAGTTTTTTAAGACCAACGTAGAATAATGCTGCTCGACTACCTTGAGAGCGGTAAAACGATCACAGGAGAATATTATGCAAGACTGTTGAACTGCCTTTAGCAAGAACTCATCGTGAAACGGCCCGCTTTGCAGAAGAAGGTTGTCCTGTTTCACCAGGACAATGCTCCTGCACACAAGTCCCGGCTAGCATCGGCAAAACTGGCCCAACTGAGGTTCGAACTTATTGAACAACCTTCCTATTCTCCAGACCTGGCCCCCTCTGATTATTTCCTCTTCGAACATTTGAAGAATAGTCTCGGTGGAAAGCGTTTTTCCAGCAATGAAGAGGTTAAGGCTGCTGTCAATGCCTATTTTCAGTCTAAAGACGCGGAATTCTACTTAAGAGGTATAAAAGCTCTGAAATCTTGGTGGGAAAAGTGTATTGAGCATCTCGGGGAGTATATCGAATAAGATAAATTTAAAAACATGATTTGGAAAATTCTTGGTTTTCATTCTAAGAACTTATTGAACTACCTGTATATATATATATATATAATATATATATATATATATTGTTAAACCGAGGAGCAACGATAATCTGGCATCGGAAAGCAGATTATCTTGTTTTATGACAATATTCAATTAAATGAGAGAAGGCGTGACTGCACGCAACTTTCGAAATCAAAGAAATAACCACACTAAGGTGCAAATGACCTTTCTTGGATAGCGGCTGGCGCGACCTGATCGTACATTAACGGTTCAATGTGGCGCCATTCGTCTTTATTTAGAAAAATATGCATTAGGCCCCTCCGGATTACAAACGAAGAGTTCTGGTAGACTAGGATCGACTAATTTTTCATGTCTTGCTGTATGTCACCTCGTGTGTGAAAAGAAAATTAATCAATAAATAGCGTAAACATTATCCGGGTTTAATATTAAAACAAGTATCACTTTGGCAGCAAACTAATACACTATCATTATATATGTGACGCCATGTTGTAGCCTTTGTCGTCCAGTCAGCGTAATTGCAATACATAAATATTTAAAAATCTATAGAGCTGAAGGTACAGTAGTGCTAATCTTTCCATTTTATTCGCCGCATTAAGCATACGATACGATCCGTGCTAAATCACTGCTTAAACTGTGCAAAACTAAAGCTTGTGTAAGGATTAAATGTATGCTTGTTAAATTCAATCTAACTGATTAAATAAATTAAATCCTTGATTGAAGCCACGATAGTGTAGGACTCACAAACCGACTGATAAGACAATCATCTATTTTGCCCCTTGCCGAGGGTCGCTGTAGGATAGACCCTGTTGAGATGATTTCACCCGGCCACTTTACCTTGCCATTTTCTTTGTACGGTAGATTTTTTTTCGCGTCAGAGACAACGTTTGCAAAGTAGGGCGCGCAACCTTTTATATTCGGCATCGTAGTGCAAAGCCGCCGGCCCCCCTCGGGCGCGGACCGCCGGTCGCGGGTGAAAAGATAGGGCGCCTGCAGGCAGTCTCTCTTGAGGCGGCCAATCTCAGCCGTCCATAAATATTTAGGTGAGACGAGCCGAAGTCGTTTTTGGTGGATCGCGTGGCCCGCGAGAAGGCTCTGCACGATGCCTTCAGAAGCTTCTGTCGCGGGTGTAGGGCAGTTATTTGGATACAATGAGCCATAGAGATCCCTGAAGCTGGCAGACTCTCCGGCGTCAGGGGAAGGGCGGACGCAGCGGCGACGAAGATGTTGCTGAGTGGGAGCTAGTCAGATCCAGCACGAGCATGGTGTGGCCTGGCTAAAATGTAGGGCAGCTGTGATAGCATATAGTCGCCTCCTTCTAGCCAACATTAGAATAATGTGAGTTTGATTATATCTAGAATTCCTCCCTCTCGAACAAACCGTTCAGGGCTGGCGACGGTCATACCGAGGGGAGTCGCATATGCTAATATCTGGGCTTTATAAATCGGTTGTAAGCAGAGAGGTGCTATATTGTTTTTCAGTCTGAAAATGTAACTAAAAGTCAACTTAAATATAATGTGGAAATGTAGTAATGTATATAACGTACTAAACTAGTATAACTCTTTTTTGCAGACAGAGCTGTCAATCATTTTGGTCAGCCGCTGAAGCTACACAACGAACTGGCTTTTCTTAATTTGTCCTACAGTCAGATGAGAACATAGCTAGCAGATTATACAAATATGTTAGATTTAATCTAATTTTCGGGTTAGTGCACGTATCTCTTGCCAACTTTTTCTTTCTTATATCTGGCCTAAGTGGCTTTCTACTCTATAAGTGTACGAACGACAGTGCCACCTGGGTTTAAAATAAAATGTATACGTTGTTTAACACTTCATTTGTTTGTTCTTTGTAGAATACTCTATGTATTACTTCACAACGTACTTGATAGAAAAGTTGATTACCTTTGGTCATGTGTCCTTTGCGCTTGTAGAAGTTTCTTCCGGTTCTACTTTAACTTCCCAGGCTCGATAAAGTTAAAGAAGAATTGAAAGGCATTTTAAAAAACGCAGCGGCAGCTGGCGATCAGAATCGTCAGCGAAAACGGCAGAGGAAGGTGGCAGCCTGGAAACAAACGCTCGAAGAGTGGCGACAAGAATGGGCACGCCATTCGAACGTCATCGAAGGCATCAGGAGCGTGGGCCCGCCAGGTCATTCCGGATCTTAAGAAAGGGTATAACAGAGAACACGTCACCTATCACCTGGCGCAGGTGAAAACGGGGATTGTGTGCTTCTAGAAGTACCTGCACAAGATGGGCAAAGCTCCGGACCTTGCGTCAATTTTTCATCGAAGTAAAGCGCAAGCGGTTCCCTTGAGAAATGGTAGTAACATACTTATCAATAAAAAAAATTGGTCTTGTGTACATTACCTCTCTCAGGGGAGGTGTTCAGTCCCGGTGTTCAACTACCACACTATTTATCGTTCCACAATATACAAGCACAATTACCTATATTACTGTACATAGCAGTTTTCCATCGGTCTGTTTTGAAAGCGATTTTATCAGTGTGCTTCCTGGCGATAAATTTAATGTTGCGTTCTTTACTCTAAGCGTCTATAATATTACTTCATAAGTTTCTCCTTTAAAATTTGATTGTTGTACGAAATCGTCGATTAATGTGTGCTCGCCACACAGCTGCAGTGCATATTATTTAGGCATTTTGCGAACGGTTTAGGTCTATTCACATTGTCGATTTTTTATGGCTTATAGTGTCAAATAGGAAGTCAGCGTAGGGGGGCAGTGCCATACGATTAGACATCTTATGATTCTGAAAATTATCATGGCGTTTTGTAAGTCAAATTCCTTCAGATTGCCTAGTAACATCATTGCCGTTGCAGCCTTTGCCCGTTTTTCTTCTTCTATGTGTCATATGAATAATAGTCGCCGTGTCTTGGAGATCAAGATGTCACCTAGCGGCCGACTAGTTGTACCGCTTTATTACCTATGTTTATGCTTCTATCAGAAACTGCGTGTCGCATCATAAGCCTTCGGTTTATGATGACGTTTATGGTTTGTTCTGCGTGCACTGCGTAAAGTTTCTAGCAGGTAGAGTTCTAGATGTGATTTTTTCGATATGAATGTATTATTTATTGTGAAAGAATGTGTGTCATTTCCGTTTTAAATCACACATCTTGAAGTTTAAAGAAGATACATTGGCCGTTCATGGCTCTATAAGCTCAAATCTAAAATTTCAAATATAAAATTTCGAATATCTCTATCCTTTCTGAGACAAACGCGTCAATTGTTGGTACATGACTATCCGAAAAAGGAGACTTATATTTACACCCTTACAAAGCGCAAACACATACGATCATGTACAGGCTTGCACAAGCAACATTAAAAATCATAATGAATGACTCAATGCCTAAAGATGTAGATAACGTTACAAAAATGCTTACATGTTCCGCTATCTGCATCCACTTACAGCTATATAGAGATCAACTAGGCCGTTGGGTTAGCCACTCCGAAAGATAGGTTTTCAAACGTTCGCGTAGCAGTCTGCTAGCTGTATAGGAGATGTTATAATTCCTAATTTGAGTTTGCAGATAAGATCTAACCAAACTATACCAAGTACCGGCGAAAACAAAGCCCTCAGCGGCAGTGAAGCGAGGCAGGAGACGAAGGAGAAAACCAAGTTAAGTGAATAACGGCTTCACTTAATGAGCTTTGCCTCCAAAGTCTAGCCCTGCAAGCGAACCTAATTAGAGGAGGAAGTAAACAATCCGATAGATCTTGAGCAGCAGCAGCAGCAGCATCCGCAAGCGGGGCTGCTCGTCTCGTGGCTACTCCTGGTCAATCCTGCCTTTTATTGGGCCATATAGACGGGCCGAGTTTGCTGCCTTCACGTTCCTGATGTTTCGGCGCCCTTGCCAACGCCGACACGCCGCTCTCGTCATCGCCATACTCCCGTTGAACGGCCGTAGAACAGGCGGGACTCGGTCCTAACTCGGCTGAGCCCGTTTCGACCAACAACAGCAGCGGGACCGAGGCGGCAGCGGCAGCAGAAGCAGTATTCCGTAGTCACAATCTGGGGAGTTTTTTGGAGTTTTTGGCCGAACCCCAATCCCCAATCGTTCGAATCTGCCCCCGTCGGGACGGCCAAGCACGTAGCACGGAAGGTAATCTAATAAGAAGGGTGAAAAACAATGTACCACCGGGGTGCGGCTTGATGTTCATCGTCGCTACATCGTCACTCCTCCCTCTCTCTCTACCTAAACCTCTCTCTCTCTAACTATCTCTATCTCTCTCTAACTACCTCCATCTCTCTCTCCCTGCTCCCCTTCTATTTCTTTCTTTTACTCGCACGTTTTGAATCAGTCCGTTGGACTGTCGGATCTGTGGAAGCGCCGGCTGATGCTGCTGCTGTGTCGGTGGTAGGGTCTTAACGCGCGCGCGTCCACTTTACAGCCCCGCCGCTCTCTTACCGCCAGTGTTTTGTGGGCTGTCTGCATATAAAAGCGACGGCTACGGCACTTTGGCCGTAAAACGGCTCTGCCCGCTCATTTGGCTTTGTGGGGTGCAGGCGCCGACGGTAACGACAGCGGCGCTGGCGGCAGAGAAGCAGGAATGCCGCACCTCTTTGACGTAAACGCAGCTTGAAAGCCACTAACGAATGCCGCACACACAGAGATTTGCCACCCCCGTGTCGGGGGGGGGGGGGGGGGGGGACGGGGGGCGGAGCGGAAGTCTGCCTATCCATCAGAGCTAAAGGGAGGAAGCTATAGCTGGTACGCTTTCGTACAACTCCCGTAAGGGCAAGAGAAAGAGGGGGGAGGGGGGTAAAGAGCGGAAAAGCGGGTAAAGAGCGGAAAAGCGGGGGCAAAACGCATTCAGCGCGTGTTGGCCCATATCGAGCAGGTTGCCCCTGTGGTACGTTGAGTGGCCTTTAATGATGACTAAATTACACGGACGTGCATACAATATTAACCGTTAACTAGTCGGCCGCACAAATCGCTCAGCAAGAGGAGCGACAAGATGGACGTAATCTAGAAAAAAGAATACATTTTATCAAAGGTTAGAATGCAATTACGTGGTTCAATTTTCAAGTGCGGTGTCGAAAAAAAAATGCACAACATCATAACTCAGAACCTTGTGCTCATTGTTAAACTTAATAAGGCTCCGAGGAATGCAAATAAGGCACTTCGAACAAAATCCATCAAGATAATCGAGAGACAGCTATTGGCGCTGGACATGTTAGCGATCACGTGCGGACACTACGTGTCAGCAACCTAACGAATAAGTCATTCATTTTGGCCGAGGATATCCGCTAAATCTCGGTGGCACCCTAGGATCGGCGAGTAAAGGAATATTTATATTGCGGTGAGAATTTTAGTTAGCCGAGAGATTTTCTAGTCCTAGACGCCTGTTTTTATAAGGTCATCTCTTATGTCGAAATAACACATATATATATATATATATATAGTTTGAATTTATACTGCATTTCATTACGTGTACGAGTATATACTGGACATGCAGATGATGAATCCACCTTAACTTTTAAGAATAACAATATAAGTGACGTTTACGTGTCAATACTTATATTAGTTTCTGAAGCGTTCCATGCACTTGCACTCTAAGACTTAAGAGAAGCTCATCAACTCTACCAAGATTCTTAAACGCATGCATTAACAGCATATTTCCCTAAGCTTGCAAGTGAAAAGTCACTTTAAGCAGCCTTGCTCCTGACGACGTGGAAATGGTTCCTTCAGTCGTTTTGCGACGTTGCGTTGGGTGTCATTTGCCATGGACGGTGTGAGCTCACAGTATGACAAGCTCTCGATTAAAGAAGATATATAAGTCATTGTGTGACACGCGCATGGGTCATGCGGCCGTGGGGGACCAATTAACGGGGCTCCTCTTTGTCGGTCGCTGCGCCGCAGGGGAACAATGATCGCAGTCAGATCGCAGGAACTCGAAGCAAAGCTGCGCTTTTTTAAGTCGCGCTCGACTTGAATGTCTCTCCTTAATGGTCTCGGCGGGTTTGACTGCAAAGCAGTTGATTGACGTTTTTCTAGATGATAAAATTGAACGTTTTTGCTTTACCGTAGCAAGCAGTGTTTGCTTAGCTGGGTCGTCGTGGTCGGAGTCCCGCGGCGTTGTCATTATCCTGTGATGGAGTGACGAACTTTCGCTGCACCTGTTACAGTATGGTCCATATTTTTCAAACATTTTTACGCCGCAACGAATTGTATGTCCGTACCAAAGCGCTATAGCAATAATTGAGTTATACTTGACTAATCGATTAAATCGCTTTATGCATGTTTTTGTCAGTAATGACAACAAAGCGTAAGTTCGATGAGGATTCTGTACTTTAGTTTTATTTAAATTACTACATTTGTCGAACAAAGGTGTATTAAACGCTAATAAAGGAGCTAAATTACAGCGTTAGCTAGACACTGAGTTGCGGAATTTAAAACTGCATGGGTGAATGCTATATGGATTTACCCTATAAGGCAGAATCGGCCAAGATTATTTCAAACGAAAGCTTATGTGTTTTGTTCCTAATAAGTTATCCTAATAGTTAATTTTTGACAGAGAAACTTGCTTGCTTAATGCCGTAGGATATGATTTCGTTAGGAAACCAGATAAGCAGGTCTCCCAGCTCAGGTTATGACCAATTCTTGGTGGGGCACATAGTCTATTAGGTACTCAGTGGGAATTGCACAATTCAGTTGTTTGTTTCATAAACCATAAACATTACCAACGGGGCACTATTAAAAAGTCGTAATCAAGCCGGGCCTGCCGAGAGTTTGCTGTTTAAGAAACAAACTCATCGCTGCACCCGACCGTGTATTAAATTCAAATCTGGCTCGAGCATGCATCAACAAATGGTGAATGTAGATTTATAATAGTGAATTAAACCAATGTATTATAAACACAGAATTTAGGTAAGTGTATTGTTGTTGTATCGTTGTTATTAAAAAAAATTTCGTAAAACAAGTCATCGAATTGTTACATGGCTGTCATCTCTGGAAGTTTGACATAGTAAGTGTTCTAATGCTACATGTAAGCATTAATAATAAAAGTATTAATGGTCAAATTATTGTAATCGCTAACGTCATCATAGTATCTCTCAATTGACACGTACCCTTGAAGACAATTGTCACACTTATATAATTTATTAATGATGTCAATGGAGCGACAATTGTCTCCCGAGAACGTGCGTGAGAAATTGTCACACTTATATTAAGGTAAATTCGAGAAAACTGCATTTGTTGAGCTTTTTGTGACTGCACCTGCTTTAGTGGCCATGCCAGCATTGCCAACATTTAAAGCATCATATGCACTATCAGAGGCTAACATTTACAACGCGTTTTTTTGTGCAACCCGGTACCATCTGCGGGTATTACGTGCATTATTTTATTCTATTCTTTAAAAAAACAATTGTACCTTAGCTTAGTTTATGTTGTGAGGCAACTCGGTGCTCCCACGGAAAACAATTTACTAAAAATGCTTAGTTTCACTCACTTGATTTGTTTCTGACATAAAATGCATGTGCCTGACATTGCGTTCAAGCATGGTGCAGACCTTGCGCTGTTTAGGGCACTGCATGCCCCCCCCCCTTCTATCCCGCTGCATCATCTGTATCTATTTACATATGAGTGTGAACTGTATGTATCGTGCACCATATCTGTTGCCCGGCAGATTGTAGTAGCTTACGTGCAGAAAAATGGCATGCATATTCAGGCGCATTGTTGTTGGTCACAATGGCCATTCGCCAGGTCGATCAATTCCTGTTCTATTGTGCCACTAGCATATATCGTGAGTGCTGGTACGACCAATCAGATTCGTGTGTAGAGATACTGACATTAATTAGTCTTTCTTTGTTCTGCCTTGATGTGTAAATCATCAGAAAGTGTTGCTTGTCCGCCTTTCTTTTATGCGGCGGCGCCTCTATATGGCATAATTTGTATCTAAGATAAGAATAATTTGTAACTAAGATAAGACTAATTTGTAACTAAGATAAGACTAATTTGTAACTAAGATAGGAATAATATGTAGGCAACAATGCCGGCAGCATAAATCTCGGCACGAACAAGGCTTTCCGAGACTCCTTACACCAGGGACGCGTCGCTTGCATGTTATCGATTGCTCCAGCAAGCCTTGTTATAAATTCCTTCATAAAGTTTTCACTGCGCTTTCGGAACATCATACAGTTCAACGAACACGGATTTAAAAATGAAGCATAATTCCGAATTCCTAAACTCCTTCGACCTTTAAGAATGCAAGCGACTGCTTCTGTTCCGTGAGCTGCTTGCCTTCGATACGATGATGATGATGCCTTATACTATATGAGCATCTCATAAGGAATACTCGCTACTCGAGTTACAACATTTTTTAAGGAGGTCAATAGTTTTTATTTATAGGCTATCCTCCCCCCGTCCCCTACGGGCTTGGAATTTATCCAGAGGCATATCTTCAAGACACCGAGGGCCGGACATGTTGCGGTATTTAGGGTTTCCCCAACAGTCCTTGTGGCAGCATGGCCGTTAACTCTCAGCGGTATGTGCTATCATCCATTATCTATAAGTATCGCTCAAAAAAATTCGATCAACAACAGGGATAGAACCGGCGACGAGTCAATGCCAACCATGACTAGCGCACTAGTCCCCTAGATTACGCCGTCACAGTACGCGCTACTGCCGCACGGTATCAGCGTCGGTCCAGGTGGTGCCCCAATGGCGCTGTTGAATGCGACGTGGCGAGTAGGTGACGACCGCTGTCTTAATCTGACCTAAGTTTACCTGGTTAAAATAAAGTCTACAAGTGGAGGCTGTTAATGTGATTTCGGTTTAACTTCAGGTGAGGCAGCGCGCTACACCTAAAATCAATGGAGTCTCTCGTAATTTGGGCCGGTCATCACAAAGTTGAATATATTAAATTTAAGTACTCAATATTAGGAGCTAAAAGGGGAATAAATGTATAAATAGCACTTTAGTATTAATTTTAGTAGCATTTTATTTACCGAACGTGACTGTAGGTACGAACATCCATTGTGAGCTTACCATCCTTGGCTCGATGCTTACAGTTGTAGGGTTATCAATTTTAACGGCACACAAAAACTTTATAATAGAGCAGCAAGTGCACTCCGACACGCCTCATAGTAAAGCAGTGCGGAGCTCGAAACTAATATTGCCGATATTTAGTTTATTTTAAGTTTGTTTTAATAATTAAGGAGAAGCTGAAGGTCATATCAATCACACGAGGGCCACAAAGTTTACATATGCACTCCGGCGAGAAACTTCTCGCGCACACAAATGTTCAGGCGGAAGCCGTGAACGGCAAATCTGGTGATTAAACATCGATGTCGGCCATTTTATTTTCCCAATCGAAGACGTGTTCTCTAAAGACCGTTATCTTCTGTAGGTTTTACGTTCTCTGTAAGTCCTGAACGAATAACGGCGACGACGTCATTAAGTACACTAATCTATTTAGGCTAGTGCGGTAGACGTTTAATGCTCTCTTTAGGAAACTGGCCTTGAGTTGATGAAACGCCCTTAAGTTCGGTCTCAAGAGATAAGACCAAATCACCTAAGGTGGGTGCAATCTTTAGGTTAAACAACAGCAGTCGCCATCGATAGCCTGTGGGTCCTTGACACTGTAAATAGGATTGTAGACTTTTTTGGACTCTATCCTCAACATGCCTGGAAAAACTTATGATGAAAACACTATTCCCAGGTAGGGAAAGTAGGGAACAATTTCGATTATTCGTAAATCCAGTCAAACTGCATTGCTTTTGGCTAGTTTTCCTCCTCGTCAAAACTTCATCGCGTTAGCCTTGCTCGCAGTAATCTTCAGTTTGTTCCGGATTATATAGCGCAGTAGAGTTACAAGCGACTGCTGCAAGTAGAAGCGACTTCGGGAAAACAATTCTAAGTCATCGGCATACATAAGTGTTTCCACATGTGAATGCCGACTATGTATTTCCGTTAGGAGATCGCTTACCAACATTGAGAGCAACAGGTGACTCAGATTTTCACCCTGGGCTACACCGGTAGTCTAAGTGATCGGCGCGTGTTCGGCAACCCCATCGTCTATTATTACCCTCTTGCAAGATGCTTCTTAGGAGTTCTAGCATGCTCAGTAGAACCCTACAGCGTGCCAACTTGTCATGGATGATCGAGGCCGTATCAAAGCCTTTAGGTCCTCGAACACGGCGGTGGTTTCTCGATATCGGTACGTAAGACCCGCATTAACATATCTATACGGCTTAACCTAGCGGGGCAAGAACCCCACGTAGCCTCGTGCTCGCCATTATATAGGCAACACCTGGCATCAGCTTTGCACTCCCTTCTAAGATGTTCCAGGGAACCACATTTCCTACACTTAAAACCTATTAAAACCTACCTTATCTGTTCGTTGTCGTGGAGGGAGAGGGAGCAAGCACAATTTTTTTTTGTTTGGTGTGTCATTCTTCTGTAAGCAATCACACAGCTATTATATTATCACTTTCACTTACTTCTAAGTGATTAAAAAAGGCTCTTTTTTACAATCCGCTGCTTGCTAGTTATAAGCACGTAACAGCAAATCAAAAAGCGTATTTGAAACAGGCAAAGACACTTTTTATAGCGTGAAGTCAATACTAAAAACATGATTACATGTATACACATCATTATTCCCACTGCGTTATTGATATACAACTTTGTTATGCTACTACCTTGGAGTGTATATATATATATATATATATATATATATATATATATATAGGGATTTATATAGATTGTTGGTGTCTCGAAACATTTTGATGTAACATAAACACATTTACCCAGCTTGGGTGTTATAACACAAATAATATATATATATATATATATATATATAGAACGAGAGAGAGAGAGAGACGGAACAGGATAGTGTCGAATAAAAAGGCGCTGCGAAATGCCTACCGCTGTCCCGCCAGTAAGCTCTCTGGAGATCTCTCAAATAGCCAGTTTTTTGCAACAAACGTTATGAAAGCCGTAAGCGTTAACATGTCTCGCTGTGTATCTCTCTGGGGACATCTACAACCATTTTATATTGCACCGGTGCTGCCGGTATGTATTTTTATATTGCGCTACTTAGGTTTGATTTACCGCAAGGAAAATAGCAATTTATAGCGTTCGTGTTTATTCGCCAAGGGTAAATTTGAACATCTGAGAGGGCTGCATCCTTATGTTGTATGCGTCAAAAACGTTGCAGCTATTTTGCACATACCTATTTTTAATGTACTTAAAGGAACACGCCAGTATGGCACCCGGTACTATCTAAGCATTATCTAACTTTATAACGTTATTGATATCACCATTAAAATTTGAGAATTATGCTCTAATACACCTGAAAATATTTTTCATGGAGTAAAGCGCGACCACAAAATGCTAACTTATCTAGCCAGTACGGAGAACGGTGTGGAGTTGCCTGACTCTTAGTGGCTTGTGAAGCATATCAGTCCAGTAGGCGCACACACATTGTAGATCCCATTTTGCAACCACGATAAACGGTGTCGATTGAGCTCGACAGTAATTAAGGCGATTCTAAACAGTTTCCTGGAAGCCTAGGGCCCGTTTGAAGAAGTTTGCCTTCACTCTATCCAGCTGCGCTGCCGACAGATATTCCCATATGAGTGTGATGTTATATGAGGCTACCGATGCGACCTTCATGTCGGAGTGAATTAACGTCGTGTTGACCAAGAGCTTCTGAAGCTTCTGTATGCAGATGTTTATATATATATATATATATATATATATCTATATATATATATATATCTATATATCATATATATATATATATATATATCGTACATAGGATCTATCATATTAATATGTACTTATTTTAAGTTTGGTAAAACTCGGCAAGAAAACATTTTTACATTTTGGAAGTAGGAGCGGAAACACGTCTTGTTTAGGAATGAGGACGAAATTTATAATATCAGCTATTCTGCTTTGTTTCTCTTACATAGTTGTGCTAATTCTAGGTTTGCGGGAGAGTCCACGCACAAAGGAACCGATCATACCGGCATGTTCGGGAAAAGTCTGCACAATCTGAATGATATCCAACGCAAGCTTGCGAAAGGCGAATAGCAGGTTTAAGGAACGTGTTATAAAAAGTCGATATGTTGTTATGTCTTACGCTGAAGCTTTCACACGCAGAACCGTATAAATGCCAAATTGCTAGAAAGTATGCGTGCTTTCACCTTCGATATGGCGGCAACTACGTAACGAAGCACAATCATTTTAATACGAAAATGATAGGCATTAACAATTTACGGTTCTGCACGTGAAAGCTTCAACGTAAGACGACATTTCGATGTATGACTTTCCTTGACCCCGCTATTCGCCTTTCGCTAGCCTGCATCGGGTGTCATTCAGATAACGCAGAATAGATCTGCCGAACACGCCGGTATGACCGGTTCCTTTGTGCGCTGACTTTTTTGCGCAAACGTGGAATTTGCACAAATATGTAGAAGAAAAAAAGCAGAACATCTTCATTTATAAACTTCATCCTTACTTCTAAACAAGGCGTTTCCGCCCCATCCTTTATTGGGAAAAATTATTTCTTGCCGAGTTCTACCAAACCTTAAAATAAGTGCATATTGTTATGAGAGTTTTTATTCTGGAATGCGCTGTCCTTCTGTTTTTTCCGTGTCTATCTCTACACCGATATCTGCGCAGTAGAATGCTAGAGTTAAGAATGCTGTTGCAGATAAAATTGGCTTTGACTGTAGACAGCAGTATCATCTGTGTACATAATAATGTCGGCCTGCGGGTTGCCGCTCTTCATGCGTGAGGGAAGTTCAGATATTAAGCGTACTAAACAGGACGGCGCTTAGATTACTGCCTTGCGCAAACCTGCTCGTCTGTTCTAGAGTTGTGTACTGTATTACACATAATTTATTTACACAGCAGGTTGGGTAAATGTATAACAGTATGATCAATATCACTATGGTAACCTCGAAATGCTATTAAAATTAAAAATCACTTAGTGCCAGCCTTGATGGCGAGGAAACTGCATTGCAATGATATGTTACACGTACACCATTACATTATTTACAAACGCATGTATCATAGGGTTCATGATAAGCGTCTTTCTGGCTTAGGAGATGGTGAAAAACCGTGCACAGCAAAACGAGCAATTATATGCATATTTCGCCTGCTCGTGCCCTTTCATTCTGACCCAAACTATTGCATTTGTTGTATACAAATGTTGGTCGATCTCTGTCATCTTCTCTTCATATCGTCCTATGAACTCGCTGTATGCGGGAATGTCTGGGAGCTCAAACTGTTATTTGATCTGTTCTGCGAATAGTGAAGTATCGTACAGCAAATACGTGAGACGGTTGTATGCTGACGTATACAAACCCAGTACGCGTTTTGAAAAAGCTGGTTTTACCCCATCGAGTGCATATAGTAGTTAGGCCGAGTTAGCTTTGCCCACACAAGCTGGATCCCGTATGATGCAACTGGCGTTGTTTGGACTGATGATCTGATTGGACTGTAGCACGGTCTTATAAAGCAGTTGGGGGCTGCTTCCAGTTGTTACTCGTTGTTGTCTCGGCATGCCGCAGAGTTTGTCGGCAGATGGTACGTGTTGGAGTCCACCATCGTCTTTCGCCTCTCTGTTTTACATGCTCTGAGTGCGTGGTGAGCAGTTTATTGTAGCTTTTTGCATCTTGCTCTGTTCTTTCGGTGCCGAGGATTTCGATGGCTTTTTAGAGGCGGTCCGCTTCAAGTGACCACACAAGGGCGGGCTAGGGCCCGCGATATTGAGGCCAACGAGTTCATACGCCGTCAGGTCCGCTCTTTCTCTCATTTGGTAATCTGCTCCCACAAAACACATATATGGTTTCGGCCAATTTGTAGCAAATAAATCTATAGTCGATTTGCCCATTGCATCTTCAAATGTTGACAAACTCGGGTCATTCGTCACCCAGAAAGCCCCAGATACGGCAATGTTTCGGTAAGTGCCTCTCTCCTCACGTCCGTGGGCCTGTTCTTGCGTTCATATCTCCTACAATTACTGTGGGATGAGTGTATATCTATATACACGGATTCAGGTTGACCTTAACGCAGCACTCTCTAGTCGTCTGTATGGTGCTAAAGATATGAAACGGGGGTATCGCAAGATTTCCGAAATACGGAGCGAGTCAGCGTCTTTAAAAACGTTTGACCCTAAAACTAGACGCAATGAAAAAAATTTCTTACTTTCAAAAACCTGTGACTTATTGGCATTGGGCAATAAGAATCACTTCTATGATATGGATATATATTAAAGCGTTTATATATGTAGGTCAGTGTATATATAATGTGTCCAATATCTGTACTTAAGGTTTAGGAGCTACTAATGCAATAGAGTTGTCTAAATTGTAAAGACTATGTTTTATCCAAACACATACAAGTTTTACGGCTAGCATTCTCAAGTTTTTCTCTAAACACACCACTTTCAAAGAAAATGTGTAACTGTTAAAATTGTGCAGAGGTTCTACACATCGCCCGGTATTTAGAAAGGAAAACGTGCGCCGATTAGCACTAAACTCCTCAGAGGAAATAGAAGAACCGGAGCTCCCACGCTGTTGTCACTGACTGTGGTGACAGCAGTAAAAAGTAAATTTAATTATTTTTAAGCGTTTTCAATTCTAAGATATTCTACAGCGATATTAGGTAGCTCTAGTAGTTTTGTCGCATGATATATGAAGAGGAAGTTAATAATAAAAGTGCATATTTAAATGTTGCGTTTACCTTAGTGAGCAAGTCGGCCGAAGACACTCAACGAATTAGGTACAAACGGATGCAGAAATAAAATTAATCCCCCCTAGAGCTATATATATACACACAGACATAACTGGCGATAGCCGTCTGCGTTTATTGAGATGGCCAGGATTACACTGCTGGCGGTCGCGCTAAGGCGGAGTTTCAGTGACTAATCCGAGTCCATCAGATCTGTTTATAAATTTCAAAGATCACACAACGAGGACACCCGGCTCATATGATCCAATGGTGCATGCAGCGGAAATGCTTCATTTTCGCAACGTGGGACATCTGTATGCGCATAGCTCCGCCATTGGCCTTACGTATGAATTATTCGCAATGTCGTCTCCAGCTAGTTTCCTAAGTTAGACGCACAGCCTAGTCAGTAGTAGACTATTTGTCTTGACGTCGAAAACGCCTCCAAGTGGACACGCCTCTCAACCATTTTTCCAATGTATATCATATTCTCGTTGTTAGTCCTACACTGTAGTCAGCGAGATGGTCTCTCGGGGCACGTGCACCGTCTCACCACGCGTCTCAAAAACCGCCGATGAGCGCGCTGGGTGTAGTTGCTACCCTACAGAAAGGTGTCCCAGCGTATACAAAACATTTTTTACTAGTATACATGATTATGCAGAAAAAAAATATTATATTCCGTATTGATCACGGTGTAATCGCAGTTACCGTTGCGCATTTAACAACGATGAGACGCTACTCTAAAAACTAGCTAAAAACTTCTACGCCTATGCCATGGCTGTGTAGGACACCAAAAGACACTCTCTTTAAACTAGCAATTCATTATCCTTAACATCAACTAATCTGGAAATTAAAATTAAGTGCTTGTAATACGGTAGCAAAAAGGCACATATGGCATCGGCGGTTATTGTGCCTTTGGCAGTTAATGGGTTGGTTTGGGTCGACTGAAGTTCAGAGTCAGCGAATGTGGCAGCAGAGTAAGCAACCACGTACTAGAATAGAATGTTTTTTATAGAACACTAACGGAAAATGCAGTTGCATGCACGCACAAACACCGCGGCACGAAGGCTCCCTGCATGCACGGACCAGTAGTGGGGGAATCCAACCCCCAAAAACCCACACAACATTCGGAACCCCGTCCTTACGTAACCCTATGGTCGTAATAACAGCAAGCCGCTTCCCAGAAGTCCCAGAAGCGTGTCTCCTCGATCGCCGTGGCAACTATCGCATTATGTTTTCCGTCATTAGTCGTTTAACCACAAAGGCTGGGGCACTATCCGATCCCGATGTTTTTTTTCTCCCTCAAGGCGCGCTGCCGCATCGCACACCTTCTGCGAGGTGGACTTCGGGAAAATCATGTTCTTTGTCCCTGGGACTTTCAGGTATGGCGCGCGGTCGAAGGGCGTATTCCTACAGCACCGATAATGATTTCTGTGCCTTCTCTAGCGTAAGGTCCACTTTTGGTTTAAAAGGGGGCACCCTTTTACTATTTTGTACGGTTGGCACCAGGGTTCATCCTCCAAGTTCCTCCAGTTTTTTTAAGAAAGGCTATCCAAGCGCGCTCTGCTTTGGAGATCTCCTTTCATAAGAGAGTCTTGCAGCCGCTCATACTCGGCGCCATAGTGCAGGGTGTCCTCCCCCTCGGGCACGCACCGTAGTGCGCGAGTTAAAAGACGTCCCTCCTAGATGCACTTCTTTCTTAGACACCCGTGCTCTGCCGTTTATCAATGTCTTAGCATGCCGCGACTCCGCGCATTAGGGCCGTGCTCCAAGGAGGCTCTTCTCTTGGTCTTTAAGAGGCTTTTGGAAGGCATGATGCACGTGCGTCACCAGAAAGTCTGCGAAACTAGCGCGCGACTCACAAACTCAATAAACCGGCATTCCTTCCTATCCCCTAAGCTTGGCATGACTTCGAAACCATAGGAGAGGTCTCCGCCGTTCTCACTCACTCAGCTATATCTTTGCCTATGATTCCGCATGTTACCCGCAATTGGATAGGAAGATTCTGCCATTTTTAAATCATCCTGTGAGGGTGCGTCGAGTGAGTACCCGGCTGTTCTCACCCCATTACCTTTCCTCGACTCCTCGTCTCGACCACTCCCCCGAGAGACACGCTCAAGCCTCTCTCGCTTAGCCGTTTCCCTGGCTGTCTTGAGTGTTAAAACAGCGCCGACGAGTTTGTCGCCTCCCCTAAGCTTTCTTCGAAGTTATTTTAGGGGCGACCTCTTTCCTGATGGGACGGTCTCACACAGCGGCTGATCCCGAATCCCTTGTTTCCCTGAGAGTCACGACAGAACAGTATGCTCGATATTATCCGCCTCTCTAGAGTCGAATACGCACGTGTCACTGATACCTTCTTTATTTTTGCCATTTAATTCTGGAACTGACCGAGTCCGGTCAGAACCTGAGTTGTTTTAATAGGAAAGTTCCCCGTTTCGGCGTTCGTAGCAAACCCTGGGGACAGGTGTCAGACTATTGGTTCAGCTCTCTGTGGCCATGCGGGGCCTCAACAGTGCCTATTTCTCCTGCTATGGCGATATTGTGATACTGCTTGCCCTCGCGAGATACAAATTCTCATTTAGATATATTTACTTCTCTCAGCCGCTAGAATGTCTTATGACAACATCCTGGCTGAGATCAGGAGAACTTCAGTCGAGACCGTGCGATACGCCCGGCTTACCCCGATTGCTAGCGTTCGTAAGATCGACCAAAGTGCTTCTTTATTTTTTGCAGTCTACAATGCAATGTCCCCCAAACTGGGGCTGCGTATATAGCGCCGTAGATTCGGCCACCAAAGCTGAAGCCTTACTGTCTCCTCAGTCACCCCACCGGCTCTAGGCATAATCCGCGCCAGGTCAGGAAGACCCGTTTAGACATTTTTTGGCCACGCACTTTACGTGTGCCGATACGGTCAGCCCTGTACCTAGCATAACCCCAAGTTAATTCGCCTTGTTTCTGATTTCTATCGAATGGCCGAGCAATGACGGGGTTAACGCCGTTCGTTTTCTTTCTGTCTGTTAAGTACAGGCCAGTTTTTAAGTGATGGAACTCCATCCACTCAGGCACCATTGGCAATGCCTTATTGGCGGCGCTCTGAAGGGCTCTCTTATTTTCGGCGTAGCAGTGAGTGCAAGGTTGTCAGCGTACACCAACGCCTCCATCCCATATAGGAGACCTCGGATCTCAAGCATCCCGTCATAAGCTACATTCCAGGACGCGGGTTCTGAGATTGAGCCCTGTGGAACTTCAGTAGTAACCTTGTACTCCTGCCCCTTTGCAACCAGATCTCTGTCATCCAGGTAGGACAAAATCAACCCATGAAAGTGAAGAAAACGCGCTTCCTTTCCATCGCCTCCACAATTACTCTAAAATTAATTGTACGGAAGCTATTTTTGACATCCAGGAGGATTGAGAAAACGAGAGCTTTTATGTTTCACCCGCTTATTGCAGAACTTTCATTACAGCCCCAGTGTGGATCTGCCATTTTGGAAATTGTACTGGGCATTTAGATCTCTTTGTTCAGTCTATTGACAATAACGTTTCTGCGAGATCCTACATATAGCGTCAATGAGGCATATAGGCCAATAAGGTGAAGGTCCCGTCTTATCTCCGGGTGCGGGGATCACAACAAACCCTTTTCCACAGCGTCGGGAATCTTCCCTCTCTCAGAAGCTCATTAGCAAGGTCTTGAATTACCTTTTGACCAGTAGCCTCGCTACCTTCTGGAGAACTCCATCTAGGCGGGCGCTTTGCTGGTTGGTAGCCGTTACTGGGCTTGTTTAACCTTCCTAGTGTTGCCTCTGGCATGCATTTCGGGGCAACCAAGAGCCTTTGGTTGCTTCTAATCTATTGTACTCTTTCCATTTTGCATTTCCTGCATTCGGTAAGGATCTGTGTAACGTCATCACATTTGTACGTGCTTCCGCTCAGACCCTTGGCGCATCTCAGACGGTGACCCGTAAACTGCACATCTACGGGAGGCCTCGCTTAAATCATGTAGCCCTGTAAAGCCTAATTCCGATCCCCATATTAACACGCCTTTGTGAGATCCCTTTCGCCAGTTCATCCTACTTTCGACAACTGTGTTTCCATACTTTAAACCTTGACATGACTTGGGGGTAGGCGGTACCGGGCGTACGCGATTCACCTTTATCTTCTGTAGCGCGTCTCTGGCAAACCTCATCAGGTGCCACGTTTCCTTGTATACTAGCGTAACCTGGAATACACTGTAGTCGCAGTCGTGCTTTGAAATGGCCGGCACAGCGAAAAACGCACTGGATGAGATTTGAGTTTGGACCCAATGGGTCTGGAGCTGCAGTACCTTTCAGTGCCGCTTAAGAGCCGCAGAAGCTACCGCGTTCTTGAGATTATCGTCTTAAAGAGCGAATACGAGCGCCCCCATGCACTGCTAGAACTATGACAGTTGTCGACATGTGCCGCTATTGCTGTTGTTGATACCTGTTTTTTTGGCTTGACAACTCCTGCTCCTTCGGGGAAGCCTTGCTGGGAACCATCGCTGAACATCACTGATAAATACTTTTGTGAGAGTAAGCTTATGTGGTGACACACAGACATATGTTTAAGATTGACGTATCAATTACATGCTTATCAAAAGCCTGCATCCCACTCGTGCAGTTCGGGAATGTCCTTTAGGGCGGCCGCTGCTTTGATACTTCGGCGCTCGACCTGGATTAGTCCCAGTAGCCACTTCTGGCTAATCTGATTTATACATTTATAAGAAATACTTGTATGTTGGTGGGCATAAGGCCACTTTCTCCCAAAGCGGCTCATGTACCGGTCATAGGGTGTTAACTTGGCGCTGCTTTAGTATACCTTGCAGTCATTACGTGTAGTCGATTTTTTTTTAAATTTTTTTTGTATTTTTTTTT
>QVRM01002854.1:0-80756 GCA_003439945.1 Dermanyssus gallinae
TTGAAATAATTCGATTGAGGTTGAAGAGGCTGCGAACATTACCATTGAATGGGAAAAGAAAGTTAGACAAGTCCGAAGAAAGGTTAGACCTGGATATTTTCAGTGCCTCTGGTCTGGTCTTGCATGTGACAATCGTCACGTCTATACCAGATGCATAGTTCACGGCTACCATCACCTAGTCTGTTCATACACGAGCTTCCACGAGGAGTACACAGAGAAAATGCATGGGTCTGCCTGCCTGACTCTTGCGAAGAGATCACTGCACTGCCTCTCTTAAATAACATGCCGCGAGCAGCTGATTGTATAATTGTATAAGCTGTATAGTTATCTATGTTAAATGCGTGTTCAACATAAGTGAAATAAATATTACTATGATGAGAAATGCGTTAAGTTGAGTGAGCATTTGCAGTTAGCCTGCCCCTGCTGCTTCGAGACAAGGACACCGGGCGTAATCTCAAAACCTGATTTGGAGTTAATGAAAACCGCAACTATAGAAAGGTTTTTTTCGGTTTGATGAGATGCTGACTTGTTTGAGAGGTTTTTACAGGATCTGATAATAAAGCGCCCAGTCCTGGAGCAATGCTGCTCATCTGGAACGGCAGGCTGTGCTGTCAGGAAATCCGTAAGGCCCCTCGTAAGTATGCTTACAAGTAGCTTTTGGATACAGCTCCTTGCTCATATCGGTTATGCGAATGAGTACGAAATGTCATTTTACTTTCAGTATCTCCTTAAAGGGGCACTTGTACCATATGGATAAAACGTACTAGCTTTTAAACGTTATACATAAAACATTTCTTAACTGTATGTAATTTTTGGTAGCACTCACCATTTCCGTACAAAATATGGGAACAATCATATTCGGGCCCATTTCTGTTTTCAAAGGTATCAGCCTTAGATTAATCTGAGCCCGTATTCTCTTGTCCACGGTCATGCCGGATCTCTAGATAGATAAATTGCAGGGATATTATAATATGCTTGATGCCCTTAGCTCCGATAAATTATTTTAACTAAAGATAAAACCATCAGGTATTTCTACGGTAGAGCTGTAGTAACACATTAAGCACTACTTTTAGTTGTATGCTAACTTAAAGTGGAAAATAGGATCGATTTAGACCATTGAATCTTGTACCTCAAGCCAACCTCTTCAAATTGGGAGTTGTCGTTAATCCAACAGGATATAAGAAGACTTTGCACGGAGCTCACAAGTGCTCACTGTGGCCGTTTAGGCGGCAGTTGGCAGTTTAGAGTGAAACGTTCACCGTTTACATTTTGCTAATCGTTAATTGCCTTTAGCCATTCGCCAGACCGTACGTTTGTACAATGGCGTGTCTTCAACTGCATTGTAGTATACGCAAAACAGGCTAAGGGCCATCCTTGTGAAGGCCACTATATCCATTCACGGATGTTACTTACTAGATCCCAACACAAGCTCCGAGCGATCATGGAACGCTGTGTCAAACCGCGGCGGCGCAGCAGCCAGTCATGCAACGAACGCCGACGAAACGCTACATGACCGGCTGCTGCGTCGCGCCTTACACAGAGGATTTACAGGCGAACACAGGCCGGGTTGAATAATAATAATAATAATAATAATATTAATAATCCAATCAGCAAAAACACAAGTATCTTCCTCAAAGACCTAGGTATCAAAATAAGTGCTAACGCGGGTGACCAGCGCGAGGGTGAGTTTCTACGTCAGCAACTCTCGCTCGCAGTGTGTAGGGGAAACGCCGCCGCTGTCATCGGCTCCATGGATTGAGGAGCGGGGGTGAGCCTAGGCGGGTACACGTTTAGATCCCACAATTGTAGGGAAATTGTAGGGATGATTGAAAGTTCGGTTATGGATATTGGAACGCAGATTTCCAGGCAGCAAGAGATCTGAATATTCTCCAGACGATCTTTTAACTGCACGCTATCAGTCACGGTATAAATTCACGTTAGGAACGCTGATTAACTCTCGAATAGACAACCATTTTATGGACTTTTACGAAAACACGTCCACATGGCAGCTTGAACAGCTGACTTCTTTAATAATACCAAAATAATGGAAAACATTGAGCTTCTTGAAGCTTCCTCATATTTTTTTAGAGAGAGAGGAGAAATGCGTTACGCACGAACGGACACCAACTTTGGATGTGGGCCGACTAGTGTCGAACTCGCCGCAAGACTGCCGGCGTTACCGACTAAAACTTCGGGTTTTTGATGTTCTGAAAACCGCAGCCTCTCTTAAAGCACTCCACCCTCCCTAGTACTATGGGTAGATAGAAGCGGTGGGTGCCTAACGGAGCAATAGGCCGAGATCACCCGCGGGGAAGGTTCCCTCTTTTCAATCTCAATTTGAGGTTTATTCGCAGAACCGCAATTTCACAATGCTTAAGTTATCGTATATTCACATATTTAAAATTTGTATTAGCACCAACATTATCTATTTCATACTTTAACATGGGTCACTCCATACAAAACTTATAATTGAAGTCGCTAAAAACTTCTCCCGTTCACACACATGACACGCTTTCTTCAACCTATTGACGGGTAACTAGTTTTGACTTGAGTTTTTGCTCGTTACCCATTTTTTCACCTCACATTTAAACAATCTGACTGAGGTGAGTACACATTTTTTTTTGAAAAGTTTGGTCCAGATAGTCGGCAGGGTGTACGCGAGAGCATGACGAGTGGACTGGAACACAGATCAGGTCGTGGGCCCCCACCCGAATCGGCCCCGAGAGCGCATTCGAACAAGCGACTTAACGAGGATGAAGCCGCCGCCGCCAGGCGAAGCAACTAGGCTGCTAGGTGAAGGCGACATCGGAGGTGCTGCGAGAGCTTCGCTTTCCGTGAGAAGTCCGGTCTGCGCAGCCGACGCGTTCGAGGAAATGACTTCGAAACACCTTAGAGAAGCGGCCGACCTTGGCCTTCCACCAAGACCATCCTACACCGAGCCGCCAGTCACCAGTGCAAACCAGGTTTGCGAGGCCGTGTGGACCTTTCCGGTGGGTTCTACCGCCAGCATGGACGGTCTGCGGGCGCGCTATCTCAGAGACCTTCTTGCCACGACTAATACAAATATCGCCAGCCGTCTACTGCGTGACCTAGCAAAAGTGGTCGACATCATCTGAAACGGTACAGTACGAGGCCATCCGCCCTATTATTTATGGTGGTCGCCTTATCGCAATTAAAAAGCCGAGCGGGTCGCTTCGTCCAATTGTCATCTCCTCAGTCTTCCGCAGAATTGCGGCAAAAATAACTGTCAAACTGGGAGCAGATATTGTGTGCGAGAAGCTTAGGGCTCACCTAGCTTGGCTTTAATACGTCTAATGACATTGAAGCCGCAGTCCACGCAACAAAGTGCACCCAATCAATGTCGTTGTCGCCAAACTCGATATCAAGATTGCTTTCAACCAGGTCCGTCGCGACCACATACTAAAGACAGCACAACTCGATTGGCCAGAGGCGGCCCCCTTGATCGACCAAGCCTATAGATCCAGATCAGAGCTCTCATTTGGTGATAGAACATTTTTATCGTGCAGTGGCGTGCAGCAGGGCGACCCCCTTGGTCCGCCGCTGTTCTGCTTAGCCATTAAAGAGCTGGTCAATTCTATCCCGTTCCTCTTGAGTTTCTGGTACCTAGACGATGGCGCCATCGGAGGAGAAGCATCGGTGGTACAGGCAGACATCAAGAGAGTTGTTGAATTCGGTCTGAAAAGTGGGATTGAACTCAACCCCCAGGAGCGCGAACTTATTTACAAGGGTCAGCCTAATCTATCCGCTTTCGAGGCACTTCGGGTGCAAACACGTTGGGATAGCAGACATGATGCTTTTGGGGTCCCCTGTAGGGTATGCCGCCATTCGCCCGAAACTCCCAAGTAGGATTGAAAGCCTTGGCTCTTGTTTAACCCGGCTCAACCTGCTCGGTCCCCACACTGCATATCACCTATTAAAATCAACTCTGGGTTTATCTAGAATCGTCCATATCCTCCGCAGCACGGACGTCGGAGCAAACCAGGATCTGCTGTGGGAGTTGGACAAAAGCGTAAGGACCAGTCTGAGCGACCTCCATAATCTAAACCTGGCCGACAGGCCTTCGGGGGCCTGGGTATCCGCTCTACAGCAGACCTGGCAGCTAGCTGTCACGTCGCATCATTACACGCCTCAGAGGGTACCGTTCAGCGCATCAGCCCGACCGTGGCTCTGCAGGCTTTTTAGGATGCCAAATAGGTTGCCGATACGAGATTCGAGAACCTCGCAGGCCTACTCCCAGAGGCAAACAAACACCTGCAGAGATCCTATGATGACCTTATCGTCTCTAGGAAGTACCAGCGCTTACTCTCTGAGGCACTAAGCACGGCAGACAAAGCCTGACTGCACGCGGTCGTCCAGAAAGGAGCCAGCAAATGGCTCCAAGCCATCCCTTTCTCAAACCTCGGCACTTTACTTGATCATGAAAGCTTTCGTCTGTGCATTGGTTTGAGGTTGGGAACAAGGCTAACTGAGGAGCACCGGTGTCCATGCGGAGCACAGGTGGAGATCTGGGGGACCCACGGGCTCTCCTGCAGCAGAAGCGAAGGACGCCAAAGGTGTCACAGCGAGGCTAACGAGATTACGGCTCGGACCTTGAGGTCAGCTTTAGTGCCGTGGATTCGAGAACCGACCGGGTTTCTGAGAAGCGACGGAAAGAGACCAGACGGTCTCACCCTTATTCCCTTTGAAAGGGGAAAGGCGCTTTTTAGGATGCGATGATCACCGACACGCTCGCCCCCTCGAACCTGGAGGCCAGCGCATCTGCCGCTGGCTCCGCGGCATGCAAGGCTGAACGTCTTAAGAGCAACAAATATGTCCAGCCTAGTCCTGAGGCATGGTCGCTCCTACAGAAGATTGGCAAACGAATCGAACAGGCGTCAGGGTACAAAAGAGCTTTTGACTTTCTACTTCAGCGACTATCTCGGCGGTTCAGCGCGACAATGCGGCAGCAATTATGGGCACAATGAGGGGCTGCTTTGAGGACAAGCTCGACTGGTAGAACTCCTCACAAACTCAAGTGTAGTTAGTTATTCACATTTTCCTGTAACCATAACATAAAATAACAAATGAACGAGAAATCGCTAGCGCGAAACATCGTAAATGTAACAAATAAATGTCTCTAAAAGAGGTGGGTGGCAACTTGCGTATACTACCGAGCTTGTTCTTACCGTAAATAGACGAAATTCCAGTCAACATTTGTTTCTGGTTGCAGACAGTCTTTGTACTTATGAGAGGAGGGCGCCCACGAGAACGGCACACGTGGCGAGGAAACAGAAAAAGGTGGCCAATGCTGCCCAAGAGGCACGATTTGGTTTCTTGAGCAAATTTAACAGATAGTCTCTGTCTGAAGGTAAATACGCCTAAAATATACTTATAGAAAATTGCTGTGTGTGACTTTTTAGCTCAATGACAACCACAATTTAAACAACGATAATATAATAACCATCGCAACTAACTGACAGCTTATGTTATTGTTCTAGAATTTAACAAGGTCAACTTTGCATCTATCATTTACTGCGTACACCGTATGACGATTCAATTAAATATGTTTTATTTTAGGGATGAGAGTGCCCACATGGGATAGAACAACGCAAAGGTAGAAAAAGCTGGAATCATGCTTTATCCAGCCCAAGGAAAATATGGAATACTCATAACACTCGTAAGTATAACGTAATTGTTCGAAACCATTGATTGTCTAAGATGGCTCGGCCACCATCTTTCTGATGGATGACCGTCACCGTAAGTGATGTTACATACTTTTGCGAGAAACTACAGCTCCTGATAACTAGTCAAAAATTATGCTACGGGCCTTGTCCAGCATTTAGATATGACCAGCAAAACCGTTTATAATAAAATTGCAATCAAGGAAGCAGATCAGAGCATTTAGGTATCTGATCCCGAACATAGTCAATAGACAAACACTTAGGTTGCGAGCATAAGGGCACTAACGTGTGTATGCTGCAGCCCCCTACGCTTCCCATATACCAAAGAGCATTTTTGTCGATTTTGCAAGCGTGGGCGCATGCATAAGCGACTGTTCTGACAAACTTGAGAGAAAACGATATCAAACTCTGCTGTATTCTCTGTATCCTTAGCTGTTGCTGCCTTTCCATTGGCGGATAAAAGCAGACATGCAAATTTGACGTAGCCGAGGTTCCCATAAAAAATTGGATTTTTTTCTCGCGTTCGATTCGTCGAGAGCGGACGTGCTATCAATTCGCTTTTCTAAATTGGTCGAATTTAACAAGTTTGAGTGTCTCGTCTACGGTGATCTCTGCCACAGTGATTACCCGTACAATTGAGTTTTGAGTGCTGTGCTTTTTAGGCCTCGAAGCGTGCCCAGGAGTTGTAACCCCTATAGCAAGCAGGTCTATACGTGCCCGTTCTGATAACAAACTTGAAGATCATCTTTGTTTACATGTGGCAACAATCGCCGGTGCTTAATTAATACTAAGGCGTGAGGTGTTGGCCAGCCAAACGGCCACGGTTCGAGCCCCGCAAAGTGTGATTTGTTTGTATTGTTTTTTTTTATTCATATGTTTTATTAATATATATATATATATATATATATATATATATACTTTTCTATTGTTTATTGTTATTTTTTTATTCACGCTAGTGGGAGCGCACCAGTGAGTACCACTTCGCTCATTTAGTCGGTTACTGCGAGAAGTCTCAGCGGAAAGCCGCCAAGATGCCACCCGGCAGTTCGGGAGGGCCTTCGCCTCCACCTACTCTGGACATGTGCGCGTCTCCCGTGTCGGCGCTTAATGAACACCCGCCGAAAGGGACGATCGAGACTTCGGATCTACCTCGACGATGGACACCAATGTTCCATGTGAAACGAGCCCGGCAACCAGCCAAGCGGAAAAAACCGAACGCAGGACATCCTGAAGAAAAAAAAGACCCTCTTAAGAGAACAACGAAACCTGGAGAAACTTAAATAAGATTTATCGACGGGATCGGTGGACGCATTTAAAATAATCATCAGAAGAAAAGAAACATCGGAAGGTGCCGAAACAGATTTCCTCGAGGGCTTATTGCTATCCATATACAAGCTTATCTTTGCTTTGTCACCTAAGTCGAAGATATCCGGAGACAGAAAATCAGTCATAGTGTGGCTTCCTGATATAGAATCCACCCAGAAGCTGTTACCAATCACCTGCCTTGGAGACTTCGCGGTGTCGGCTCACTGCCCATCATTATCATCATTTCGGGCGACGATTCAGGGAGTTCCAACTTGCCTCACAGAAGAAGAAATGTTAAAAAGAACTAGCACCGCTTGGGGTCATTTATGTAAAACGACTCACGCGGGTTCAGTCCGAAGCTAGGGTGCCTCTGGGTAAAGTGATCCTGCAGTTTACCCGACAACCTCACACATCAATATTTTAGGGTTTCCTAGTTGCACCAGGTAGTGCTCGAACCTGGCCAGTCTAGGCTTTGCCACAAAATGCCTACGGCCTGGACACTTCGCGGAACGGTGCACACAACAGGAAGTCTGCAGGAAATGCGGCAACCCAGGCCACCTCGCCGCAAGTTGCACCAATCAGACGCGGTGTATTAACTGCCGGGGTGCTCACCCGTCCGGGTCATCATCCTGCCCCCGCCTGATCTATCTTAGAGGGAGGAACAGATTATTCCTTGAAGCCAGAACTTTGCAACAGGTTCGGGTAACGTACCCGGCTGCTGAAATCACCAGCAGTCGGCCATCCCGACCAGACACCTGGCCGCAAAATCCAAGTGCGCAGCCTACGTGCGCCAATGTCGTTCGCGTTTTTTCCCAGTCACCCGAGAACCCTGACCCGCAGCTGCTTCTTCCTGCACCCAGGCCACTCCCCACCAAGAAGCCCAAAAAACGCGCGGTAAAATTGGGCACCAATAACGGGACGCTCGCCCCACGGTGCCGATTAACCCGTGCCCCGGGGCGTCGAGCACCTAGACCTGCGCGCCCTATCCTCCCTACGGCTGATGCTGTAACTCGTTTGTCGCAAGTCGTATCAGGGGGCGGATCCGACCTGTTGGGTCAGCTTAAGGCCCTAGTGGTGGTTTTAGAACCCCTCCTGCAGCTATTGCCGGTGTTGGAAAGCCTTAAACAAATAATGCAATAATGATGGAACAGGATTCTAATATTATAGCCAGTGGCGGGCTAGAGTCGTCGGTACACTCACAGCGAATAGCTTGTCTACTATGCAACGGGCAATACACGAGAAAAGGGCTCACGAGGCATATAGCAGCCAAACATCCATCGGCCTCAGCAAACATATCTACATCTACGCCCACACCGACCGACAATAACACACAGCAGCCCGCCCGCATAATCGAAGATATACAGGGTGCAGCAAAGAAGTTAAGACTTTTAAGGATCCTCGCGAAACCGGTAAGGAAGCAGGTAGCAGAGGCCCTGGCAAACGTCCTTTTGGGGATCTCATCCGATAACAACGATGAGGCATGGTATGCGCTCTTCTCGTTTGCCCTAGTGATTCTCCGTCTTCCTCTCACCCGCAATCACTCTTAGTTATCATTCGCTATAATCTACGCGAATTCTCCAATGGATTACGTCTATTCGAGATCGTGACCCCAGCGCCCAGAAAAAAACATACTTTCACGAATAATCGCAGTTCGCCAGACCGTTCTCAAGCTAACCGAAGGTGACGTGTCAGGCGCCGCCAGGTTAATTGGAATCGTCAGAGGTCCTGGCTACCGAGCACGAATCACCTGACAGCCCTTTGCGAAAAACACCTCCCGGCTCCACCAGACCTAGAGTGGCCAGCCCCTCCAAGCCTTCCGCTTCCCTGCATCACGTTAGGGGAAAAAGTTGTAACCGCGGTTAAGAGTTTTTCACGGAGTTTCGCCGGAGGTCTTGACTTTATACGACCCTGACTGCTAATGGACTTACTATCTCCGACTCTAGAGGACATAACCGGTCGGCTAGCGAGCGCACTGGCAAAAGTCGTCGACTTACTTCTGTGGGGCGCCCCTCCGTCTCAGCTGCTGCCTATAATCTTTGGAGCGAGGCTTTTTGCCTTACAGAAGAAGGACGGGTCAGTGAGGCTGATTGCTTGCTCTTCCACTTTACGCAGGCTAGCCGCAAAGATTGCCTGCAATCGAACCAGGGATATCATAGGCGAGGAGACGGGCCCTCACCAGCTTGGCTTTGCTGTACCAGCCGGGGCCGAGGCCGCGGTACATGCTGCCCGAGCTTTTATTGACTCACGCACGTCTCCTGGGGTCCTCGTGGAGCTTGATTTCAAGAACGCATTTAACTCCGTAAAGCGAGATCACCTCTTGAAGGCGGTCGCGACACATTGCCCCCAGCTAACGCACCACGTCAGTCAAGCGTACCGTACGGCTTCCTACCTGGCCCTCTCAGACGATCTTTAGCTTCGGCCACGGGGCTGCAACAGGGTGACCCTTTGCCCCCCCCCCTCTGTTTTGCCTGTGTATCAAAGAGTTAGTTGACTCTTTCAAAAGCTCACTAAACATCTGGTATCTGGATGACGGCGTGCTGGGGGGCGATGTAGATATGGTTGCCGACGACGTTCGGCGCGTGCTTGATTTTCGTAAGACTTCGGGTTTAGAGCTGAATCCCGAGAACTGTTAGATCTACGTCACAGGCGATACTGCACAGACCTTTGCATCCTTCAAGCCTTATTGCCGGGATGTAAGGTTACCCTCGACAACGACTTGAAGCTCCTGGGAGTTCTCCTCTGGCCGGAAGGGCTCACACACGCACTCGAAAAATGGCAGAATAAGCTTAAGGAAGTCGCTGACGACCTCGCGCCGCTCGGCTCTCACCGCGTCCCTCTTTTTACTTCGTTCCTCCTTCTCTGCTACGAGAGTCACTCACCTTCTTTGCGGAGCTGAGCTAACAGGGTGGTTGGATAATCTGCATTCAATAAATGAGTTGACTCTAAACGTCCTCGAGTCTCTTCTTAATCTATCGCTGGCACCTTCCGCTCGGAAGCAGACTTAAATTGTAAACTCCAAGTACAAAATATTCCCTAACCATATATCTGTTTGGGTAACACATCTCTAATATATGCACCGCGCATATACTGCGAATACGAGAACGTTTGTTGAAACTCGCAATTATAATATAACAACATATTTCGGTTTGTCCGTTACGATTAAACGTCATATGAAAAAATGAAGACATACGCGTAAAACTAAACAAGCTTGATGATAAATCAAATCTCTCTTTCATAACGTTTCTTGCATGACAGCGTTTAAATAGATACATAAGTATACATGGGTGTACTATCCGGCACTTACGTGCACCGGCACATACTATAACGCATCTTCACAAAATTTTGGCTAGGATGGACCTGTTATTCCATCGTACGGAAATATCGTTATCATATGTTGATTAGGTCTATCTTCTTACGTTCACACAACAAGCAACAAAAAGTGTTTTGTTGGATAACTTAGTTTTTTGTCTCTGGTAATTTATGACACTTGTAATACTTAAAAGCGTCAATATATACTGTTTTGTAAACGCGTTTATACGTACGCACATGTTTTACATATTGTTAAAATAAGCATATATAAAAATATGTACAAGACTATTATTTATAATAATAATAATAATAATAATAATAATAATAACCATGATATTATATATATAATTTAAGTTTCATCATTCTAATATCTATAAGCATATATAATGGACTGATGAAACTTAAATTATAAACTTCAGATAAAACATTTCATAATCACATATACTTTAGGGTAGCACTCACCACTTCCATCCAAAATATGGGAAATATTATTTTCGGAACCCTTTCTGTTTTCAAAGGTATCAGCTTTAGATTAGTCTGGGCCCGTATTCTCCTGTCAATCGTTGTGCCGGATTTCTAGAAAGACAAATCGCGGGGATAATAGAATGTTTTTGATGGATTTATCTCCAATATATTATTTAAATTAGACACAAAATGTCATGTATTTTTACAGTAGAGCTGTAGTTACACATTTAGCTGGTCTGAATATCCAAATAATATTTATTACCCAATTATAGGGTTATAAGAAAATAAGCTTTTTGGTTTTGAGCTTTTAGCTAGTATTATATATCCAAGTGAAACTATACGATAAACTAAGACGCTCATGTGATATCACATTCTCTGTGACAAATCAGTCGTTTTCTCAGCGCCATAGGCGACCTTTTATCAAAGAAAGACAAACTTTAATGAACATTTTAACATTACTGGCTGCGTAAAGTGAGACTCCAGATGAGCGCGCTGACCTGTCCGTTAGACTTTGTGTCTTGTAAAAATAACAGCCTCTCTAAATAGGTGGGAGGAGAATGTTGTTAATCCGACTAGATATAGAAGAGATTTGTTCGAAGACCAAAAATGCTCTCTGTTACCATTTAGCTTTGCCATATGGTCTGAAGATTTTTCAAATTTTGTGAATCCGTGGCGGCTGTCGGCTTTATAATGATTCGTTCACCGTTAATCGGTTAGGCGATTTGGGTATTGTAGGTTGTCTCTAGCCCTTCGCCACACCGTACGGTGCGACATTGGTGCTCTGGCATGTCTTCAACTGTCTTCCAGTAGTCGCAAATTCATTTACGGATATTAGTTATCACAAACTTTATTAATTTACTGGTTTTAGTTATCGGGCTCCTGAATCGAGCTCCCACTGTTGCGTTACGGATAAAGCCAAATTGCAGTTACCTAGTTTATTTCTACCAGCCTTTTTTTGTAGAATATATTTACATCATCTGATGTTTATCTGTTTTAAGATTCACGGCATTTAGTCTCTGTCAGTCGCCCGGTGCAATCGCGTTTAGCTTTGCTCCGTAAAACTTGGTCGAAGAGTGCAGAAATCTAATAGGCTTACCAATTGCACTGGCTTTAGCGGTAGGAAGCCCAACGCAATTAGTAATTACTGCAAGTGTTTAATGATAAGCTTTTTTGAAAAAAGTCCGTATGTTTGAAATTTAAACGTTGCCAAGCAAGCAGTGGATCTAGCGAGTGGTAGTCTTGTCTGGCCGGGCTTCCTGGCGATAGAACGCCTGCTAAAGCGCTGTTGGTTGTTTTTTTTGTTCTGGGAGGTTTCGGGAATGCATGATGCACATGCGCCACTAGGAGCCTGCGTGACTAGTGTTAGGCTCGCAAACCCACTAAACCCGGATTCCTCTCCACCCCCTCCCCTACTGCCGTTCTCCTTCAATCAGCTCTATCCCTGACTATCATCCCGCATGTCTACCTGCGGTTGGATAGGGGAATGTCATTTTGTAATCTGTCCTGCGAGGGCGCGTCAAGACCATGAGGGCCTGGCTGCTCCCCCCTCCCTCGGCTCCTCGTCTCGACCACTCTCCCGAGAGACCCGCTCAAACCTTTCCCGCCTGGCCGTTCCCTTGGCTGTCTTGAGTGTCAAAACGACGTCGAACAAGTCCGTCGCCTCCTTCCATGCCTCCGCCAAAGTCATCATATGGGCGACCACCTCCTTGATGGGTCGGCCTCTTGCAGCGGTTAGTGCTGCGTCCCGTGCTTCCCTGAGAGCATCACACCGCAGAACAGTATGCTTTACGTTGTCCGTTTCTCTAGAGTCCGCACAGTACGCCAAGGCCTCATTGGCGGCGCTCTCCAGGGCTTTTCGCTCCTGGCCGTTATCATGAGTGCAAGGTCGTCGGCGTACGCCAACGTCTCCACCCCATACGGGAGACCTCGGATCTCGAGCACCCCGTCGTAAGCTATGTCCCAGAGCACGGGTTCTAGAATCGAGCCCTGTGGGAACTGCGGCAGTAACCTCGTACTCCTGCCCCCCTGCAACCCAACCTCTGTCATCCAGGTAGGTGGAATAATTCGACGGAGGTAGAGGGAAAAGCCCTCCCTCTTCATCGCCTCCACAATTGCTTTCTAATTCATTGTGTTGAAGGTATTTTTGACATCCAGGAGGATCAGGAGCACGAATCCTCTTGTTTTGGGGGTCTTCATAGTCTCCTCACACGCCCGTTTCAGAATCTTCTTTAGCGCCCCAATGCAGATCCTGCCTTTCAGGAAACCGTACTGGGCATCTGATAGGGCGTTATTTTCCTGAATCTCGTCGTTTAGTCTCTTGATTATAACGTTATCCAGGATCTGACCCATGACGTCAATGAGGCATGTGGGCCGGTAAACCGAAGGCCCCGTCTTCCCCCCGGCTGTTGGCTGTAGTAGCGCCGGTGACTACTGTGTCGGTCTAAGCAGGACCGGTCTGAGTTCCATCCCCAGTGTTTTTTAGTTTATTATTCTCTTATATATATATATATATATATATATATATATATATATATATATATATTCATTTACTTATTTATTTAACATACTTATTAATGTTTTTTTCTTTCTCATCGAATTACCTCTTTTATTTTTGTTTACTAAATTAATTTAAGCTCCAAAGAAGACATTACCATATTTTCTCGGGCAGAAGCAGCCCTGACTTGGGCCACGAAGAAGGCAAAAATGAAAATAACAAAACTAATCCTGGCGGGGACAATCCCGAAAAAGCGGTCTTAAATAATTATCTTGACAGGATAGCTCTTATTGCACAGAAGTTCACCAACCACGCGGCCAGCAGAACAACATGGACTTCTTATCGCGGTAAAAGAGGCCTAGGCTCGGAGGAAGGAAGCCTGACACCCTTGCCCTAAAGCAGCAGGCTGAAAACATAACCGTCATAACTAAAAACTACCAAATTGACTAAAACCTTTAAAGTCTTCTGTCTTAAGAAGGGACAGCAGCCGCCTACACGAAAATGTCGCACCTTGGGACCAGCATTCTGAAGGAGAGCCCCCTCGGATCTTGGTTGCCTAGGAAGACACACACCACATAGTAGACCATGACCTCCCAGTTCTAGGGCATCGCCGGCAAGGCCGGCCACAGGACAAGGGTGGTCATGTCAAGCCAAATAAGCAAATCAGGGAGGCGGGCCCACTACCAGGGCCATGGTGGCGATCAGGTTCCCCAAGGAGGCAACGCTTCTTCAGGACAAGGATCTTTTGGAAGAAACGCTGCTAAGGGCCAAGGCCCTCTGGGCTCAAGAGACTTCAGACAAATACCTTGCCACATAGCAAGCCAGGGTGAGCAGAGGGGAGTTGGCAAACCCCTAGAGTGCCTCTCTTCCGGCACAGGGCCAGCACCTTGCTGCGCAGGGAGAAGGGGGGCAGAAAGCGACAATAAGAATTTTATCAGCACGATAGTAACCTTGTTTCTAAAAATATAGCTCCAACGCCCACAGCGTCATGGGTAAATCAAGACCAGCGGAGACGTGCGGATGGTGCTGGTAGAGGCGGTAGAGGGAGGGACCAACTCCTTTCTCCAGGCCGTGCAATCAGCCGGGGAGACGGACGTCAGCGTCGACGGCGTTCTTAAGACGGCTCTTGATCAGGGACGTCACGGAGGGCATACATAAGACATCGAGGCTGCCATCCGCAGGACGCTGTCTATCGAAGGACCGTTGACCCCCTACAAAATGGGCTACCGGCAGGTGGACCTCCTAGATCCGAGTAAATGGGGGAGACACGCGGCCGACGTCGCCTCTTGTCCTTAAATACAGGGAGCAACTAGAAAAGCTTTGTCGCCGCGGTACCCGGCCTAAAACACAGTCCCAAAACCAATCACAAAAACAGTCGCAAGATACAAACACCATTAAACCCCAGGCCCTCAAAGCGTCGAACACGCAAGGAACACCCGAAACAACTGAACTGCAACCGCAGCATAGGCAGTCATAACATGCCCCAAGAAGTCAACAGCGGGCCAGAAGCCGACCTGCTGCTGCTCAGTAAACCCAACGTCCGGTGGGCGTAAAATTGGCTCTCGGACCATAAAAAAACTACGTGCACCGTACCGGAACGTCGGAGCCAGCTCCGTATCTCCAGACAATGCAACGGCCACGGTTTTACCTGCATTGATGAAGCGAACGTTAGGCGTTTTTACTGCAGCCTGCTACTGCAGCCCCAGTGTTCCACTTGACAACCTAAACAGGCTTTTAGACGACCTGCCTTCCCTCCTATTTTAACCAAAATCACGTCCCACTTCTTGGTATACCTGGTGATTTTTTTGTCGCAAAGGGGACTAGCAGTCCTCGACTGGTTGGCGGTCGAGGACCTGTCACTCTTATAACGGGTGCGCCCGCCTTCCAAAGGGCCAAACGCACCTCACGCTTTGATTTGACTAAACTGCACGGTGCTACAGGACGAAGAATCTCTTAGCGAACATCTTGTCAATGAATTTCACGTGACCGCCACCATGACGACAAATCTACCAACGCCGCATCCGCCCATCAAACGCCAGTAAGTTAAACGGCTCCAAAGGTCCCTCAGGGCCCTTATAGGACCGGAGAAGCCGCCGACTACAGTCGCGGGGTTTTAGAGCCTCCTTGAAACGGCCTGCGAGACCTCTCTGGGCCGTAGCATACACCGGGACGTCGCGGCACATAAAAGCACTAGTGGGGCGCCGCGCTGAGACAGAAGTGCTTAAAGGCGCGGCGGCTTTTCACACGGATCCGGCGATCTCCGTCCAAGGGAGAGGCTGCCCTGCACTACGAAGAAGCTGCGGGGCCTCCTGCGCAAGCAAATCGTAAGGAAAAGGAACGCCCCTGGATGGCCTTTCTCAAAGCGCTCCCCCAACACCCGTCCTTCGACCGCGCTCCCTACCCACAGGCTCCAGTGGAGGACGAAGAGAACCCTTCAGAAGTCACCCTAAAGAAGATGCAGGATACTGCGGCACGCCTCAAACAGGAAAAGGCGCCGGACCTGGACGGTATCCAGGTGTCCGCGGTCACGACGATTATGAAAGGGTTCCCAGAAGCAGTGGCGACAGCGGCGACTGGGATGCTTTGGCCGGGTTCGTTCCTTGGCGCATAGAGGGCCGCAGGCCTTGTCCCTATACACAAGGGTCCCAGCTCATACCGCCCCATCTGTCTTCTTGGCTCCCTGGCCAAAGCATTTAAGTCTATCGTAGATGCATGCATTCAGGACTTTGCGAAGGGAAATGGCCTGCTGTCAGGAGCCTAACACGGGTTTCGCATGGACCATTCAACTATCGCTGCCATACAGCAGGTCTAGGCGCAGGCGTAACTCCTCCATGAGACTCTCCCAAAAAGACAAGATCTTTACCTCGCCATCCTGCTTGGCGTCCGAAACGCCTTTAACAGCCTACCGTGGAGAGTCATCCCGGAGATTCTTCAAAGGAAGAACGCTTCTTTTTACCTACTCAGAATCGTATAAAGCTACCTAAAGGACAGAACGGTATTGTCTCACGGAATCAGTTTTAACGTAACTGCAGAAGTGCCACAGGAGTCCATACTTAGCCCTCTGCCATTTTTCAATTTCAAACAGGGTTTATTCACGGGACTGCCTTATACAAGGTTTAAGTTCTCGTTAAATAAAGATAGATGTAAAAATATTAGTCAAACAACGAAGCAGGTTATTGCTCTTGCCAAAATACAGGGAGTGTTTTGTATAACCACTTTACATAAACGGTAACTGATTATCACAATGACTTCAAAACAGCATTTGGTGCGTTTGTTAGCACGCCGAATAATATTTGGGGCAACATACTTGCAAATATACATACAAACGAAGTAGCAGCATCACCATAATTCACAACAACTAAAGGTAAAAACATGTGGAAAAATATTACTTACGAGATCAATGCCGGATATATCTAGATCACAAGCAAAGTGATCTAGGTTTATCTAATCTAAGTTTTAAATGCATCGTACTGTATCACTTTAGCTCTCCGGAGCTAGCTTACCTACAGCAGAGTCCACTGAACGATGATTTTCCAGAATTGAGAGGAATCATCAGACAAGGAAGCAAAGCGATGTCGGTAGAATGCTGTCATCGCTGCGCGGATCGCATTGAGGTGGCGAAGACAAATGTTTAAGTAGGAAAATTTTGAATGTACCAAATTTATTTTACGATGTCTGCAGTACAACTTTAACTCTACGACGCAGCCACCGTAAACCCGGTGAGAAGGGAACTTGACCAACCTTGCCCATATTATCAGGAGCAGGAAAATCCACAAGCTCAAATAACTTTTCGTATTTATAAAGCAGAATTTTACTATCATCGAACACCGAATTTACTTCTACTTCATCATAAATCGCTAACCACGAGGCATCTTTAGCAAAATAGGAACATATAAATGTTAGCCTTTTTGTGACATCCTCGTAGCTTCGGGGCTAACTCGGCCAACGGTTTAGCAGCCGCGGAGTCGGCAGAAAGAAATATAAAAATCGGGTATGAAAATCCGAGAAAACCAGAGTTTTGAAAATCGCAGGCTAAACAATTGAACAATTAGGAACAACAGTGTGGTTTATGCACGCACCAGACTGCTGATGCGACCCACTAAAAGAGATAAGTCTCTAGCGGAAAATAATATTGTATAGTCACTAGGCTGTGGGACCGAAAGAAGGTTGATATTTGCATCTGTCACGCACCGTGGTCAACTGTCAGGATGAGGGCTACACGGTGGGACGTACTGAGGTTTCGCTCACAAAAAGAACGACACGATGCAGACGCGCGCTCCCGTCGCCGCTCCCGGGTTCTCTCATTTATTGACTCCTTAATAAATTTTACCATAACAATAAAATGTATGTATCTACCATACCTAACATGCGTAATCAGTAGTGTTTACTATTGTACGTTTTTATGTATTACAATAATTACATGAGTAGCAGGAGACAGGGGTTCCCGCATACATAGTGACTTTATGAGACCTAAAAGCTAGAAATACGTCACTCGGCGAAACCCTATTAAGTTGGAGCATTACCCTGTCAGTAAAGATCTATGTCGTGGTTGATCCTGTTTTCTTTATGATGTTCTCTTTTCTCGCCGACATTGCACCAACCTCGTTAAGAGTAGACAGAATAATATAATCGGTAAAACCTTCGTCAACTCCGAGCAAAATGGCTTAGTGGCAAAGATTTGCCTTGCATTTAGGAGCCATTCGTAAATTGGTTTTCATAATTTCCTATTTAGACAAGGTAAATGCCGAAGTAGACTAAAAATCGGCCATAACACGAAAAAAACGTACACGGTAATTAGCCTTAAGGAACCATAAAAAAAAATTAAAAACTCGGTTAGTTCTGGCACGGTATGTATTGAGATCGTTGAATTTCAGCACAACGGGAATGTCGAGGAGAGTCGTCTACCTTCCATAAAATGGTAATCACAGAAAGTATCTGACTCTTAGTTTGTTTATTAGCTGATGTCTGTGTGGGCAAGTTGGTCCGTGTCAAAAATGAACAAATGAAGACAGAAGTAAATGTACAAATTGCATAATAATTGTTTGCTCTTAATCACAAACACGCATGGCAAAACTCACCGCATGGATGTCAATATAGGTTCTGTGCTTTTGCGCATCGGGGTGTAATCCACTGACGGAATCACGCAGAGAGGGATCTCCATTAAGGAAATGGGGCTGACTCAATACAACTGGTACCGTAAGCTTGTATCCCACAAGGGTTTCGTACGTATTCCGCAGGCTTGCGTCAAACGTTCCCTTAACGTGCGTTGGATTTGGGCAAAAACATCTACAAGCAGATCAAATGCAGTCACTTTGTGGTTATAGAATCAAATTTCGTCTTTCAAAGGGACTCTTAAGTATGATATAGGACTCATTCGAATCTACCTAAAGTTCATAATTATCCATTTGGCTAGAAAAAGGTAGAGAGTCATCGCGGATGTACGAGGTGTGTTCAAAACGTATCGCGACTTTTGAATTTTCGCGGGTTACGTATATTCGAATTTCGATTTTTTGTGGCGTTATGTTGGTACTCATGTCTCTCACTTATGCCGACAAGCTCGGCCATTTTGAATGTTCACTTAATTGTTGACAGCTGCTTTGCTTGCACGTGTTTTGGATCGTCTTCGATTTTTACCTATTCAAAAAAATGGTTCAAAGAACCTGTATCAAATTTTGTGTGAAAAACGAAATTAAGTGCGCGGATGCATTCCGAATGTTGACTGTGGCATACGGAGAAGCTACCTTGGACCGAAGCAACGTTTATCGGTGGTACAAAATGTTCTCAGAAGGCCGAGAAGATGTGAACGACGAAGAGCGTGCCGGACGCCCGAGCACTTCAACAACAGACGAAAAAATTAATGAAGTGGAGAAAATGGTATTGGCCAATCGTCGAATCACCGTTAGAGAAGTTGCTGAGGACCTAAACATATCGATTGGCTCGTGCCATTCGATGTTTATCAATGATTTGGGCATGAGACGGGTCGCCGCGAAATTCGTACCAAAATTGCTCAATTGCGACCAAAAACAGCATCGCATGAACATTGCTAATGAGATGTTGGACTCTGTCCGCGACGACCCAAATTTGCTCCAGAGGGTCATAACTGGTGACGAATCGTGGGTTTATGGTTATGACGTGGAAACCAAAGCTCAATCATCTCAATGGAAGCTGCCGCACGAACCAAGACCGAAAAAAGCGCGCCAAGTTCGGTCGAATGTGAAAGTTTTGCTGACAGTTTTCTTCGATTGCAGGGGCATGGTGCATCATGAGTTCTTGCCACAGGGTAGAACGGTCAATAAGGAATATTACCTGCAAGTTATGCGCAATTTGCGCGAAGCAATCCGCCAGAAACGCCCGGATTTGTGGAAGAACAAAACTTGGCTTTTGCACCACGATAACGCCCCTGCTCACACATCGTTGTGCGCGAGTTTTTGGCCAAAAACAACACACTAATGATGCCGCAGCCACCGTATTCCCCAGAATTGGCCCCCTGTGACTTTTTCTTGTTCCCTAAACTGAAGAGGCCCATGAAAGGACGACGTTACGCTACGCTTGACGAGATAAAGACGGCATCGAAGGAGGAGCTGAACAAGATAAAAAAAAATGGTTTTTTGAAGTGCTTCGAAGATTGGAAAAACCGTTGGCACAAGTGTATAATATCTCATGGGGATTACTTTGAAGGGGACAAAATAGATATTCATGAATAAATGAATAATTTTTGAAAAAACACAAAAGTCGCGATACGTTTTGAACACACTATGTATGTAAAGCGTACTTATCGATATCGGGGTCTCCGGTCTCATTGAACAAGTCGCTGCCTCCTCGGAAGCGAGCAATTGGTTCGTTCGTGAGTGAGAACCGTTTTTCAAAATGCAGAGTCCACGGCTTATAAAGGTGAGTACGATATATCTTAATGTTCCTTGGTGGCGTTTCAAACGCTGGAAAAAAATCACCATCTGCAGAAAAAATAACATTAATAAGGCAACGCTTAAGATTTATGTAAACTCGTTTACGAATGTGTACAGTTATTATAAAAAATATTAGTGTGCTTTTCCTACTGTGTGTACTGAACGTAGTACTACTAGCGCACACATGACTATTCAGAGTAGATTAATGACTTAATTAACAGTAATTTTGCATTATGTAATTGCTGCTTTTACATGATTTTAATCTATTGCTTGACATTCGCAATTATTACACTATCAAGACGTGGTTAGGATGTTTAGCTAACTGATTGTTTTAGATATAATTATGTGCTAGTAGATAACTTACCTGTACCCTCCCTTTTGTTACAGCGTTTTCCATACCCTCGAAGAGTCCTAGAAAATAAACAATATCAGCAGTGCTTCATTTGTACTCTTTACTAAGTTAAACTAATTTATATATCAAATTTCAAAACGAATGAATATAACAACTATTCTTTGCTATATGTTGGGCTGATTAGGCCAGTAGAACTAAACAGCCACACTTGCACTATGCGAAACCTCACAAGTCTTTAAATACGCAAAACCACGCGTTACGATAGTGATACTTATTTTTATGAAATATTTCTTAGGATGGTAAGGACTACTTACTTCGAGTCGAGGCGCTGTATAATGTGGTTGGCCCTTTTTGTATCGCTATACACCAGCACATACGGGTATGCCGTCGTGTCGTTGTATCCTGTAAAAAAGGCGAACCTACCTTGATGATATGGTAAAGCGCTATTGGGGTTTGTGGCCACATCTGGATCGGTAAATCTGTAGCAATGCAACAAAAAGATACACGCATTATTATCCTAACTCATTTAAGTTTAATGATTAATTGTTGCTCATCGACAAATAGTGCAATCAAACCACAACCTTATATATATATATATATATATATATATATATATATATATATATATATATATATATGCATTTGCAATAATGCAGAGTTCACCGGGGATGTGACCTACGTATACATTCCCTTGCTTTTGATGTGCTCTATCGCAGGTTAGATCAGGGAACTTGTACTTAAACGCATGCTCATGACATTATATAAAGTGAGTCTTCGTATACGAAACATCGCGTGAAAGGTTTTTGTACACAAGGCTTTATGTGTAAAGCAAGTGGCTTCTTCGGCACTAGATAAAGGGCCCATTACAAATGTCATGTTGAGTTTTTTTTTCTAGGTGGTCTGTAAAGTTCTAAAGTTTGTGTACTAAAAGGTAAGTTATCCAGTACTAAATATTCCACTAGTGTGCTTTCGTGGCATAGTTTGGGTGCAAGTGTCACCCATGCGCTTTTGGCAAGCCCAACGAAGGCTTTACAGAGTAATTTTATTTTATTTGTGTCTTCATGATCTGGTGTAGTCAGTGTACATCATATCGTCTAGTGTAAAATAAGGGGTAATTGTGCAATGGTAGTATATCACTATAGAAACTATTTTTGTTCTAAATAAGTTTTAGTTTTACGTCAGTAACGCCTTCCACTAGAATCGTGGCAGCGGTGACCCTTTTCTTCTACATTTCTCCTATAGAGCAGCATTAGATAGTTACTATTTATAGTTAGCAATAGATGGTTTAGTGGCATTTATGTTATTGACAGGGCAAACTATGCGAATGGCTTTGTCGTTAAATGGCAAAGACACTTGCTAGCACGTTCTGTGGCTCAAACTCAGAGCCGACCATTTTTTATTTGGTTGTTGTGGATTGCAGCCTAAGCAATGTGAGTAACGGAGTGAAGTTCGATTGTATTGCGAAGAATTGGGACAAAAACAAAAAACGTGGTTAGAAGAAGACTATAGTACATGATCATTTCCAATTTCGTGTTTTTATGTTTTAACATGATTTGTCTGATCATTACTCGTTTAACCTATTTTAGTTTCTCTAACAATAATTGGCGGCAAGCTACGTTTACAAATGCACCTTGTTACATTGCGTAAATACAATTAGGCGATTCTGCTAGACTACAGAGACAGGTACTAGAAATTGCGTTGGTGCTTGCTATATTATACGGTGTTCTCATAAATTCTATCTACCACGCATTTTATTTATTTCTTAGACGCCGTGAGCATTTTACATGCCACTTCCGTGAGCAGTTTACAATGACCATTAATCGCGCGCGGCTTGACGGCCAACTCTAGATGAGCGACGGCATAGCCGGACATAAACATTCATTGAGAAGCATAGTGATAAGTTGTCCCATTGCTCGGCAACTAGATGAGAAGAGAAGTGCGACGCACATTATTGCGAAAAAGTGAGCAAAATAACCAGCAGCTCCGGGCCGCGTTATTTGCACAGGCTAACGGCACAAGTGCACCTTGCATCCCGTCACCTCAGATTTGGAACAGGTAATTAGTACAAAAAAGCAAATACTTGTCGCCAAACTGCTACCAGCAAAATCAAATAAACGACTGCGAGAAACAGATTTTAGAGACAATGTGTATGACAATCTAGAAGACAGGAAGTTTACAGTGGTATCCCAGAGTCATTACCTTTAGCAGATTAGCCGAAGCAGGTTTGAGATCACCAATAGCTAACTGAAGTTCATTTTACTGAATCGGTTTAGTCATTGTCGTATCTTTTACATGCTGCAAGAAGTCCAACGCGACGACATTTATGCAAGCGTCAACAGAGGACTTGTTAGCGTACGAAAAAATGAACTAGAAACTTACCCGCTAAAAAAATACTCGTCGACAGTGGTAGTTACGAAGAGTGTCTTCTTGACGAGAGGGAAGCCCCAAAAGCGACTTTTGCCGTCAGGTAGAAAATAAGCCATGGCGGCGTAGTTTGCGGTTGTAATTCTATCATGTATGCTTCCGTTCGACAAACTCGGCTCGAAAAAGTACATTTGCTCGTCGTAAAACCCAATAGTATTGTTTTTATAGTCAATTAAATCCTTGTGGCGTGTAACCCTAGAAAAAGCCAAAACCGAAACAAAACCAAATCTGCAATATTAATCTTTATATATTAAACTGCATCATCCTCACAGCTTAAATGCACCAAAGAAAACGCACTTATTTTGCGAGAGAGTACAGCGAGTTAGACACCACTACTTCTTAATAAAAAATAAGTGGAACTAAGTTCTGCTCAGTGAAGGTGTATGTTGTATTCAGCCCCTAAAACCTTTTCAGCCTCACCCTGGGCCAATATTTAACGTTTACGGGATCGCTTTTAGCATTGCCTCATAGACGGAACCCCATAAATACAAATGTTCAACGGTAGAGCTCGAGCCAGCGCACTTTTTTTGTGAGGTTGGGAAAAATGCTTTATGCACACCCAGCACAGTTATCACTGTCCGGGCTTGTAGAAGCGCGTAGGTAGTGTGGGACTCCCCGATGGCATGGGGTTACCCACTAAAAAATTCTAGTCTTCACATTTACCCCCCCCCCCCAGGGTTCGGTACTGTTTGCCAGTTTTTCAAGAGCCCGCGCACCTATGTATCTCTTTCGGGCGCAAGGCGCAAGCGAATGCACCACGCCACCGGGCTCGACGTATTCAGCTCCTATGATCAGTATTTATAATGTGGCAATTCAACAGTACAATCCAGCAAATTACACAAATCTGTCGATGTGTAAAACCATATACGCCGATGCATGTTTATTCGGTGTCAGTATCGCACGGTTTCTTAGCCCTTTGCTCCAAAAATTCGGAATAAAGCTACAATTATAATAGGGAGAGCATAAAGATTTGACACGTTGTAGTGTGTTATGTTGTAAACGGATTTGGTCTTTTTTTGTATTGCAGGAAAAAAATGTCATGAATCATACGGACAATGTATCTGTGTCAGCTGCTGACGATGTGAACGTGACCGCGCAGATGTGAGCTAAACTACCTACTAAAGTGGGTAGCTTTTATATCGCTATTTTTATATGTTAACTCCTTTATATATATATATATATATATATATATATATATATAAATATATATTTATATATATAAATATATATATATATATATATATATATATATATATATACATATATATAAATATATAATCGTACACGGGCAATTGCCTTACGCAAGATCTAAAAATATATATTAATTCAGGTCTTATTTTAAACCGTCGTCATGCCCATTCGGACGAATATAATGAGAACATTTTGGCTCCCCTTCCCTCTAAGAAGGCCAGATGGAACCCACAAGACCTTGAACTTTTAGCAACATTAGAAGCAGATTTTATATTATATAAGCATAACAAAACACCTAGAGAAATTGACAACTTTTTAGCTACTAAATTTAACTCACGCTTACTTGGGGCGATCAGAAGCCAACGTTATTCTCAGGCGCATAAGGACCTGGAAGAAGACCCCCGTAAAAAGAGGTCTTACCTGGATTTCAACCCTGACGGATCTGAGCTTCCTGGGCCTAGTCGGCCTCGATACTCTGTCTCAGATGGCCTGTATAATTCCTCCTAAACTGATATATTATATCCAATATTCAAGCCCTCACAAACACATTTCCCAAACGCAACATAATTTCAACAGACCTTACGCATCTGTCAAATATAATTTGCTCAGGTGAGGACCACACTATCGTCTTAAACGACTTTCTGTATAAACATTTTACACACACTGTCCGACGTCATGCCTTTAACAAAATACCTTCCACTGAAGCGCGAGTATCTAAAAAGCAACAGCGACGCCAGGACTACGCAACCACTTAAAAACTGTTTAGCGAAAACCGATCCAAATGCGCTCATGAGGTGCTGGACGGCGAACACACCATACACAAAATGCAGGCCACCGAAGTTGTAAAACACTGGGCCAACACGATGACACAACCGCCCCCTGAACCACTCCTTTGCCCAGTATACACTCCCAACTCTCTCTTCGAGGTTTTCCTCCCCATCTCCCTAAAGGAAACCCACGTAGCTCTCTGCGGACCTTTTAAAGAACTAGGATTGGACGGAATTTTTTCATCCCTCCGTAAACTCCCGTGAAAAGTAGTATGTTGTCCTCTTAACATTTTTAAATGTTAAACGCTAATTAACAATCCTATTAATTAGCGATATTGCCACAGCTCATGAAACTGTTCGCTTAGCGTGCATCCCTAAAATTAACAATGCCACATCCCCAAGCAATCTGTGACCCCTATCTATTAGCTCATACTTATAACGAACGCTTAAAAAAATTCCCTAGAGGCCTCCAGAACTCTATTGAGCTTCTGCCAATCCAGCGAGCGTTTCTCCCCTATAATGGTACCTTTGAGAATCTTGCGGTTCTGGATGGCATCATTAACGATGCCAAGTCTGACCTCCGTAAGGCGTTCGACATGGTGAGTAATGACTCCGTCCTGTGGTCACTCCGGACTCGCGGATACCCGGAGGTATTCATGAATTACATCGAACGCTTGTACCTCTCATCTAAAACTCTTATAGAATTTGGACAAGAATGTCGCACATTTCAGCCAATTAGGGGTGTTAGGCTGAGAGATCCTCTGTCCCCCCTTTTATTTAATCTAGTTCTTGACAACATTCTTTCAAAATTAGACAAAACTAATATCGGGTACCAACTTACTGATGAGGGCTTAGCTTTTGCGAATGATCTTATCCTTCAAGCCTCCACAAAATCTACTCTCCAACGGCTCTCTAATTTTTCGGACCCCCTTTTGAAGTCCCAAGGCTTTGAAATTAATACTAATAAAAGCTTTACTTACCTGTCGCCCACCTATTTAATAGGAAGGAAGGTAAAGGTTTTCTTAATACCGTACCAGAATTTACCGTTGGAGAGCGGCAATTGCCAGCTAAAGGTATGAGCGATCGATGGAAATATCTGAGAGCCGACTTTGACAGCAATGGCAGAATTGACTCCACCAAGGATATACGAGTGTACTCCTCGTACTCCTTAATTTACTCAACGAACTCACGATAGCTCCCCTTCGACCCCACCAAAGACTCATATTTTTAAAGACTTTCTCATTTCCAGCCTCCTATATAAACTGGTCTCCGATCCCAGACCATCTCACGCACTCTTTAGCGACCTAGATAAAGAGATCAGAAAGGTTGTTAAATCGAAATGGCTTAAGCTTTTAAACTCGGTGCCAAACGCCTACCTGTACACGCACACAGCACACGGCTGTCTGGACAATCCCGTGCCTACAAACATTTATCCCCAGACTCCGCCTCTTTCGTCTGACAGCACTACAACACGCACCCTGGGGTCCAATGGATGCTAACCACCGAGCACTTAAAAAAATACCTGCCGAAAACAAGACTTCTTTGCGAGCGCTTGGGAACCTCTATTGAGGTCGCTACACAAGGGACCGATTACTGGTCTCAACAGCTACACAACACGTTCGATGGGGCACATTAAAAAAAAACACACGAAACGCCCCTTGTACATTACTGGATTAAGGCTATGCCCTACCTATCTGGTAAGGAATATTTAAACCTACTAAAGCTCAGAATTAATGCACTACCAACGCGTGACAGATTGGCCGCGAGACGCCCGAGCTACAACAAACGTTGTAGGCACCGGTGTCATGCGCGTGAGACGTTGACTCATGTCGCTCAGATGTGCGATACAACACACAAACAAACTATAAAGAGATATAATGACGTCAGTAATCGCGTGGCGTGTCGCCTCTACGAGAGGGGTCATGCGGTGGTTCGTGAGCGAGTATTCCGTTCACCGGGCGCACCGGGTGTAAAGCCCGACCTCGTAATAACAACGCCTATCGAGATCTGGGTTTTAGTTGCCGAAGTTTGCGGCCCGAACAGGTCCCTGGCAAAGGCGCGGCAGGTCAAGATCACCAAATATGACGTTGAATTCCTAAAACTGGCGCTTCCCGACCCGCAAAAACCTTGCAGATTCGGATCCATCACTATCTCTATGAGTGACGTATAGGACTCCGAATCTGAGAGTTCGCTCTTGGGGCTCGGCGTCACGAAAAGGGATCTAATAAATCTTACCGTCTCAACGTTGCAAGGGACCTTGAGGATATACCGCTTGCACCGAGTCCATAAGAGCGCGGGCTACCATCAAGCAAGGATACAAACAGCTGAATCTTAACCTCACGTGACAACTTTTTACCACAATTTTTATTAAGGCGAGCACTGCCGAGTGTGCAAACGTATTGATTAATATATCATCACAATATTTTCTATAAACATATAGGGTTTACCAGTATAGTTAAATTCACCTTTTAGGATTTTAATATTTTTTTATTGAACAGTACGATACGTTTGTTTAATGTTTCATATGTTAATAGTCAAATAATAGTTGCTACTGCTACGGAATTTCTGGCAGTCCTTCCCCCGTCGATGGAAGCGACCCCACTACCGCCACTGCGCTACAACGTTGAACCTCTATGGAGATATGCTGCACCAGGTACTCCCCAACTCGCGCATTCTTTGTAACAGCAGTTACTCTCTTTCCAAGCTCCTTGAGGAACTTGATGGTCGCCTCGCTTATTGGCCTTAGCGTTTCCACGGCGATCGGCTGAATTACGTATTGCGGCGAGAACTCCCTGTACTTCGACAGTTTGCAACATTCACACGTGCGCTCGCGCCAGCTTCTCGACTTGTGCGCGCAATGTAACTGTTGGCGAGTGTACATGAAACCGTCGCGTCCCACACTAGCAGACGATCCCGTTCCCATGGTGCTAGGGTTTTTCCATCTGGGCGTAGAAGGCTGTTGGCGCACATACCGAGGGGCTCTTTTATTGAAGGAATCTGGGAGCTCTGCAGAGCACGGTGTACGACATCGTTGATGGCAAAATGTCTCAAACGGCGACCGGCACCGAACCTGCAGGACAACGCATGTTCCGCTGTAGTGGTAGCTTTGGACCGACACAGGTTGCAGACGTGCTCTGCGCAGACAGCCTCCCCAAGCCGCAGACCCGAGACGATGCAAAGTGCGTTATTGTCCAGCATCGTTCCCAGTTGCGGCGAAGGGAGGGCCTGCAGCTACTTTCCGCTCATTGGATCCAAAAAGACCTTCAGGCGAGCTTTTCCTTTTAACTCTAGGGTTTGTGCTAGAAGCGCGTCTTGCCTCTTTTTCACCACCAAGTGGTCTAGTGCTCCCTGAATTTTTCGCTCGCGGGGCTCTCCCCAGCAAACTCGAAACTCCTCCAGGGCCTCTTCGGAGGCCCAGGCCAGCTGAACTGGGGTATCTTCATCTCCAATCGAAAGTAATAAATCCTTAAATGTTGTCAAGGATCCCAAGTAGCACGAAAAAAAATCCTTTTAGAAGAAGGTGATCAACGCAAAAGATACGTCAGGCGAGGAGTGGAGAGACTTTGTCGCAAGAGGTATAACGCCGGGTGGGCATCTAGGGTTTGAAGTCTGCTGCACCAGCTTCTGACTTCAACAAGTTTTCTGCGCAGTACACCCTCCAGCGCCGCATCGGTAAGGGGGCTCCCAGAAGCTCGATATTGTCCTCGGCTGCTAATCGAATGTCGGGTAGTATTCCCCGCAAGCTTGAAATAGGCTCGTCGCGGTGCTCCTCTGATAGTAGAAAGCTCGCATTTATTTGCGTTGAGTGTTAAGCCGGAGCACGCTTGAAATTCCTGAACAGTCTTGATGTCTGCCTGGATCGTTACCAGGTCACCTGCCAGCGTTGCGTCATCAAGCAACCACGGTCGAAACTCTGATCAAAGCTTCGCCTGTAGTTCAGCGATAGCGATACAGAAGAGGGCTAGCCCACACGCCTTGTTGTACCCCACACATCGACTTGAGCGTCTTCCCTTGTCACAGAAGATTAGAGGGCAGTCTATACATCTGGTATACAGTGGGTAAATAGCGGGTATCGATATTTTTACAGCATTGAGTAAATGATCTCGACGAAGCATGTTAAAGACGTTTTGAAAATCGAGCTTGATTAAAGCTTTTCCTTGCCCTCTGTTCGATTTGATGAAAGCGGCGGCCGCATGCACAGCCGCTTCTGCTCCTCCTTTTATCCCGCACCCTAGTTGCATGGGAGCCACTAGCTCGAGAATAGCCGTCATAGTGTTTTTCATTAAAATCTTACCGACCAAACGACGCAGGGTAAGCCCCACGGTGATTGGCCGAATACCCCCGAATGTTGCGCCGTAAAAAGTGGATAGCGTGAACTCTGGAAGTCGCCCGTTGACTGCTAGAATAACGAAGTAACGTAACGCTTGCAACAGAGGGTTGCTACCATCCTGGCGGCAACCTATGAGATCCTTCAGATGCCGAGGGCGAAGATTATCCGGACCGCCACTAGAACTGCTTGGAAAACTTCCAATGGCGATTCGAATCTCCTCAGTCGTGACACCAATTTCAGACGCTGGGGGTGCCGGCGTCGGCGCCTCAGAGAACGCTGGATCCGTGGGGTGTGCGGGGTGCTTTTTCAAACTTGCTCTAGTATTTGCGTCGATTGGGGCAATCTAATCTGTAGAAAGCAGGGCCCGAGCAGCGGAAAAGACGTCCCCCTGGGACAGCTTTGACTGCACGATCTTTGCTCTACGACTGGCGTCGTCAGTACTTGTAGCTCGCAAAGGTCGTCCATTGGTTACGTGAGGATTCTCTTCCAGGCGTGCGCCTCTGCGAAATCTAAGTAAATTTTCGCGTAGGACTGAGGTGAGCGTGCGCCCTTTCTCCTTTTTCACCGGTATACTTAACATCACTGTTGGAAATTCTAGTGCTGGCTGGCCACCGAGCACACCTCGTTGATAGTTTTTGACAGTTCGACGGCAACATGTTCTCTTAAACTACAGGGAATGCAGGATATCATCTTTACTTTGGACTTGATAGCGGCAGCCTTTAATACGTACGTTGGAGAGCTATTTCCTGGCGGGTTTGCTTGAGAGTGTGCGTTGGTGACAGAAAAGCAATTTGATGAATGTGTCGAAGTGGCGTCAGTGTGAGCTGTTGCTTGTGGTTGAACGGATGAAGTAAGCCAGTGCTTTATATCTGATTGACCATTTAACATGATGGTGTTTGCGAGTTTGTCCCCTCAGGCTCTCCAGTCGAGGCTCGAGTCCACGCACTGGACTCCGCCGAGAGCAGCGGCGTTGGCGGACTCGGGTTGAGTACAGCATTAATGGCCTTCTCCAATTGTTGGCGTAAATTGGAGGCTAGCGGCTTTGCAGAAGACGCCAAAGATTTAGTCAGCGACTCATGTGTGCCGAGCAGCCCCGGAAGGACGGATGAGACCACCTTTTCGATGATCTTTCCAATTTGCACCATGATTGCGTCGATTATTTGATGGATGACCTTTGCGGATACCGCCATGACCATTGTGTCTAGGCTATGGCCATGTGCCGTATCGCTTGTGGTACTGGCCGCCGTAGAGACTGGTGCTGCCCAATTTTGACTTCGGCTGGCGGAACGCTTGTTTTCTGCGGTACCTTGATCCCATTCTGTACGACCGCAGCGAAACTGCGTCTGCTAAATGACTCTGACGGTTTAATCTCTGCGATTGGAGCACAGAGTTTAACTGGCGCGGTATCCGTGTTTTGCTAAATCACGCAAATAGAAGATCTCTTAAGAAGTTCCATGCGATTTAAGCGATGGGAACACGGTCCCCAGGTGGCCTCATGGCCGGCTTTACATAGACGGCATCGCGCTGCGTCTTTGCAATCTTTTTGCAAATGGTTGGTAGATCCGCATCGTCTACAACGAGGGGCCTTCAATGTACAATCAGGCTTTATATGAACTAAACTGTAGTATCGATAACACTGTAGAGGTTCGCGGTAGAGTAACGCCATGGGTTTTAAGGCCCAAGTGAACCTCCGTCGGAAAATTATTGCCCGAAAATGTCAGGATGACACTGTCCGTCGCCATGACGAATCCGGTTCTGATGTTCTTGGACCGGACACGAATAGCATCGGCGACGCCGAGCGGCCCCGAAGCATTTACGATTGTTGCCTCAGTTAGCGTGGGGTGTACCCCGCATATTTTTCCTTTAAGTGTTGATCTCGAGCCACTAGCCCTGGCGCTTACAGCCACCCCGCCTAGTGTCTGCAAGCTGAGCAAAGTGGCCCGGTTTTCAATGTCTTCCGCAACGATAATTAGTTCTCCTGCTCGAGAAAAGCGCGGTTTTTCTACCTTGTCTTTAATATGCTTCACGATATCGTCACATACAGCATTGAAGTTTGACCCCAACAAGTTATCTACAGCGGAGAAAATGGTTGCTTCGGCTCTCTCCTTCGCGCAAACAGTTGGGATGTTCTTCTGTATCGTAACTGGATTTGCAACAATTTTTCTGTTTGGTCCGACTTTATTCCACCCTTCGTCGGATTAATCATCGAGAGAAGCGCCACTTTGTTCTGTCCCAAAATTATAGTTTTACAGTCTTCTGCTTCCTTGGCGCCGTTACCATCTGTATCAGGCCCCGCATCATCTATGGATTCATCATCAGCATCAGCACATCTCCGTGCCGCTCGCGTCTTCGCCGGTTTGCCACTATGTTGGGGTGTTTGCCGCTCTCTTAGAGGGCGCTGCCCTTTCCCCGACATTAGCAGAGGCCACACCATCACCAGGGTTTCTCCGCCTCTCGCCACTTGCGTCGCGCACTCTCTCCGTTCCATAACCGACCGAGACAGACGTGTCAACGACGCCGATGCTGGTGCCACTACCACCGTTGGACCCAGCAGAGCCTCGAACACGTATTCGGTTGTCTTCTACTCTTGGAGGAGGAGCGGCGGGCGGAGGTGAACGTTTCACCACCATGTGTACCGCTGATGCACTCACCTGATGTTTAGCGCAGCCAATAGGCGAGCAGAAGACGTAACTTCCAGCTGCAACAACAGTTGCTGGTGGTGATAGCGACTGCCGTTACAGCTGTCAAGGCTCCCGCTGCTATGTGTTGCCTGGCCGGTTGAAGTGAAAATGTCGATATTCGGATGATGATGGAGATAATGCTGAAGGTGTTTCGATGATGATGGAGATGATGCTGAAGGTGTTTCGATGATGATGGAGATGATGCTGAAGGTGTTTCGATGATGATGGAGATGATGCTGAAGGTGTTTCGATGATGATGGTAAAGCTGTTCCAACAATTATGATGCTAAATGAAGTAACTAATGAAAAAGGCTAAGTAAGCACAGCGATGATAATGATGACTAGGATGTTGAAGGTGAGGATGAATATGACTCTGACGATGATGGTTAAGATGGAGATGAAACTGACGATGATGGCGATGAAGGTGATGATGCTGACTATGGAGTGCTGATGATAACGGAGGGTCGTAATGGCAAAAGAGTGCTGGCAGCTAATTATGCAGTTGAGAGGTGGTGATGATGATGATGACAATAACTGTTCAGGCATACACTGTACGTATAGTTAATGCGCACCGAAGTTAGCAGCAAAGTTTCACGCTAATTGACTCTTTTGGTCTCAAAGGTTGCTAAGCTCGCGAATGCCTATGGATGTCTGCACTAAATTCTAAATTTAGAGATACTTTCCAAAAGCCACACACGAACACGTCCGCACCGGCGAGAACGTAAACAAACACTGATTTTAATATTATATATATATATCACACAAGATATCGAAATAGTTTAAATTATTCAGATATATTATTAAAGAAAAACATACATCTGTTCACCATCCCATTGTGCTTTTCAAGCTATAAACTATTGATGTTAAACATATAAAATGCCTATGTTTTGTATGTTTGAATATAGATACATGCGGGTATATTTAAGATGGACTCAAGCATCCGCGTCATATGCGATGTCGAAGGCACACCTAATCGCATGTGCTACCGTTTAAGAAAACAGGAAATAAAAATATGAAAGCTAGCTAAACCGTGGAGAGTCCAAACCAGGAAAACAAAGATGAGTGCAACCGCGTTATCGAAAATATCCTTGTAGTAGAGTATATTTTAGAGTTCAGCTACGCTTTAGTGTAACCAGTTTGACATCGCAGGCGCCAGTTTGACATCTGAACGCAGGACTTATCAAACCTAAGTTAGCCAAGCAATATGCAGCAGTACCTGGACGGCTAAGCGAGTGACAACTTTACGCACGCGTGCTACTTCAATGAGCCTATTTGTGCTTACTTCAAACGAATAAACAATACTGTAAAACGGTTACTGTATTCATGTGTATTGTTGTATGCACATTCCATACAAAACGCATCTCAAAAGATGGGTACCACAGTAATCTTACCTGTACGCATACGGACCGAGCTCACGCACAATAGGCACTTTTCCAGCCACAAAGTCGTTATAATTGGTCAAGTTGAATACGTAGAGTAATTCGAAAGAATCAATTGGAGGATCCATGAATATCCTTCCCATTGTAGAATTTATCAGTATAGGCCCAGGTCTTTCCCGACGTATTTCATCCAAAGTCCAGACAAATAAGCCTATGTCCAGAGCTATCAAAACAACTACAGCTTCTGCAATTCAGAAACCGAAAGCGTATGGTCGATGTAGGCAGACAATAGGCTACATTACAGTCACAGAATATGGCAACATGACAATAAATATAACACTGGCTCGGTTAGAAGCACAAGGAGATCCTTCAATATATACCCTACAAAAATATATGGGGTATATAGCACGGCAAGGCCTTGAGTATGGACGACTCCCCAACTAAGCTCATGAGGATTTCCATTTAAAGTAGCCAAAACTTCAGACTCATATACTGGCAACTTAATTTTTACTAAATGCGTATTTAGTAGTATCATTCACGCCACTTAGCGGGTGTGTACAAGTCGTTCCTGTAGTAGTTGCAGATAAATAATAATGAACCAATCAAAATGAATTAAAAAAATATAGTTTATTCATTTCGTAATATATATTTATTTTTTGGAGGAGGTATTAAATGCAGTTACGCATTATCGCTACGAGTCTCCATCTCTAGCAGTGTGGGACTCGACCCCAACGGTTGGATGTTACTCCATTGAGACTCATACCCACTAAACGCACCTCCCCCCTTAAGCTACACTCGTTAATAGCCCAGATCTTCATAAAAACAGTACTATGGACTATCAGGAGAAGTGGCGAGCGCCCCTTCAGATCAATTGGCTGGGGTCGCCCAGAGGATCCAGCATTTGTCTAACACCTGCAAGCCTGTTTTCTTTGAGCTGCACTTCTCTGTGGATGCTTTCGGGTTGAAGCCGCAGTTGTGCCTGTCTTTCTTTGCACTTTTCATGTTTCTCCTGGAGGACTTCATTTGCTGTAGCTGCTTCCAGTTTCCAGGCCTGCCCACTGCAGACAATGTATTCTGTAAACTTTATTACGCAGGATTGAAGTGGATCGCTTATCTCGTGGTGTGGGTCTTCCTCCCTGGCCCAATTCACTCGGACGAGTCTGCTTGTCCTTAACCGCGCAGCCTCCCAGGCCAAGTACTGTAGCAGTGTGTGACTTGGAGTGCCCTCGTGTGCCTCTTGGCAGAATACGCACATCGGCCACGAAGCCCTTCCAATTCGGGACAAATACATGTTGAAGTTTCCGTGTTCTGTGAGGATTTGGGTGAGGTGATAGGTGAAGTCTCCCCCAGGCCTTTCTATCCATGCCTTGATGTCTGGCAGCAATACGCGCAGGGATCCTCCAGGATCCCCGGGGGGGGGGGGGGGGGGATGGTGTCCCACTCCTCCTGCCATGTCTTAATTGTGTCGTTTTTCTCACTGTATTTTCCGTCTGGGTAGGGTACCTAATTTCCATAATTGCTTCCTTCCGAGTGCCTTGAGATCCCAGGCGATCGACCCTGCCAGCACCAGAGCGCATTTGTGCTGATTGTGCGGTACCCCTGGATTACCCTCAAGGCTCCCACCCTCTGGGTCCTCCGTAGAACTTGTTTCGCTTTCTTTGTCTTAAGAGTTGCTCTCACCCAGACTGGCGCTCTAAATAATGCAATTAATTCCGCGACCGTCATTAGCAGTGCCCTTGTGCGGGCCCGGGGGCCATGGATGTTCGGCAGAATCTTGGCTATAGCACACACTGCCTTGGTTGCTTTTGTCGTTGCCTTTTTTATGTGGCTGAGGCCATTCATCGCAGTATCCAGTGTGACCCCGAGGTAGGGGACTTCCTTTACCATTTTAATATTCTCGCCGTCAAGCTCTAGAGTAAGCGGACAGATCCTCTTTCTCCCTATGAGGAGTACTGCTTCGCTCTTTTCAGGGGCCAGTCTAAGTCCCGCTGCTCTCATCCACTCTGACATCAGGTAAACAGCTTTATTCATATTTAATTCTAGTGCGTCGGCAGTTTTAGCCTGCACGACTATCGCCAAATCGTCGGCATAGGCCACTGTGTCCACTCCTTTGGGCAGGCCTGTCAGACGTAGGACGTCGTCGTAAGCCAAATTCCAGACAAGTGGGCCAAGTATAGACGCCTGCGGGACCCTGCCGTGCCTGTATGGTGGAACTTCGTAGCGAATCCGCCCTACTTAAAACGCGTTGTATCGCAGTTAGTACTAACCGGTTCTTGCGGAAGCCGTATTGTGTGCCCAAAAGCAGGCCGCGTTCCTCTGCGGCCTCAGTCTTTCCTCAATTATGGCCTCTTATCTTTTTGCCAGCGCACTCAGCCGGCACATCGGCCAGTATCCCCCCTTCGCCTTGGGAATGAGGACGACTTCAGCACGCTTCCAAGATAGCGGAAAAGTGCCGCTTTTGAGCAGGACATTGAAAGAGTCCGCTACTATCTCAGGGTGCTCCGTTAGGATAAGTTTCACTGCCTCAGGGGGGAACTCCGTCTGATCCGGGGGCTTTTCCAGTCTTTTGCCTGTAAGCTGAGCGTAGAACCTCGTGTGGTTAAATAGACGGAAACTCGCCCCCACATTCCAGCCTGGGAATGTTCTTATAAATAGCCCTTTCGAAAGGTGCGTGGGTCGGGAACAGCTTAGTTAGAACTGCCTTGGGTTGCTGTTCGTTCGAGAAAACAGGAGTATTTTTTTTATTCCCCCTGACTATCTTGTAAGGTTTCCCCAGGGATCGTCCTCCAGAAGCTTTCTATGGCTTCTAGCTTTGCTATCGACTCTGGCTTGCTTGAGTAAGGCCCGGTTTCTCTTATACTCTTGCAATGCTTGATTGCGTGCGTCTGCGTCTCGTTGTTTCAGTTTGAGAGCAGGCTTCGCTTTGCAGCACTCTTTACGTTTGTCTGCGATCTCCTGCGTCCACCAATATTTAGGCGGGACGTTTCCTCGCCTGGGGTGAGCGCTGTTGGTACACGTAGTCTTCAAAACCTCTACAAGAAGTGCTTGTAGATCGTCTGCAGTTATGTTGGGGCTGGATAGGGCTTTTCTTTTCCTCCCAAGTTCGTCCTTGAACCTGGACTCGTCTGTGAGTCTGAGTCGCTTCTTAAGGGGAGGGAATGATCGAAGGTTTTGAATTCTGAGTCGAGTCTCAATGCAGTAATGGTCGCTCAGGTTTTCCTCGTCTACTAGAACCTTCCAGCTTATAGCTTTTAGCGCGAGAATGTCGTTGCATAACGTGATATCCACGTAAGACTTGCTGACGTGGCGGTGGAAAGAAGCTTTTTTTCCGTCGTTTAATACTTGAAGATCGAGTGATGCTGCCCATTCTCGTAGAGTGCTGCCCCTTTTATCGGCTCGAGGTGATCCCCAGACTTCTGACGCTGAGTCAAAATCCCTGGTTATTAGCACTCCGTTTCTGGTCTTCGTGTCGCGTATCGATTCTGCGAAGTCATCTAGGAAGCGCTCGAAATCTTCGTGCAAGCAGTTGGGGCTGCTGTAGGCAAAATATATTCTGCCGACCTATTTTACTTCGATTCAGCAAAACCCATTTCCGTGTCCTCTCTCAAGCACCTGTAAATTCTGTTTAGTTATGAGCGCTGTCTCTAGCATAGGGTCTGTGTCACAGGTCTCTGATTCTTCGGTTTTTCTCCTGTTGGGTTCGCTAAGGGCCATCACATCAGTTTTTCTTCTCCACGCTTCTATCATATCATGGACCGGCCTGCTTTATTGCACTTGGCCTGAATTATGATGATTTCGCTAATCATTTTTTGCGGAGGAGTCGCGCCGGGTCGAATCTCTAGCCGCGCCCTTGGGCCCCTGTGTCCTCTATTCGTAGAGCCCCTATAGGACATTAGCAACAGCCTGTTGTTTGGTCGTAGGCTCCTCGATCTTCTTATTTGGCTCTACATGCCCTGTCTTGTCCCTGCTAGCTTGCCTCACAGCTTGGCGCTCCTGCATTTTAGTTTTAAGAAGTTTGAGATATTTGGGGCATGCTGCGGATCTAGCTATGTGGCCCTCGTCGTTGCATACGTAGCATTTAGGGAGTACTGCCTTACAGCCACGGGCTAGATGGTCCTCCTGCCCACAGCGATAGCATGTTTGCTTATCTGCCTTCTTGTTTTTACATGCCAATGCCGTGTGCCCGATTTTATGGCAATTGTAGCACGTGGAAAGGGTTATCCATTCCTCGACTCTACAACTGCTTCCTCCGACGGTCACGATCTTATTCAGTAGGATTCTGCGGGCTTCAGTCCTTAGTTAAGGTGACCAAGCACTGCCAACTGCCTCTGTTCTTAGTAGCCCTAGAAACTTCCGTGCGAATCCTGGTAGACTCTTGAATTTTCAGTATCTTCCGAATACCCTGTTCTGTAGAAAGTGCCGTGAGTAACGGGCTGATTCCCCGAAGGACGACAGTTGCTGTGGGGCCGCTGTGCTGCCTAGTGTCGACCTCTCTGCCCGTCTTTTGTCTGAGGACGTCTACAAACGTTGTGCTGCTGCCTGGGCTTTTTTCTTCAACTCTTAGGAGGATGTACCCTCCCTTACTAGTAAGGACTGTCCCTTTTACCCCGCTGTCCGCTATGTTGACTAGTGGGATCCTAGTCTGATCTTAACAGAAATATATTCCTTCTGCCCTCTCCGCGAAGTTGCCTCAACATCGCGTTGGCGCGGCACACGTCCTTCTCGGGTGATGTCGACTTTACACCCTATCTTCTTACAGCATGCCTCTATTGTATTCCTTCTGGCGGGTCCTTCCCATTCTGGAGAAATGTACGAAGCCATTGGGTTCTGAGAGCCAATGTTGTGTCCTTTTTCTAACGTCTTGTGAAGAACTGCTAAGAAGCCAAGCGTTTCCTCTAGGCCGACAGCACCCACCACTAGTATGCTTGTCAATAAAGCAGACGCCTCAGCATCCTGCTCCTCTTCAGGTTCGGTTTCATCTGTTTTTTTTTTAGCTCGAGCTGGGCGCTAGTTCTGGGGATTGCGACTCCTCCTGCCCGTAGGGAGGCCGCCTTTTCCGCCATTGGAAATTGTTCTGTAAGTTTCTTGAGCAGAGCCTTGTCCTAATAAGCATTACCTTGATTTCACGTGAGGTAGTTATGTTGTCCGTAATGAGACCAGTAGTCTTGTACATAGATAGCAGCCACGCCTCCTTGATGAGGTCTATTAGACCTTCGAGTGTTGCCGTTTCGGCCATCTGCTCTTCGAGGTGTTTCGTCTTGACTATCTCTATCTGTTCCTTTTCTAGCTTTTTCTGACAGGCTTTGCATCGTAGCTCTGCCGCGGGTGCGGTGCTAAATGAGGGCCATGCCTCTTTCTGGGCTAGTCTCTGCAACTCAAAGGCGAGAGCCGCGGCTTTATAACTCTCAGCTTCCATCGTGAGGTTTTGCGTACGTGCGGCATTCTCGTCGGCCTGCTTCCGGAGAATTGCTTTCTCCTCCCCCGTTATCTTTTTGGATTTTTTAGTCCCCATACCGCCTTATATTCCCCTTCTACCTTCCCATACCGAGGCGTGTGATAGCGGCCTTAATGTCCACCTGGGTGGTTTTGTGCTTATGTTTTAGTGCCTTGATGTGTTCTGTAACTGCTTCTAGGTCTTCAAGACCTGTGTCCTCCTTGTTTGGAGTGGGCTTCTTTTCCTCGGAAGACTTCCTCGCAGCCTTGGTCCTGCTGGTCGTGCGGGTTTGGCTGCTTTCAGCCTTCTTTGGGTCTTCTGGCGTGGTTGCCATCAGTCTCTTTCGTTGTCCTCTTGCGCTTGCCGCATCTCTGTAGTCGTCGTCGCCCTCGATATCGTTCTCTGAGTCAGTATCCAGGTCCGTGGCAGGTTCAGCCTTTGCCATCTTGTTAGCCTTAATTTCGGCCGCCTCCGTCTGCTGTACCCGTTCAGAAGAATCTCCATCAGAAGGCTCGCCTGGTCCCCTAAACGGGTCCATATATATGTATATTTTTCCTTCCCCTTTCTTCTCTCTTTTCTTCTCTATTAATTTTTTTGTTTATTTATTATTATTATTATTTTCTTCTCCGTTGAGTAAAACTGATCTGTGTTAGGTTCAAAAGATAATTCGACATCATATAATAAAAAAAGGGAGGAGAAAAAGAGGAAAGGTATATATTTGTATACATATATTTACAGGGTGTACAGGGTGGAGGAAAAGGTATATATATGTATACATATATTTACAGGGGCTCGGCTAAATACGGACTAAACGTTATTGCAATTTATATCAAAATAGAAATATATATTTCGGTGAGATGTTTTACGTGCCGTTAGGGACACTCCTAAGGAACAGTTTTGTTCAATGTAGCCACCATCAGCAGCAATAACAATTTCCATTCTGGCACGAAAGCGCCCTTAGGCTTTCGTCAAAGTTAGCGAAGTGAGATTCTTGAACGGCTTGACAATAGTTTTGCGTGGCGTTTCTGTGTCTGCAGGTCGAGACTTGTAAGATTCTCGCTCAACAACGTCTCACGCATAGAAGTCCGGGGGATTCAAGTCTGAACTGCTATGGGGCCACATCATCTTGTCCCAGAATGCTGTCATGTTGTCTCGCAGCCCATCCTGGACGAGATTGCTAGTGTGGACGGGAGCGTCGTCTTATTGAAAGACATATTGTCTTCTACTGGATACTATCAATCCATGGATCTAGCCACCCTTCGCAGAACACGTAAATACACTTCTTTTATTACGGTTATGTGTTTACCAAAAAAGTGTGGGGGCATTGCGTCTATTTCATTCGACACAACACTCAAGACGTGCACATTGGCAGTATGTTTGGTTCTATGCACGATTGGTACATCCTCAGGGTCCTCTGCGGGCAACTATTCATTTCTAGGATTATGTTTTTGGACAATGGTGAACATTTTTTCGTTAGAGCAGGATCAGAGATGTCTTGCCGTTTCGTGTCTCAAAGACGTGGGGATAAGATGGCCATAAATTATCCTCTTGATTTTTGCGGCCTCAGACAACATCTGTCTGACTTTGTACATGTAAGCCTTGTAAGCGCAGTTATTCGATGATAATCCGACGAATAGAATGGGCACTTATATTGAATTTAATCGGCAAACGGCGCATCGATAGACTTGGATTTTTAAAAACGCAGTTTTGCATCATTTGGTTACTTTTGGCGTCCTCACTTCTTGACGGCGGTTGTGAATCTCCCTTCCAGGTGTTGCACCACCTCGCCCTGTCTCTTCTGCATCTCTGTAGCGTCGGACAATGTCGTAGACCGTTGTTCTTTTAAATCCAGGGATGTTGATTCGGCTGTTGTCCGACACGGAGCAATTGAATAACGGTTGCCCGTCGTTCATATTCTTTACCCACGTTGCGCCGGCCGTCCATGATAACGATGCGTTTCCCTCTATCGAGCGACGCAAGTATTTAAGCTTAAGCGGTAACTTATTCAACTTAAACGGTACCACGCAGGTTGTGACCGCATAAACCGAATGGTAAGCACAAACCACCGCTGAGGTAATTTTTGGTTGTGTCAGCGGAAGTCAAGTTCCTCTTTCGTACAATTCAAGACGACGGTGAGCATGTACATGTTACCGTCTGTTTAGTAGGGTGCTTTAATTAGTGGTTGCCCCCACCAGGACCAAAAACGAGTGTACTTCATTAAAGCAAAAGCTCTACACGATACCGGCTACATCGAGGAAGCATTGCGGTCTAAAAATGATTTTAAGCACTTCCCGTCTGGGACCTTTACTGCTACCGATGTAAACATATTAGGAGCGAATGTATAGGTTTTTACAAAAATGTTTTTATTATAATTAAACATTTTAATTGGTAACGATTCTAACAGTAGCATTATAGTTATGCTCCAATAAATGTGTCGATACAAAAACTTACAAGTCGAATAGATTGTAAACAAATATCACACCCTAACCTTTTAGATACCCTTTAAATAAATAGGGAAGCAAACGGTGCAAATGTCGAGGCGACGTTAACACCATCTTAGATTACTGTAAGAAGCTTGCGGGTGAAAAAGTCACAGTTGACTGCACTAGAAATATTACGTGCACCAACAGTAACAACAAGTAAAAGTGATTCTTGGCTCTGACCCGGAGAGGAATGCTACCCATTAAAGCCTAAAAGAAACAGATCGCGGATTCTTGCCCACTGCACAATCTATCACAGGAGATCTACGGGAGAAAAATGTCGGCGACCAGCGCCGACAATTGGATCTTAATAAGCACAACACCCCCACGTCTTTTTTATGCAGAGGAGTAACTGGAAATGCGGTTTGTACACAGGGACATTACTGCAGAAAATTTGTCTGCAAGAGTAGCCCGGTAGTGGAGGACTCCAACCCACTAAAAACTACTTATCTCCCCACTCTCCCAGCCGACCTGCATGTGCAAATATTTTCAAGAATCAGGAAGGGTGTGGATCTACTTGTGGCTAGCTTTTTCCCAGTAGGCCTAACAAGTGTGTATAAGTCGATTATTTGCGATTAATTTTGCCGTAAGTATGTTCTTGAAAAGTTTCATCACTTAACAATAACTCCCGCATTAGCTTTCAGATGCTGCGCAGGTCCGCCCCCGGCGAGTTTGGTATTGGTCCTGGTAAAAGCGTAGCGTATGGACACCTCATAATCGTGTGTTCTGGGGTGTCCTCAAGTCCATCGCCGCGGTGAGCGCATGTGGGCTGCAAGCCTTCCCAATCTTGAACAGGTAGGACTGGAAGTCCCCGTGTCCCGTCAGGACCTGGATGGCGTGGAATGTTAGTTCTCTCCCAAACCCCCCATCCACAAGTTTGCTTTTGCATTGCTTTGTATGACGGACTCCATAAATGCAAACGTGCGACGGCAGGGATCGAACCCTCGCACTTATGTGTCTTCTCTGGCGCAAATCTAGGGCTCGACATCAGTTCTCCCCCAGGCCGAGTTAACCATTCTTTGATGATTGGTATAAGAATCCGGAGAGTGGCATCAAGAGCACCCTTTACCAGGCCGTTCCACTCCTTCTGCCATAAAGCGATGCTCCGTTGACGCTTGTTTTTCCTTTTGAGTGCAGGCGTCTTTCCACCGTCGGCGGCGCCATTTCGCCTTCAGACCTCAGAAAACCGTTTCGGCAACTAGAAGCGCCGCCTCTGTGCTCACCATCTGGTACGCCATGATCACCCTGAGGGCTCGGACCCGTTGAATCCGGCGCAGGCAACTTCGGAGTATCTTGCCGTGTTTGCTATATTGATATTCTTCGTTACTGAGGTGCAGATGAAGCGCGGGGCCTTTTCCTCCGGCCCACCAGAAGAATTGCCTCGCTCTTGGTGGGGGTTGAAACAAGCCCTGTTTCTCGCATTCAGCACGCGACATTGGTGATTGCCTCCTTCGCACGCCTCTCCAGCAGCTCCGGTGTCCAGGCCTGGAAGGTGAAGATGAGGTTCTCGGCGTAGACAAGAAGCTCGGCTCTGGGGGCAAGGTCACTCAGCCGCAGCACGTCGTCGTAAGCTATCCATAGCAGAGGACCAGGTATCGAGCCCTGTGGCACCCCTGCAGTTATATTAAAGATAATTTCTTGGAACTCGATAGTCCGGCCATGCAGGTAGGCAAAACGTTTTTTTTTCTGCTAAGGGTCTTAAGTATGACTCCTCACGGGAGACTGTTAACAGCATATTTTACGTCGAGCAAAACGGCCACGAATAATTTCCGTCTTCTTGGCGAAGACCTGCAGAGGAGCTCAGCCTTCGATTGAAACCACTGAATTGTGCCAATTGTCGAGCGCCCTTTTCGAAATCCGTATTAGGAGTCGAATAGAAGGCCGTTTTCCTTCGCGATGCCTCAGAGGCGTGCCTCCACGATGGACTTAAAATTTTTACCCAGAGATCCAAGTAAACGTATAAGGCGTTATGAGGTAGGGCCCTTTGGGATCAGAACGAGATCTGCAGCCTTCCACTCGGTAGGGAACAATCCCAGGCGGAACATCTTCGTCGCCGCAGCCGCAACCGCTTCCGGACATTGAGTAGCTTTCTCGGAGGCGTTCCGACGCCTCGCGTACCTCCTGCAGTGTTACTGCCGGAGGTTGCTCTTCTTCTGCCCCTGGGACCCCCTTGTAGGGGGCGCGGTCAAGAGGAGGGTGCTGTGGAAACAACGGTGAAATCGCATTCTTGGTGGGCTCGGGCGTTAGGTTTGCCCTCCTCTTAAGGGCAAGAAATCCTCGTACTAGCTCGTGTGGGCAGCCCAGGAATCGTTCTCCAGCTCTTCGAGAAAGGCTCTTCAGGAGCGCTTCAGTCTCGACAAAGTTCAACGCGTCAGGTCAATGACCGATATTTTTAAAGATCATATTTGATAATGAACAACGTGAGATTTTTAACAATCACGTACATTACGTTTAAAATCGTTGTCTTAAAACCGCCCTGATCTAATATACGCCCTCCAAAAAACCTAGTTTTTAGCAACCACTGACTGTAGTCTTGGCAATGACTCTACCCCTGGCTCCTGCTACGAAATGCATTGCGAAAAAATTGACCTCCTTGTCTACGCCGGCGACTTATCATCGGATACCAATTCAGCTGGACAACCGCGCAAGCGAGACAATGGTTAATGTTTCGGACAAGGCTCGCTAAACTCCATTAAAAGTGGAGCTCTATTTTTGGTGAACCGAAAACGAGGCTCTTTACCTCTGGCTGAACAGCACGACAATGAGGAAAAATAAATTTTCAACAAACAACGATTGGACTTTATACGGCGTGTGTATGTGGTCCCCTACCTTAGATAATTACTTCAGAAAGCCAGAAAAAATATTTTACTAGAATTTTTTTAATAGGACTTCTACGAAATCCGCAATTTGTGCTGCTATTTGTACTAGGGGGGACCATTTTGGCTACGCACATTTATGTTGTAACAACAAACACAGGACATTGTTTATAATATTTACATTTCACAAACCGCAACTTGGTTTAATAAAAATAAAGTCAGTTCGCACTTGTACCGCAATTCGGTAGTAGTATTTAAAATAGTCAATGATACATTTAGGCTTCTGTAGTTAGCGTTTTTAGTTCTCAGTCTTTTGACCACTCGCCAGGAAAGCATGTTATTAACACTACTTGTCCTGGCCATTTTTTACTATATTGTGTTACCATTTCTAAGATTATTTAAGCAATGTTCACAAAAGATGTAAATACCTTTTACTAGTTTAAAATACACTTGTAAGGCTGACATTCAACTCTATACTGCAATTTCAAAGTAAAGTTATCATAATATATATCTATAATTGATTCACCTTTCGGCATAATTAATTACATTACACGTGTTCATTAAGTCTGAAAAACGGCATTTGTTCCCATTAATCATGGGAATATATGCCTCTACCCTTCAAGCTAAGCTTTTTGCTTTCTTTAGGGGGGCCCCAAATCTGAAGTGTATAGCCTTTGTCGTCGATACGTTAATCGTTAAACCACTGTGTTCGCTGTATGTGTCCAACATCCTCAGAGACCTTTCTAGATCAATAAACACTACTATATACCACAATGTCATCTGTATAGAGAGTTATGCAAACACAGGGGTAGTCGTCATTAATAAGACCCCGTAGATCACTAGGTAAGACTGAGGAAAAAAACGGGTTGAGATTATCGCCCTAGAGACGGTCGGTAGCTTGCAGGAATTTCTGAAAACCGTCATCTAGGATGACCGTATTTGTTTTCAGGATGCCTACCTGTATTCACAAAATGCGCGGCAATCTCCCTGGGAGCAGTGCCAAACGCCGCCTTGCAATCCACAAATACAGCGTACCGTGCTTGCTGCTTGACGGTGAGCGAGTGCCTCACATCGTCTAAAAGGTCGGTGAGAATGCGGCCATTGTCGAGCCTCTGGCGCGAAATCCATGCTGTTCCCGAGGGATAATTTCTCGTGTCTCGGGACAGGAGCTATGCCGATGTGCCCGGAGACATGATACATTTTTGATTATGCAGCTTTTGTAATGCCTCGCCAAAAGGGTGGGCAGAGTTGGTTACTTTTGTCTTTGAGGATGACCTTTAGCAAGCATCTGGACCAGGTTTCTTGAATTTTACCTGTTTCCAAACACTTGCTAAGAAACGCCGTTAACAGGAGTTTTAAAAAGCCCGCCGCTTTTATATGTTTATTCCAAACAACGTCGGGTTCAAAGGCCTTTCCTTTTTCAACTTTTCAGTCGCACCTTGGACTTCCATACGAAATAATCCCGCATCTATCTGCCGAGATAGCAGACGCTCGTATTCGACTAATAATTCTCATTATACCAGAAAAATCTCAGGTGTGCTATCTGTCATTTAAATTTAGTCCATAGAGTGCTAGCGCAGACGACCAGAGACAACTGGACAACCAGAGAACATAAAATGCCTTCTAAGGGCGTAGTGACGCGCAAACCTAGCCTTTAAAATCACACAATGTTCTTTTCGTTAGAGAACGAAAATTTCTTAAAGTCTATCAGCGGTCAATAAAAGCCACGGTGTCTACAATAAAAGTAGCTCATCTCTGGGTATTCTGGGGACAATATGAGGGCTTGAATAACATAAGCTCTCACACGATAGAAATATATCGGAGAGTAGACCTGGCGACATATCTTGGAGATAGTTGGGATGCCACGCGCAAATTTCCATGCATAACTTATTTACATCGACGTGTTTCAATGGCCGGTTATATTCAATGTCGTCTTCAGGACCTGAGTAGAAGAATTTATCGATTTATTTTATTACGATGGGGACACAGTCAGTGCTACACCTCAGTAAGACGACGAAGTAATTTATTCCGTACACAATAAACAACTTCAGCATATTCATTTATCGTATGGTCTCATGGAAAACATTTAACTATTGATTATAAAACAACGAATTATGGTGTTACATATTAGACATATTTTACCAAATAATTGCGGACAACAATAAACAACAGAACCCTGTGGCAGCAGGAGTGACCAAGTACAGAACCCAAGTTATGCTACCTTTTTCTAATGCGTTACATGTACGCTTCTGTTATGTTTAAATACCTAACGAGATGCTCATACTCGGTATAGAGCCTGCGCTTAAGCACAAGGGAAATCAATAGAAGTATTCCGCACTAACTACTCAGAACACGTTGCCACTGAATTCGAATTCAAATACGTCTGGACAACAAACAATTGTCAGAATAAATAGGATCACTTGACGGAAAGGGCTCTTAGTATATCCATACATTCAGATAAAACGTAACTGAATAGACAGGATAAGGGAACTATCACTCTTTGTAGTTCCCAGGCCTTGACAGGGCACGAAACTTTCAGACGTACTTACGCAGAAGTAAAGGCCCCGTCCTACTGCAGCAATGAGATCAAGAATATCATAGAGCACACAATATTGCGTTGTCTAATCAAAGGGAGCAACGCGTACTTATAAAGTTTTTATTTAATACAACGGCACCATATTCCCACAGCAAAGTATAGGACCTCAGCAGTATTGAAGACATGCACGTGTTATTAAAAAGAAACAATTTGTTTATATTATAATCGCACTGTTCTATTGAGCGTCAATATGTGATCTTTGAGATTTCCTCATTATGATACTAGGCGCCCTTCTTTAGGAGCACACTAAGGTTATAGCCAATGGACGGGAAATATTTAAAATACAAACAAATTAAAAATTACCAGAATATAAGTTAAGTTCAGCTCTTTTCGCCATTTCAGGCATATGGCTTTAGGCTCAGCAGTGAAACTGTGTGTATTGAGGTCAGACTTCCATATTGAGCGAACATAGTTAAGTTGTCATTTTCCATTTCAACCATTTAGTGCAAGGTTCACGTACCGGCCATGATAATTTGCGTAGAGTTTAGTTTCATGGCAAAAATGCAGGTACAGCGGCTGACGAAAACTAGTTCACCTAAAAATGCATTTGTCGGTTACTGTCAAAAGCAGTCAGTTGTATCCGCAGATGGCGCACGACCTACGACAACAGCGTAAAACGACCTTGCATAACATCGTTGTTACGATACTTTAATATTATTAAATGCAGAGGTTGCTTGCAGGGCACTCCTTTAGGTTCAATGTCACTTCTATTTGTTCGGTATTCTCACAAAATAGTGATTGTGAGAACGCCTTGCAATATACTGGGGTTTTATTTTGGCAACTTAAAAATTACTAAATTGTGAATTGAGTTGACCAGCGCCACCTGAAACGTTTATATTAAACTGGTTTTATAGTAATATCAGAGAAATAACGAAGCCCGCTAGATTTGTAAAACACGATTCACGTCACATTTTGACCTGGTAAAATAAACCGTCATGTAATTAAGCGATTGATTGGTAACATGCACTTTGGTAAACCGTCAGGAAACACACGTCATTAGTAGATCAACAATTCGTTTATTTAAAGCAAGGCCTTTATACAGACAGCACGCATACTAACGATGATCATTACCCGATTGTTCCAGCCAGGACCACTCAGCCCGACTTCAGGCAGTTTCGGCATTTTGCCGACCAAGTCCAGGGCTATGGCTCCATGTCATCCTGGAATTGGACGCTTCAGTGCTCGAGCCTTGTTCGTGTGGTTGCGGGAACCCCGTCAGTGTTGTAGGATGCAACGGTTTATCATGCACGCGGCAATGAAAAATGTTCTTGCAACGCTTCGCATTATGGCGTTTTTTTGCGTCAGGGAGCCCAGAAGGGGGGACAGTATATATTACTTTATACGAAAATCCATATTCTCAATTGCAGCGCATCTCGGCTCGGCTTCGCAGCCAATCAAATTTAACTGATCAAAATATGCAAGTATTCAACCCTAAGCGGCAACCTGAGCGTCATTATCGCTCAGGTTTGTAACCGCATAAACCGACCGCCACCGCGTTATGCAATAAGTTGCCGCTTGGATAACCATTGTGATTATGTAAAATATATGTATCGACTCTAACCACTTTTCTTTTTCCGCGTGTTCGGTAACCCATCCCGCCGTCGCGCAAATAGGTCAATGGTGACACCGTCAGGTCTTTTATCGTCACGGAGTCCCGGTTTGGGTTCTAACACGCTAGGTATTCCCGCCTTCCGGAGAGCTCTTTGAATTATTGCGTTTATTTCGGTGTGCCTAGGAGCCCGGCCTTGGCCCTTAATGCTGCTCAATTGGTGGAAGCCATTCATCTCCACCGGTTTCGCATATTTGTGGTTAGCATATTGGCGCCGACACTATGCCAAGTGAGATGTTGTCGAGCATGGAGCTGCGGTGATGGGAGAGCCCCGAGAAATCCGCCGCTGAAGGTGCGTGGCTAAGACTGCTTCCTCTGTGGACACTTAATGCTTTCGATGATTTCACGGACTATGACTTTGGATGTGTAGTTATCAGGCACAACCTGCGTTGTATATTTTTTCAAAGGACTTGGACCCAACCTGGTGGTGAGCACTTGAGTCAACTAGCGTCTCCTGCCAAATTCTAATAAAGACGCTGCGTAACATATGAAAGCCAATTCTGGTGCTGATCGAATGCTCAGTCTACCTCCTTTTATTATGAGGCTTCCTCTTTACCACGTACTGTCCGTGAAGTCAATGTTATGGACTTTACTCAGTATGTGCCTCGTAGAGTCATGGTATGACTGCAGGGCGTCGAGACCACCACGTCTCTCAAGAGCCGCGGTGAGCTCCACAGACACACAGAAGCCGAAAGCGTCTTTCCCGAAAGTTCTAACTCGGCCGGGTTAACTCGTTTTCAACCCGGAAAATGGCAGCAATGGTTCTGTGTGCTTCTTGCTGTTCTCCCCAACCATTATATATATAATAACATCGTGTTTGGAGAGATTGAAGACTGTCCCTCCTTCATCCGCAAACCTTTTTACCTTGAGTATGCCAGCGACCACCACTCCTACAATATTTTCAAGTTCCATCGTCTAGGTACTGAATGTTCAGTGAACTTCTTATCCGTCCCACGAAACTGGAGATTCCCAGGCTGAAATAGGCAGGGTCCAGTAGGTCTTCCCATTGCACTTCATTTGTCGATTTGAAAGAATCTTTGTCACACCAAGATAGAGTTGAAAGATCGCTGTAGACAAGAGTTCCGGTACGTGTAGTCTCACTTATTCTAAAATTCTGTCGCGTTATATTTTACTTGAAGTAAAATGATATTTGGAATTGATTTAATAATACAAGCACCATAATATCACTAGGAAGTTTGTTCCTCAATATACTGTACTGCATGAAAGGCCTCCGCGCCTCCCTATATAGATACTCGTACATGTTTCGGAAGAAAGAGAGAGCGTTTTTAAATTGATTTATTCGCTAGAGAGGTTGTTCCGAAGTATAGCACCAAAATTACGGACTGGAAGTGCAAATAATAAACAAGTAAGATGTTTTGAGTGCTAAGGGTTCTTGCAAGCCAACCACGTAAGGGTGGTGGCCAAGGAGATGCTCTTCAGTGTGCATTATATCAAAAACTATGGTTAATTAAATTAATTATAGAAACGGAGTTTCGCGTAGCAGACAAACGATGCGTACGCATGCGAAATTGGTCCCGAAGGGTATTGTCGGATACTAGTACAGGAGACCTCTTCGTCCGTTTCTCAGTGTGGGACAAATAGCCTTGGAGTTAGGACTACTCTGTGCACAAATGGGGAGCTAGTGGCGAATCTTCGTTAATTTGTAAATCCTAGAAGCTATGCCACAAGTTCAGACTGGGGTGGGTTTTAGTTGCGTGTGAAATGCAATCACAGGAAGCTGCGGAAGCGACACTTCTAAGTATTTGTCCCATTCTCTCCCAGAGTCCCGCTAGTGGGTGCGCTACGTGGTTTTCGTTACTGGCTTGTTCTCGTACACTTGTGCGCCTGCCACGGAGTAACACAGAGTTGCGTCATCGCCGCAGTTAGTTTCGCCGTGCCTAACAGTGTAGGCTTAGCTCAGTTGCTCTAGCCGAGCGCTGTGTGCGACAGAAGACGAAGCCATCGCATCGAAGACGAGCGTACCCAGTGCAGACATATGAGGCCAGATAGCAAGTGGCCATTACATAATAACACGCTCGCGACAACGGTCGCGCGTTGCACATTTGTATTTAAAGGGTTTGTCTATGAAGCTATGCAAAAAACAGCCCATGGACGTTAAATCTTGGCTGAGAGTCAGCACAGTAAGTATTAACATCTGCTGCATTTCTCGAAATATTTGAAAAAACAAAGGAAAACAGCAACAGATGCCCGTACGATCGTTGTCGGGCCATGTGACGCCATCTGTGGGACCGCCCCCTGATTCTCCGGTGCTTTCCAGCGAGGAGATAAGGTGCGTCTTTAACGTTAAGGAGATGGTTTACTCGTGCGTCGAGCCTCTTAGCAATTAAAAACGCCCGGTGTATATATTCTCGATGAGACTTTGCTTCGATGAGAAGTGCACCTCGGACGTCTGCGAACAGCACACCGTGACACTCAAAACGACCTCTTCAACAGAGATTACAGACTGCGTAGAGGCTAATCTCAAACGGGGCGTTGACACGGAGGCGGCATACGGCCGGACGTTAACGGTCCTCAAAAGACATGTTAGGACAGTGGTAGAAGCCTGCAAGTTGAAAAATACCTGTATTTAGCTAAAACATGGTATCAGAGAAACTGGAGCTGGATCTCCCCGTGGTAAAATGGCAGTATAATTCTTCAAGGTTTCCTGCGGACCTTGCTGGAGGACGCGGAGGAGGATATTGGAAACCTCTGAGACTCACTGGAGGTGGCGCAGAGGAAACGAGATGAGTTATTGGCGCGGCCTCCTCAATCCTCGGACATTTCGGCGATCTGCCTGCGCGGACCTTACGGCTTATGGACTTCTCTCAGTATGTGCCGTTATCTCACTATGTGCCGACTCCGGACGCACTCGCGCATCCGTAAAGCCCGTAAGGTGGACCTTAAGGCGGCTGCCCGAGTGCATCCGGAGTCACGTATCTCGGCGGCGACAACGGCTAAGGACTTTGCTAAACTAATGGGCCTGTTCTGGCCTCCGGGATTCCTTCGGCAGATTCCCCCATCTTCCGAGACGAGGCACTTCTCTCAAAGAAGCGTGCTGGTCGTCTCGGGGGAAAAGGGTGACTTGGAGTTACTCGCCGGCCCCGCTGGTCAATTTCTCTTGTTTCATCGCACTGCTTATTTAGCCCCTAGATACTCAGACACGGCAACGGTATTGTATATCACACCACCTGCCAGTCCTCCGCTGGGTCCCCGGGCAACGGTAGCGAGGGCCGCCACCTTGTCGTAGGCATTTTACAACCCAACAAGCCCTGCGATAATGCTGCAGTTACGCTGTTCCCCTCCGCTATCTAACGCATGACCCAGCCCTCAACCTCAGCAGCCACGGAACCCCCTCCTTCTTTCCAAAGCGTCGCCCATCAGAGGCGATCAGATGATCAGCGGATTAGGGCGGCCCTCGTGGTCCAATCGTCACGAGACGACCTTATAGAGCTTTGCCTGGCCAACATCATATAAGTGGAATCGGCCGTTTGCCGCCACATCAGAAATAACGACGGTGACGTTATTATCCGACTACAGGACATTCCATAACCTTGGGGCTCAGTTGGCTGACGACATCACCGCTGGCCACCAGGCTGACAGCCGAATGCGTGACGGCTTGCGAGAAGTGGCCTTATAGGGCACTCATCCCCTCGCCAGTGCTAAAATAGAGGCAGCAATCTGTCAGCTACTGGCGGCCACCGAGGCCGTTCCTATAGTGCGAGGCAGCTACGCCAGGGCCGCACTACGGTATGCTGGTACACGTTGATGAAGATGACGCCCTCTACAGCCCAGGTCGCGTTAGACTCAGCGATCTACTCTGATTGCGAGCGACAGGTGCAGGCCCTAAGTCTGGGATAGATTACCCACGTACTTCAACTGCTAAAGATTCGGCCACAAGGCTGCTACCTGCACGGCACCCAGGGCGGCCGCCCTCCTCTGTCGTACATGCGGATTGCCAGGTCCTGCGGCGGCTGCGTGTGAGGCCAAGACGCCAAAAATGGCAGTATAATTCGACACACTGTATTGTGTGCGAGGTCTCGGGCCACAGGGCCGTCAGTATGACCTGCCCGTCTTATTAATATTATACAGCAACTAGAATCGTCGCGTAAGCGAAGGGAGCCTATCCCACCTGGAGAGTCGAACACTAGTGTCTTCGCACAGCCCAGGCCTGACACCCTATCAGAAGCATCCAGACCCGCTGAATCGCCGTTGGATCGGACAGGCGACAGTTTTGCCGTAGAAGCTTTGCGCCGATAAAAGACTGGCAACAGGTGGGCAACGGCTCTCAGATTGAAAGCTCCCAGGAAGAGTAAATAATCAAGTCTCCAAGTAAACCTCAATCGGTGCCGGGCGGCTCACGATCTACTGGGCACATACACTACACAGCATAAGGTGGGCCTTTGCCTTATATGAGAACCAAATTTGTACATCTCTTGTTTTTCACCTAAGATGTACACTGATGCACAAAGGAAGTCTCTTGACGTCCATTATTTATTTACAGGAATATACGTTTTGACATGTCAGCATACATTTTTCCATAAACGACTTGACTGATATAAAATATACATTTTTTCTTTAGTGTAACATACAGATATTTGCCGTCCGGAGAAAACGGTCCCATAAAAAAAACATATTGGGAACGTGCCGGGAGCAGCCCGCCGACGTTATGGTCGATAAACTAGCCGCCGCAGCGTCGTTACGGCAATAACACCCCCCCGCGCAACTGGACTTGTGTTGGCCGTCAACTCCCCCCTCACAATTATTACCTTCTGCTACTAGGCTTTTTCTCGGTTCGCTATTGGGTTGGATCATTTTCAAAGAACAAAAGCCCCGGCCTGGATTTTCTCAGTCCTCGACTCCTGCAAGACCTTCTTTCACTAACTCTCGGCTGCTTATCCGACGGAATTATTAAGGCTCTAGCAAAGGTATTAGACCTACTTTGATAGAGAGCTTTACATTCAAGGCGGTGTCCCCTCATCTTCGGTGTGAGGCTCTTCGCACCGAAGATGAGGGTACACCGCCTTGAAAGAAGGAAGGCTCTTTCAGACATATCGCTTGCTCTTTGGTACTATGTAGGGTCTCGGCGACCCTACCGAGCGATTGGGCCTTATCAGTTGGGTTTTTCTTCCAAGGGGGGTGGCTGTAATAATGATTCACGTTACCAGGGCTTTTATATATTACAGGCTCGATCCATCTGTGTTAGTTAAACTTGATTTTAAGAACGCGTTCAACACGTCAGGAAGGATCACTTATTGAGAATAGTTGGAGATGAGGTCCTTGCCATTTATCATTAAGTGAGATTGGCATACCGCGATCGCGCTTGGTCTTACCTTCGGCACTGGTTTAGCAGGGAGACCCTCTCGGCCCCCCTCTGTTCTGTCTTGCCGTTAAAGAATTGGTCAACTCACTCGAGAGTCCACTTAGTCTTTTGTATTTGGACGATGGTTATTGGAAGTCACATTGGAACGATCTGTGGGAACTTAAAGAAAATATTAAGTTTTGCCACGAGCACGGAGATTAACTGATCAGCCTTCCGATCCCAGTTGGAAGAAACCAACTTAACGCTGGGCCTCGCGTTAGAATCTAAACTTAACCTGCAGTTGCAAAACGATCTCTCAGTTCATGTCCGCTTACCGGTAGCCAGAGGCAAACTGGGCCTTCCTAAAGCAATTTCTCTATCAGTCGCAGCGCACATCGCATTCGTGCATTTTGCGACTAGTGGTGTTAAGTCTAGTCTGGACACCCGGGTGGCTGCGAATTTCCAGGCTACAATTGAACGGACTCTGGATGACGGCTTTTTGTGGGTCTTTACCGGAGATCCTATTTCTGCAATGCGCGTGGTCAGAACTGGCAAACGACGGTCGATGGATTGGCTTGTGGAAGCGAACAGCTACGGCCGCACACAAAGCACGATTACAGGCAGTTTCTTTACCGGGTGCAGATGCATGGCTGCACGCGCTCCCTTAGCCGGGTACTCTCCTGGACGACAAGCTTACACAATTACTAGTCAGGTTAAGGAAAGTTCAGGCAGAATTGTAGCTTCATTACGTGACATCGGTCGACAGCAATTTCACCACAATATTTACAAACGCATTTGTTGATTTGAAAAAAATCCTTTTAGACAGAGGTATTGTTGGTATCCGTTCTAGGTTATTTTGCAATTGCTTTGTTGCAGTTCTTCTTTCCACCAGTTGCTAAAAAAACGGATCCCACTGTAAAATTTTGATTTAGAAAGTTCCAGTTTCGCATTGCTTGTCTGATTTGAGCGCTTTGTGATCAAACTAGTAACTACGCTGCTCTAGATTTTCTATTAATGTAGTTTTATTGCTCATTTGGAGCACTTGCGTTGACGAGGTGGTTCTTGATAAACCAATTGCTCTTTTAAGAAACATAGTTTTACTCTTGTCGACATGCTTGAGGTTGTCCAATGGTAACGTAGAGGCCATGTGTCTAAGGCATTATGTTACTGTAAAAAGGATTTTGAGCTTACAAATATTAAGTGCAGTCCTAAATTAAATTTGTCGGAAATCCTTTAACACCATGGTTAAGGAAACCGCCTTCACTCTCATTTATTAAATATGCCTAGTTTGGGCATAAACACAGCTTGGTGTCAGTGTTACTTCCAAGCTTCTGAAGTTATTGACCAACTCTAGTGCATACTCTTTTATCTCTATGTTTAAGTCCCTTCGAGACAAGGAACGCCTCTATCATAGAGGTAATGCGCTTGATGGCACCTAGGTCGCGATGAGCGACCACGACATCATCCGCATACATCACCACCACGGCTTTTTAATACTCCTGTCGGATGTAACCGACGAGGTCAGTGAGGAGAAGTGTAAACGAGACGCAGCTCAGCGGCTCAGGAGAGAGCCACCCACTCTCGCTCGTTAAAATGCTTCAACCAGCAGATAGCGAAGGGCTTTGTCAAAGGCCCTGACGCAGTCAATAAAGACTGCATACAGATGACCTCTGGGTTGTGCCACAGCTCACTCGATTTTTGACTGGAGAACGTGGATTGCATCACGGGTGCCTCGGCCTCTCGTAAAGCTGAATTGCTCCGGTAGAAGTGCCTCCTCAGCCACGTGCTCAATCCGCCGAATAACCAACTTACATAAAATCTTCTTCAATGTGCGTTCTGACGCCAGTCCACGGTAGAGATTTAGATCCTGTTGGTCATCACCATGCCTACCCTTGGACAGAAGAGAAAGCCTGGCGACATGCCAGACATGCATCCGCCCCTCTCTATAATTTCATTAAAGGAATCACAAAGAGTTTCTGCCAAGAGAGGGAGTCACTGGATCCAATGCTCATAGCAGATCTGATCGTGACCGTGAGGCGCACCTCCTCTACCCCGAAAGGCAGATTCATGTTGTGCTGCTTCAATGTATGCGGATGCTGTACGATTGGACATACAACAGCAATGTCGCGATTGAATAAGAGATTAGTTAGGTGCCTCTTTACCTGCCCGTCGCTAAGCGGGTTTACCGCCCTACGAGGTCGTACGATGTAAGCTGAAAGCTCTCGTTCTGCTCTTTCAAGCAGTCGTCGTTCCTCCCGCGTCGCGTGTTCCCTTTTATGATCATAGCAGAGTCTTATATAGGCCTTTCTACGCTCAAAGTAGTCACGCCTGGCTTGCAGTGATGATAGTGCTCTGGCTCTTGCTTGGCGCAGGAGTCCGAGCACTTCACGGTGGGCTCGAGAGTATCACGGGCGTGATCTCTTCTGCCATAACCTTTTCCACTTCACTGCACTTCTCATCGTCCTCTCCAGCTGGTCACAGGTTGTATCGATGTCAGGGCTAACCTCAAGACCGCCCACCGCTCTGTCCAAAAGAGATAGATTAATCCGTCTCATTGCAGACCAGCGCGGCGGATTATGTCGGTCTGGCCAAATACCGGGAACATCGACAACGGCCAACACTGGTTGGTGTTTTCGGGCCGCTTCATCGAGAACATCGAAGCTTTCAATTTCACGGCTGACAAGGTTGTGAAACAAGAGGTCGAAGGTGCTGCTTCCATTGCGACTTAAATATGTATAGTCTTCGCGCGTGTTTGCACATCTTAGACCAATATTTTTCATCACCTGAAGCAGCACCTCGCTTTTATCATCGTTGACCCCACAATCGATTCTGGCACTGAAATCACTGTCGACGATAGTTGGCATGGTCAGGTTTAACTCTAAAAGTCCAAAGCTTATCGTCTCAGCAACCTCCGCAGAATCGAATGTGGGTGCGAAGTAGAATATAGCGACGTTTACCCTCCCAGAGGAGAGCACCAGCAGGAAAGTATTCATCTTTCCTGACGCATTGCACTGGTTGTAAGCGTTTATGTAGGTAGATAGATAACCCACCCACAGGTCTTCCCCGACCTCCTGTAGGTAAGACAGCCAGCTGGTGAAATCCCCGCATATCACTGATATAAAGATCGTCCCGATGAAATGTCTCCGTGAGGACTGCAAAGTCAACCAACTTAAACATTTCATCACGTGCAAGATCCATTACCCCCTTAAGTCCCTCACAATTCCAGAGAAGCACTCGTGAGAGGTATGTTTGCCGCTACGCTTGCAGTTGTAGAACTGGTCAGTCACTTACGTAGGCTTGGACCGCCAGGCGCACTAAAACTCTCCTTTACCATCTTCTCGTAGGGGACGTCCCCAACCCAGCGACGGAACAGGTTTCCCTTCGGCCAGAATTCATTTGTGCAACAGTTTCCGTAATCTTCGTCACGCACTACCACACAGAACACAGCATCACTACCATGTGTATGTAGCTTCCAAACTGCTTTTACAGTTATGCCCTTGTCAGTAAGCCACGCTTGCAGCCCGACCGCCGATGTCTTCTGCGCCAATCGTGCTCTCAAGGCGTAGATCTTCGCTGGTCTAGCATAGACTTCCTAACTCAACTTTTTTTAATGCAACTCGCTAGGCTTGTAAAGTACGACACGCAACACACTCTTCTTCCCAAAATGTACATGATATGTCATGCAATTTAGGGACATCTAGTCGATATCCACATTGGTGAACTGATCGGAAACAGACGCCAATGTTAAATAAACAATCAGTTTTTTTTAATGACATAGCCGAATACGGACAGCACACATAGTATTCAAGATAATAACATGCCCGGTTGTTCCCGTCGGGACGAGTTAGCCCGAGATCAGGCAGTTTGGCGACCAATACCAGGGCTATGGCTTCATGCCCTTATGGACTAGGGCGCTGCAGTGGTCAAGCCTCGCCCGTGTGGTTGCGGGAACGCCGTCGGTTTTTATAGTGCATTGCTTATCGTGCACGCGGCAATAAACAAGTTAATTGTAACCGCACCCCATCCTGAATCGCGGCGCTTCGAACTTAGCTTCGCGCTTAATTAAATACGGTCAAGTCACGCAATATCCAATCTTAGGCGGCAATTTGCGTCGTTATTGCTCAGGTTTATGACCGCATAAACCACCGTTCTGTGTAAGCAGGTTAAATCAAACTTCAAAGTCTCGCATTCAAGGCAATGGCAAGCTTGCGCCTTTAGCCGCACGCCCGTTTGCAACAGCGCCGATTAATTGGCCCGAACCGTGGCCAAAAGGAAATGTATAAAAAAAGTCGACTAAAAAGTGTTGTGCTTGTCCAAGGTGCTAAACATTATTATTATTACTGTTATCGATGACCCAGGGAGATACATATATAGGTATATATATATATATAGAATTGCTACTTGCTGACCTGTTGACGCGGCCGTTCCAATGAAAATCATTGCTTATGCCTGCCATACAAGCCGAGAGGTCGGAGCAGCCGCTCGCCTTGCTGAATATCGCAAGTTGGCAAAATATCGTGAACTGGAACAAAACTTTATCGTTCAACCAGTTGCCTTTGAGACATTAGGCCTAATGGGAAAAATCACAAGGAGTTTTCTGGCGGACCTGGGATCCAGAGTTGCTGCGTCGACCGGGGATAAAAGAGCGTGGCAGTTTTTGCTACAAAGAATATCAGTTGAAATCAGTTCAAACGCAGCCCTTTCACGAGGAGAACGAGTTGTGTACCTGCCGGTTCTGCCTGCAGAGGTGTGCCAAGTACCATTCAGTGGAATGCACAGCGCTGGAAAAAAAATCGTTGCACTACTTCTCTCGGTGAAAGCGTGAAAAATATAGAGTATTACAAGGAAACATCTTATACTGTATACTCAATCTGAGTAAAATAAATGTAATTGAAAAAAAATTGTAACGATGTATCAGTTGAAATTTAACGCGGAAACCCCGCATCAATAATTGGTTCATTGCCCACGGACAAAAGACCCCTCTTTCCGCAGTAGCTATATCAAGTCGGCGGCAAAAAATATATGTACAGCTAAATAACCTAAATAAATTCATTCAATTGTAAAGAAAAATGATGTAGATATGCACCGTACGTTCATACACAGCAAAGTTGAGCCAAGTAAATAGCCGTTTCATTAACAGGTTTACCTATTTTTCTTGCATAGGCATCATTGAAAATCTAGTGTTACAAGTTTACAATGCTGTAGCTAATAGGCAGTTACAACTAGAAAATTGAATGAGACACACACCTGAATCAACTTAAAGCCCACATGACACACACACACATGTAGCATCATCATGCAACCTTAGTTCAAAATGCAATATTGATATGATATGTTTAGTTCTATTCTTAATTGTGGTTCCTTGTTTGTGCTACAACCTTATATATAACCAGACCCAATGAAATAGTGCGGTGAGAGTGGTCTACGCGTACTTAGTAATGGAGTGACTGCTACTGTTTCCAGAAAAGGCCAGACAGCTTTATGAACCTTACGCTGGTCACCGAATCGGTGTTTTCTATGATAGGGCAATGGCGCGTGGCGGAGAAGGCAGAGACTATGAGTGATCACAGATACATCTGTTTTAACCTCAGAATACTCAACTCACGCACAATTCCTACAAGGAAATGCTGGCAGGCGCGAAAGCTTGATATAGAGATTCTTAAGGCCGAATTGGATAAAGGCTGTACGGAATGCCAAGTAAGGCATGCGAGAGGGCGGGCCCTTCGCGCCGGAGCAAAAGCCGCGACCCAAGAGGTCGCCGATTCGAGAAAAGTGTGTATTAGCCTTGAAAAAATCTACACAAGGACGCGTACCTGGCTCGGTAAAAATATCGAAGGGGGACGAGCCGGACAAGGCAGACGTGAGACAAGCCGACCTTTAACTAGCCAAATGCAGGGCCGCCAGAATAAGCTGCGAGGACTCATCGTTAAAAGCAAGGCGCGAGCGTGGAAAGAGTTGATATATGCGGTGAACAGTGTCATGTGGGGCCTGTCTTACCAGATTGTCATGACCAAGCTCCGGACTGATTCCTTGAGGCTCCCGCCAGACGTACTGCTGGAGACAATACCTGCTCTCTTTCCGACATAGCCATGGAGGGGCAATGAGGAGTTCCCGGTTGCTCTGGAAGATATTCTGGTGGTAACACTAGAAGAGATCAAACGGGCTGGAGAAAGGCTAGCACCTGACAAGGCCAGGGGCCTTTCCAGGGACCTCCCCTTAGGTGGCCAAGTTGTTTGCTAAGCGGTGGCTGAAGATCTTCCAGACTTTGACCAACAGACTGCTTAGACAGGCAAGGTTTCCAAACAACAAGGTCGCCAAAAATGTGAATAGGTTCGAACACAGGTATGGTCATACGAGACCAAACCTAACTCAACGAACTAAAAGGAAACTACTATATATAGGATATATATATATATATATATATATATATATATATATATATATATATATATATATATATATATATATATATATATATATATATATATATATATATATATATATAGGGAAAATACCCGTCGAGTGGCGGCAAAGCTTTCTGCAGCCTATCTTCAAGCGCAAAGGAGATCCAACTGACCCGAGAAACTGTAGAGGCATCGCACTCACAAGCGTGCTCTATAAGATTCTAACATCGCTAATCGTTAACAGGCTGTACTCGGCCACCAATATGGCTTCTACGGGGACGGTCTACGTCAGATGCGGTCTCATTTGTAGTGAAACATGTATCATATCGCCGCTCAGTGAACGAAATGACTTACGCTGCTTTTATTGATTTTAAAACTGCATTTGATTGTCTTTCAAGGGACTGTCTGCTAAACACTCTACAATCAAGTTTTGACATAAAGGGAGCAATTTTTAACATTTTACATGACATTCTAGCATATAACGTCATAACGATTAAAAACGGCGATCACTACGTACAAGAACCCGTAACACAAACAATCGGAGTGGCCCAAGGAGACTCAGCTAGCCCTTTCCTTTTCATTCTGTACGTGACTGGACTCTCGGATCTGCTCCGTGGTCTCAAAGCCCCACACGCTTTCTATGCAGATGACTTGGTTGTCCTAGCAAAATCCCGAAATCATCTTCAGTTTTATCTCAACGAGACTACACAATGGTGTACACAGAACAAACTCTCGATCAACACAGATAAAACAAAAGTAATGCGTCTCAGCAGAGGAGGATCATATGCTGCTAGAGACAATCGCTTGAAAATAAACGAAAGAGTGCTTGAGGTGGTCAACAGCTTCACTTACCTAGGGGTTAGCCTAACCCCAAGGCTCTCATTTAATACACATGTTGACGGAGTACGGGCAAAAACGGCGGCCACAATCACCTTACTAGAAGATCTACGCGACGTAGACCTAAAAACAGCAATGAACTGTTTTAAAATCAAACTTCTCCCGACCATAACATATTGTCTACCCGCCATAGCACCGCATTTGACAATGAGTGATTTAAAAGTCCTAGATAGAGTGAAGGCTTGCTTTGTCAAACGTATATTCCCGTTCAACACAGAAGCATTGGACTCCCACCGAACATTCAGAGAATCAAGAAACATAGTTTGCCATTGAAAACTACACTGATGGTCCAGCATTTTGTTCTAATAAATGGAAAGGAAGCCGCCAACGGAATGGCACAATTATGTGCCGAACGACATGGCACGGATACCACCATTTTATGTGCGTGAAGCCAAATAGTTTTACCATTGAAGAATGCGTATGTAGTTTTTGTGGACAGTCCGATATTGGGCGGTACCACATGATTGTATGTGAGGAAATGGTTGAAACCTCCCTGACAGTTAGAGTTGATTATATAATGTCAGACCACACAGTTTTATTGGGACCGTAACAACCAATTCTATGGTGAATAAATCATGAATGAATGAATATATATATATATATATATATATATATATATATATATATATATATATAGCAGATGTATAGATGCAGCATAGAGTTATATTACGCGCCTTTCATCCAGTGGACGAAATAGTATTGTAAAACAAATAGTGGTAGCTCCGCAGTCTATAAACAGGGAGAATCGCCAGCATTCAGGTAGGCAATGGGCACTAGGCAATGGGCAACGAGGAAAAGGAAAACCGAATAAGGAGACGTACGTAGGATAGAAAGCAAACACGGCCGCGACCGGGTGCAAGGACATCTCCAACGCGATAACTGACAAGCAGTCAGGTGTAAGAAATGGAGCAGCCTGTAGAACACCGGGAAGAGAGAAGGCCGACGAAATAACAAAAATTGTAAAGGAAGTTATAAAAAACAACTTCAGGCATTGAATCAACGAATAAATAGCTTGGTGAAATTGTACGAAGCACACGTTCTCACGAAAAAGGAGATAAAACAAGGGACCATATACATTTCGAAGCTACTAAATAAACTACTTGGCCATAGGGGTGATGGACCCAAAAGGATTCATTGAAACCAGAACCCTATGTACACTACATACCGTTACCAAGAATGCCATGCTCCGGCTGGAGGAGCAGAAGAGCCTCCGAGAAGCCGATAGTATGATCAATTCGAGAAAACACAAATATGAAGGTCAACCGCCGAGACTCGAGTGCGACCCACACGGTTGCACTATCGGGGATCGACCCCTTTTTGGGTAAGGAGGGAGTTTATGAAGCTTTTAGGACTGCTCGAGATAACTGCACGTGAGCGGAACGCTGGCATATGCCTCCTATACGAGATAAATGTAGCAATTACTAGACGGAGGAGTGACTGTATATCCAATGCGGAAACAGACTCCGTAGTATGGTGGATGGGCTCCAAACAGGACTTGGTAGTTAGGGCAGGGGGTCAGGTCTCAGAGTCCCGCAAGGCTCGATCTTAGGACCCGTGTTCTTGAATATATCTTCTGACGGGGTGCTCGAGATCCGAGGTCTCCCGCGTGGTGCAAAGACACTGCCGTATGCCGACAGCCTTGCCCTTGGTTACTGCCAGGAGCGAGAGAGCCCTGGAGAGCGCCGCCAATGAGGCGTTGTCAATGGTTTCCGAGTAAATAGGGTTCCATAACTTGAAACTGGTGCCTGACAAGACGGAGGCGATGTACCTAACGGGCAGAATACATACCGGCGTTAACCTTGTGATGGCGGGCCACCCGGTTGAAATCAGAAAAAAAAGGTGAAGTACCTTGGAGTCATAGACACGGGATTAACCGGATCGGCACACGGAAAGTACGCAGCCGAAAAGATCCAACGGGTCTCCCTTAACATGGCATTGCGGACGGGAAAAAATAGAATGCACCTAGGTCGACCTATTGGAGCTGTAAATCAGGGTAAGCCGAGCGTTTTGGACAGTCGTGACTTAAGCTCTCCTGGTCCCAACCAAAAAAGCTTTCATGGGACTTCCTAGCGAAAAAAGTATATATACAAAGATCTGGATCTTTCTAGGACTAGAAGTTCCACAATATCGGCATGGCACGAGGATTAGGCGCAGGCAAAGCCCGACGTGACCACAGGAAGCTGTACCAGGAATCTGAAACCGGACCTCGAAGAATGGCACGACTGCTAATACGGGGAAAACTTTTCTACTAGACGACTCAGGTTCTAAGCAGACTAGCTTCCTGGCTACATGTCAAGGGTTAAGAAAGCAATCAGCGACGCCTGCGTACTGTGTGACGTTGGAGAGGCGGATGGCGTGGAGACTACTGTTCTATGGTGTGATGGTCATAAGGGAGCAAGGGATGCAGGGCCAACCGCTGTGAGAGGCTGACCCATCAAGATGGTCGCCCATATAATGACTTCGGCTAAGGAAACGGTCAGGCGGGAAAGGCTTGGGCGGGTCTCTTGGGGGAGTGGTCGAAACGAGGAGTCGAGGGAGAAGGAAGAGCAGTCAGGCTTTTATGATCCCGATGCACCTTTTCAGGACGGTTTACAAAATGGCAGAATCCCCTTATTTAACTGCATGTAAAAATGCCGGATGATAGACTTGGATAGAGCTGGGTGGAAGTGAACGGAGGAGACGCCTCTCCCACGGCTTCGAAGTAATGCCAATGAAATGCCGATGCATTCCCAAATCTTTCTGTGAAAAATGGGTCAGGTCATGGGTTCACTTGGCTTACGGGGGCGGTCTTCTGCAGCTGCTAGGGCGTGCTGCTGGAGGCAATCTCTGCTCTCTTTCCAGCACATCCCTGGAGGAGCAATAAGGAGTTTCCGGTTACTTTAGAAAGCATTCCGGGGTAGAACACTAGAAGAAATCAGACGGGCTGAAGCACGGCTGGCGCCTGGAAAAGACCCTGGCCCCGACGGCTTAAAGGTAGCCAAGCTATTCATTAAGCGGTGACGGGAGGTCTTTCAGACTTTCACCAACTACGGACTGACTGCTTGAGACTTAAATGCCTGTTTAGGGAAGTGGTTTTCCAGGCTATGGAAGAAGGCGAGCTTTGTCCTCCTGCTAAAACTAAAAAAATAGGACAGGTCCATCGGCTTATAGACCCATCTGTCTTTACGACCCCGCGGGGAATATATATAGGCTACATGGCATGAGGAGTGGGAGCGAACCTAGGCGAGTACACGTGTGGGCTCCACAATTGCAAGGAAGTACCGAAACATTTAATAATAATAATAATAATAATAACAATAATAATAAATCTATAAAAAAAAAATACTCTCACCAAATCTCGTCCACGACTGACAAGCATGCATTCCTGCGCTGTGCATTTGGCCCCTAACTACTACGCTGCTTCGCTGGTGCGATTTGGTCCGGAGGCAGCCTCGTTAGTGGAGGAGGCAGTTTGACCACGAATAAGATATTAAATCAGTGAAGCACGGGACCCTATCAGAACCGTGCTAGTTCCAGATGCTTTAGAAAAAGACCCCAGCCAATATCACCTAGAGGAACTTAACTCGGACCACAACTAAACGGGCTCAAACTCTACAGCAGTGGATGGCTGAAAAGAGTGGTATGGTTCTCAATGACAAAAGGGTCTTTACATTTTTCAGGGGGTACCAAACAGCCTTCATTGACCTAACAATGGTCAACAAGACGGCCTTTCCGCGGGTGGCAGAGTGGGAGGTGAGGGAGACTGAGGAGACCATGAGTGACCACAGATATATCTGTTTTGCTATCAGTATTTCTAGGGGTCCCTCGTCCCGCCCTTTAGTAAAAGGTGGCAAATGCGGAAGCTCAATGAAAATATCCTACAAGTTGAGATAGACGAGGATTGTAGACGGCTTGTAGCATGCAAAAAGGCTGCTCCCGCATACCACCACGGCGGCCGCCACCCTCCCAATTACTGGTGAAACGATGAGATTGCAGCCGCCCGTAAGACTTGCATAAGGCTCAACAGGATTTGTAAGAGAACACGCTAGTTAGCGCAAGGACACTGACGGGAGAGATCCTACGGGAGAGAGGGACCCCATAAGCTGAATACTGATTGACAAAGCACAAGGCTGCTTGATTGAGACGCCGAGGACTCATCGCTAAAAGCAAAACTGATAGACGCGGTGGAGAGCGACATATGGGGCCTACCGTACAAAGAGTTTTGGCCAGACTCCGAAGGCCCCCCCCGAAGGTCCTTTCGGACGTGCTGAGGGAGACTCTAACCGGTCTTTCTCCGGCACAGCCACGGAGAGGGAACGAAGGCTCTCGGTTACCCCGGACAAAATCTCCGAGGTAACGCTGGAGGAGGTTGAACAAGCCCGAAAACGGCTTGTTTAAACGCTACTGGCAAAGCGTCCGGCCTAGATGGAGTCCTCCCGGAGATAGCGAGGCTAATAGTCAAAATCGCCTAAGGTCTTCCAAGACCTCGCCAACAAACTTCTAAGAGAGGGGAGATTCCCAAAGCTGTGGAAAAAGGCTAGCCTTGTCGTAATCCCCAAACCCGGGGGGGAGGACGAGAACCTCAGCTTGTTAACGCCATGGGTAAGATCTTGCAGAACATTATTGTCAGCATGTGTTTGAATTAGCTCTGCTTTTAGAGACCGGCTGTTACCTGCGGCGAGTAAGTGGCAGTGCGAAAACTAATTAACATTTCAGTTGCCTGTTTTTAATTCATTTGAAGTCTATTGGGTGTATTACTCCGTAAGCGTTACTACAAGACGTTACAAGGGACAACTTGCAGAATGTAGTTTAGTATTAGATGTTGGAGATACAACTCGATACAATGATGCTATTATGCAAGTTAATAGCTTCAAAACGAAGGCGCTGATTATAACATGCTATCGTTAGGCACTCGCTTTTTATTTAAATAAATAAATGAAAAAAAGCTGAGCGAGATCTGATAACGCCCAGCATTGACCGTATAGAGACTTTGCAAAAACAACGCCCATTAGCTCCCGAGGACCTATAATGGCCGACACTGACCCGAACCCCTATGCCCTATGTTACATCAAAGGAAGATAGTCAGGTGGCTATTAAGAGCTTTTCTCGATTATCAATGGATCTGCTTTCCCCGTCCCTCAACGACGTCACCGCTAGCTTGCTCTCCGCATTGGCAAAGGTTGTAGACATTCTTCTTTGAGGCAACCCCCCTTCTTGCCATCAACCGTTGATATTCGGCGCAAGACTATTTGCCCTTAAGAGAAAGGACGGATCGGTACGTCCAATTGCTTGTTCGTCTACGCTACGCAGGCTCGCCGCGAAAATCGGATGAAACCGGATGTAGGCTTCACCAGATATACAGTTACTCCGAGAACTTCTGCCCGGCTGCGAGGTGACCGCTAAGGACGATCTGGAGCTACTAGGTGTACCACTCTGTCCCGAAAAGCTTATAGCAGCAATTGAGCGCTGGAGATTAAAGCTGGAAAAAGCCGCCGCTCGCCTCTTCTAGGAGGCCATCGGGGACTCTTTTTACTCAGGTCTTCTTTCTCTTCCTTAAGACTCATTCACCTTCTTCGAGGAGCTGACCTATCTAATCGGGCCAACGACTTGCAAGCGCTCAACAAGTTGACACTCTCAACCCTCGAGGTTCTGCTTAACACATCTACCGCCTAGCGCACGGCAGCAAGCATTACTGCCCGTCTCTCAAGGAGGCCTCGGGGTTCCGAACTCGAAGACCTTGGCCGGCCCTGCCATAGTATCATCCATGCTAAACGCAGAAAACAGGGCAACTCCCCTTTTAGATACCGCAGGAGTTGGCCAGTTTAGAAGCTGCTTAGCCCAGCTTCAGGAGAACCTTGAGGCCCGGTGCGGAGGCAGGCCTAACAACATACTATCCCAACGTGACTGGAGTGCCTCTTTTGCACGCTGAAGTACAACGTCAGCTCTTTAATTGAAGCTGCCGACGACACGACCAGAGCTCGCCTAAACGCCGTTTCCGCCAAGGATTCAGGCGCCTGGTTACACGCGCTTCCTAGTGCACCTATACGAACCCTTCTTGATGACGAGCCGATTCGCATAGCAGTAGGCCTACGACTGGGCACAAACCTGGTTAGCCAAACTGGGACATCACGGCCTATCGTGTATCATCAGCGCAAGCCGACGCCCTCGACATGCCGCTATCAATGAGACCTTAAGCAGAGCCCTAAGGTCATGCGGTCGTCCGTGCATCCTCGAACCCCCGGACCTCTGCGTGGAGGACGGCAGGCGTCCAGACAGGATGACACTTACACAATTTAAGTGATGCAAAATGCTGGTTTTGCCCGCGAAGACGACCGTTCAGACAAGACCACATGGCAGAACATGGTCTACCAGTTCTAGGGCACTAGCATGACAGCGACATTTCCTCTAAAAAAGAAAAGGCAAGAGCTACGCCGATATAATTAGGGCACGGGGCTTCAAAGTAGATCCCAACGCCCACAGCGTCAGGATAAATCGAGCCCAGCGAAGACGCGCCAGAGTAAAAACCCAGTCTTCTCTCTAGACCCTGCAATCAGCTAGGGAGACAGACGTCCCGCTATTCCCTAAGACGGCTCATAATCAGGAACATCATGAAGGGACATCACGAGGTTGCCCTCCGCGAGGCTCTGCCATATAGGGACCGTTGACCCCCACAAAAGGACGCCACCGGCAGGTGGATGTCCCCGGTCTGAGGAGCCCCTACTGATGCCGCCAAGGTTTCGAACGTAGAGCGCATTTAGCTGGGGTGGTCCTCATGCCCAATCTCGAAATAGATAGATCCTGCGTTGCCGCTGACGATGGCGCGTCAGTGACCCGCTCGTGCACGAACGCGCTGCCACAGTTGTGATGTAATTGGGCACTACTCCAGGGAGTGTTTGTAAATCGACCTCAGTCTGCTACAACTGCGGTGAAGGGGGACGCGCGACTTACGTCGCCGCTTCTGCGAAGCACAGAGAGCAACTAGAAGAGCTCCGCCGCCGCGGTTACGCGGTCTAACACCCGGCTAACGCCCGCGCCCCAGCCACGACGCCTGCTGACACTGTGAGCGCAGTGGGGCTTACCCTGGTCATCTGAAGATCTGAAGAAGCCGATTTGCTGCTGCTCAGCAAACCCAACGTCCGGTGGGCGGGAAACAAGCCTTCGGACACCGACATAACGACGTACATTGTACTGAAACGTCGCAGCAAGCTCCGTGTTCCCGGACAAAGCAGCAGCTTTGGTTTAACCTAAATTTATGAGGCGAACGTTAGACGTTTTTATTCCTGCTACTGCAGCCCTAATGATCCACTTGACGACCTAAACAGGCTTTTAGATGATTTGTGTTTGACGTCCCACTTCTAGTTATAACTGGTAATTTTAGCGGCCAGCGCATAGTGCTCTGCCGGAATTACACAAAGGTATTTTGCATGAGCAGGTCGAAGTAAAAGACTCTCTCCTTATAGCCTCAAAGTAGTGCCACACAGTTCCGAACCTTAAACGGGGGTGCGGAGGAGGACGGGTTTTAGTAGATGAGAGTGCCACTTAAAGAGCTGACGGTTGCCGGCTCTGCTTGTGCATAATGCATTCCCCGAAACCAGAAAAAAAAAAATACTCGAACGGGACTAGAAGTCCTTGACTGACTGTCGGGCGGTCGAGGGCCTCGTTGCTACGGGCCTCGTTAACACCGGTGCGCCTCTATTCTATGAGGCCGGGCGCGCATGCATTGATCTGCTCATTACGCGCCGGGCCGGGGACCACAATATTTTTGCCTGAAAGATTCTACAATGAAACGCCAGGGAGCCTCCTTGTAACGGCCTGCAAGGCCTCTCTGAGTAGTAGTACACTCCCGGGACGCCGCGGCACACAAAAGCACTGGTGAAGTGCCGCGCTCGGATATTTAAGGTAAAAAGGTGCGGCGGCTTTGAACTGTCGCCCGCCATTATTCGCCAGAGGGAGATACTGCCCGACACCAAGAAACTGAGTACAAGAGACTGCGGGCCCTCCTACGGAAGGAAATTTTTAGGAGCAAGGAACGCTACTGGAAGGCTTTTTTCGAAGTGCTGGAGGATGACCCCTGGGACCGTTTATACAAGATGGTTGCAAGGCTATTCCCTTTTAAGCGCAGTATATTGATAATGCCGCAAGAGGCGCCGAAGCAATTAAAGTGCTCCTCCCCCAACACTAGCTGGTTGACCGCGTTTCCTACCTACAGGTTCTAGGGGAGGGCGAAGAGGACCCTCCGGAAATTACCCTACAAGAGATGCAAAATGCAGCGGCATGCCTTAAACAGCAACAGGCGCCGGGCCAGGACGGTATCCCGGTGTCTGCGTTCACGACGCTGATCAAAGAGTTCCCCGAAGCAGTGGCGTCAGCGGCGACCGGGATGCTTCGGTCGGGCTTGTTTCCTAATGCATGAACGGTCGCAGAGGTTGTCCCGATACCCAAAGGCCCCAGCTTATTCCTCCCTATCTGTCTACTCGGCTCCCTGGCCAAAGCATTTGAGTCCATCGTAGAGGCACGCCTCCGTTTTTCGCGGAGGGAAATTGCCTGCTGTCGAGAGCCCAACACGGGTTCGTAAGGAACAGTTAACTATAAACGCCACATGGCAAATCCAGACGCAGGCCAAACTCCTCCGAACGCTTTCTTTCATCTATTCCGAATCGTATTAAACTACCTAATAGACAAAAATATATTGTCTTACAGAACCAATTTTAACATAACTCTGTACTTGGTCCTCTGCTATGAAACATAACATACGACAACGTGCTGTGTCTAAGAAACCTGTTCCCCTGAGTCAACCTCCTAGCCTATGCCGACGACCTTGCCTTGACCGTCCAGGCCCAACCCCAGGTCTGTTACAGAGCCGCGCAATTGCAGATGTCGCCCACTGGATCCTGGTGACATGTCTCGCTCTCGCTTTTACTAAAAACAAGGCTATACTTTTGGTGGGACGAAGAAACTGCTCTGTCCTACACCTCCATATAGAAGACTAGCAGATTGTAGTTGTTAACAAGGAGAGACACCTAGGAGTCACCCTAGGCAGGCTGAACACGTGCGGCAGGCGACAGAGAAGGCAATCAAAACAGACAACACTTATAATCGGCCTCGCTAATCGCCTAAGGCGCCCCCCTCCTCGCGGCTCCCGTGGAACACATCTGCTAGGAGTAGTAGATTTGCCCCCCTGACTGTTTGATGAGATGCGCAAGCGGTTCCCAGTCAGACCGGGGCACGGGGACATGACTCGTTTGTAGTGGGTTAGAGCCCTACGCTACCGGCCCACGCTAAGAGAACTCACTCAGGTTACGCCCGTATTTTACGGGGGCCCGAATAAAGAAACTGTGTGCAGTGCAACTTCGTGAATGTGTGAAAATGATTCACGCTGTTTCTATCTTCTTAACGGGCATTGCATATAAAAGCTGCAAGTCTACAAGATATTATTGAGTTGCCTGGCGCTGAGTCACTTCTTCACGAGAAATCATCCAAAGGAGCAGCATGGGTGTCATGCAGAACGTTTGACGTATGACGGCACGAGTTTTGTGAGCACTGGTATCTATCTTAAGAATCCCACTCGCCTTATCCATACCTATCACCTTTGCCTTCGTATAGCTCCCTCTGAGACCGGCAGTAGATCGTGTTCCACCCATCTCAGCCAGTTATTGCCAGCAATCCCGCAATGTCACAATCCCAGCGCCACAAAAGCTTTCAATAACAATAAGCATTGAACGAGTCGAGCGTCAGTATACTCCCAGTTATTCCCTTAACCAAATTATTACCTTACCGCAGCTGGGAGTGATGCTGGAAAATACAACACTTCCGCATTGTTGCCGGCTTGCGTTTAGAGATGTCTATGTGCACTTCATGGTTCTTATACAACTACCGGTATTATCGACGGGAAAACATGACCTCAGATGTTGGAGTGTGTGAGCCCGGTAAGGCCAGTGGATGAAGAACCTTGATTAGTCTCTATAATCTTCTCTGGAAAGGCCCGCGTATGGGACGCAACCGCGTAGGATACGCTGGCGCCGTCTCACACGAGTCGAACTTCGAGATCAACAAAAACGGTCACCACTTTGGCAGATGAACGGTTAAATTAGAGGCCATTTTTTTAGTACAGCTAACTACTGTAGAAACATTGGGGTTATGGGTGACTCAATATTAACGTTCCTAACAGAAATTGGAAAAACAGCAAGTGAGAATGATGAAAAAAGAGCAGAGTCTTTACTGCAGATTTTTATCAGTTGTAGTTTAACGTGGATATGCACCCTCGGGCTGGGTGCCATCATGTGGTGGTTTACCAGGGTTAGCCTGATTGTGTAATAAGTATATATTTTATAGTAATATAAAATAATTAACAAGGCCGCAGCGTTATGGTCGAGTAGAACCCTTTTAGGCAAAAAGTTGGTCACCGCTCTACGTCGCACGCTGAGGATTCTCATTTTGTTCTATCAAGCTATCGTCGCTCCTCCCTCAATTCGTGCTCCTTTGTATCTGCCCTAATAGTTTTTGATATGCCCCCTTGTAGTCAAACTGGTCCTGCTTACGCCGGACTTGCAAAAATAAAGGATTGAACTAGCAGGCTCAAGAAGGCCACAGGCGTAATCAATAAGACGATGATGTATCAGCTCTAAATAGTAGCAATTTGCATACACTTACCCCAAAAAAGGTCATAAAATAAAACACCAATCGTGTTAACCTTAAATGTATGGTCGCATGGCAAAGCCTTATTTAGAGTGTAACTGTCTAAAAAATAAGCAAAAACGATTTACGTTGTAAATAATAGGATTAAACTGCGAAACAGTGGCAGCACATGGTAACAACTGAAACATCCATGCAAGTAAGTTCCAAGAAACTGGTAATTCATTCATGATTTATTCACCATAGAATTGGTAGTTACAGTCACAATACAACAGTGTGGTCTGAGATTATATAATCAACTCTGGCTGTTAGGGAGGTTCCAACAATTTCCTTACATACAAGCATGTGGTACCGCCCAATATCGGACTGCCCACAAAAACTACATACGCATTCTTCAATAGTAAAACAATTTGGCTTCATTCACATAAAATGGTGGTATCCGTGCCATGTCGTTCGGCACACAATTGTGCGATTCCGTTGACGGCTTCCTTTCCATTTATCAGAACAAAATGCTGGGCCATCAGTGAAGTTTCCAATGGCAAACTGTATGTTTCTTGATTCTCTGAATGTTCGGTAGGAGTCTAATGCTTATTGGACAACCCCATTGGTGTTGAACGGGACCTTGTTGAGAGCCAAATCTTCCGTGAGTGTTCTCTCTCCGCGCAGTTCTAAGGCTAGTGTGGCAGATGCGTTTTCAGGCAGTCCCAATATACGTTTGACAAAGCAAGCCTTCACTCTATCTAGGACTTTTAAATCACTCATTGTCGGTAATAATTAACGGTAACAAATGCGGTACTATGGCGGGTAGACAATATGTTATGGTCGGGAGAAGTTTGATTTTAAAACAGTTCATTGCTGTTTTTAGGTCTACGTCGCGTAGATCTCCGTGTAAGGTGATTGTGGCCGCCGCTTTTGCCCGTACTCCGTCAACATGTGTACTAAATGAGAGCCTTGGGGTTAGGATAACCCCTAGGTAGGTGAAGCTATTGACCACCTCAAGCACTCTCTCGTTTATTTTCAAGCGATGGTCTCTAGCAGCATATGATCCTCCTCTGCTGAAACGCATTACCTTTGTTTTATCTGTGTTAATCGAAAGTTTGTTCTGTTCACACCATTGTGTAATCTCGTTGAGATAAAACTGAAGATGATTTCGAGATTTTGCTAGGATAACCAAGTCATCTGCATAAAAAGCGTGTGGGGCTTTGAGACCACGGAGCAGATCTGTGAGTCCAGTCACGTACAGAATGAAAAGGAAAGGGCTAGCTGAGTCTCTTTGGGCCACTCCGATTGTTTGTGTTACGGGTTCTTGTACGTAGTGATCGCCGTTTTTAATCTTTATGACGTTATATGCTAGAATGTCATGTAAAATGTTAAAAGTTGCTCCTTTTATGTCGTAGAGTGTTCAGCAGACAGTCCCTCGGAAGACAATCGAATGCAGTTTTAAAATCAATAAAAGCAGCGCATGTAATTTCATTCACTGTGCGGCGATATGATACATGTTTCACTACAAATGAGACCGCATCTGACGTAGACCGTCCCCGTACAAAGCCATATTGCTCCGGCGGGACCTTCTCCTCGGTGGCCGAGTACAGCCTGTTAACGATTAGCGATGTTAGAATCTTATAGAGCACGCTTGTGAGTGCGATGCCTCTATAATTTCTCGGGTCAGATGGATCTCCTTTACGCTTGAAGATAGGCTGCAGAGGACTTTGCCGCCACTTGACGGGTATTTTCCCTTGTCTAAGACATACATTGTATAGCTTTGTTAAAACTGGACAAACTACATTTACATTCTTCTTGAGGTGTTCATATGCAATTAGATCTGGCCCTGTCGACTTCCCATCTTGTTTTTGCTTAATAGCGGCGTCGACTTCGTTTTCGGTAAAATCTGTAAAATGATTATCGTCACAGGCATCTCGGTCTGGTAATGCGCACTCTTGTGTCAGTAGTCTTCTGAAGTGATCCACTCAGTCATTATCGTTTATCACTGGATTTAGCGATGTTGGTCTCCTCGAGAGAAGCAGCCACGACTTCTGCACGCAATTTTTTTGCTCTTTTCACGTGCGTGAATTATTTTTTCATCTCTGCTATGCGGCGGAGTGTTGCTGGTGACCTATTTTGAATTTAATAGATTGCGTGCTTCATTTTCCGGCATTCCTCATCAAACCAAGGCTTGTGTCTCTGGATTTTTGCCTTTACGTTTGAGTTTGCAGCGAGGAGAATGGACCATTTAATTGTTCTTTCAATTTCGTTTACATCGTTGCTTGTTCCAATAGGTGGCTGTTTAGTAAGCGGTGGACGTGCTTAATTTGGGACGTGACCACACGTTGTTTGCGATGCAGTTTGAACTCGACCTGAGAATGTTTACGATGAGCCGATGGGCGGATAGTGATGTCCAATATAGTATCTGTCGTCTGTGATGTTGATGAGAGAATAATATCAACCGCGCTGTATCTATTTCAACTAATATATGTAGGCTCTGAAGAATTGCTGTGGATGGCCAGTCCAAGCTCGTCAATTCCTGTTTTAAAACTAATTTTTCTAAAACTCTCTTTTGTCAAGTCACAATTTAAATCTCTACCTATTACTACATTTTTATTCGCATCATATTCTGTGCAAAGTCCCATATAGTCGCCAACGTCCTGTATCACTTGATCTACCGCCTTTTCAGGCGGGCTATAAATACAGATTAAGTAATAATCGGTGAGCTCTAGTACAATGTGTCTGGCAGTGCTATGAAGAAGCTTGGCATTCTCCGTTGTTTTTACTCCTATACATACGCCCCATTTTGGTCTTCCTCGTCCCTCCGGCTTAATTGCCAATCCGTGAAACACTTTGTGGTGGGGGAAGGGAGTTTGTGTGGGGTCTGCTTCGAAGGTTTCCGTTAAAAGCAATATGTCGTATTTGCTGAATATGTTCTGTTCTGTTGTTCGATATAATTGGTTGAGAGATTCGACATTCCATAGCAGACATTTCGATGGAGCTGTTTTGTGTTCTTGGGGTGTTGCCTGGCAATTTTGTCATTGATTTGTCTCCATTTCTTTGTTTTCACTGTGATCTTCCTCCACGCTTGCCCTGTATTGTTTGGCGCCAATGCTCGCCCCCACTTCGTGCACTGCGCTGGACACTCTATATTGGTGTAACTGGCCGCGGTACGGGCGGAAGTGAATGCCGTCTGGCCAGGCGGACGGGTCTAGTAGTTCATTGAAATTATTTGCAGCTACCTGCACGTGATAGCTGTTGTAATACTCCTGGTTCATGCCAGCAAGTTTTGTCACTTTCACTTCTTTGTCTGCCCCTATTATTCGACATACATACTCTTTGATCGCGTCCGCAGAGTGTGACAGTTCTACGCGGCTAACAAAAACTACTTTAACACGTGGAAAAGTAACTGGTAATCACAAAGGATATCTGTGATTATCAGTTTGTTTATCAGCTAGTGCCTGTGTGGGCAACAAAACGTTGGTCCGTGTCAAAAAATACCAAATGAAAACAGAAGTAAAAGTACAAATTGCATAATAATTCTTTGCTATTAATTACAAGAACGCATGGCAAAACTCACCGCGTGGATGTCAATATAGGAAGTGTGCTTTTTCGCATCAACTTGTAATCCACTGACGAAATGTCGCAGCGAAGGATCTCCGTTAAGGAAATGAGGCTGACTTAACTCAACTGTCTTTATCTTTCAACTGGTACCGTGAGCAAGTTTCCTAAATAGGTTTCGTACGAATTTCGCAGACTTTCGTTGAACGTACCCTTAATGTGCGTTGGATTCGGGCAAAAGCACCTATATGGTGATCAAGTGCAGTCACTGTGGTAAGCGAATCAATTTTCACTTTTTAAAAAGACCCTGAGTATGAAAAGGCACTAATTCGAATCTACCTAGAGTCTATCTTGATCCATATGGCTAGAGAAAAAGAGTGCGTACTTATCGAGTTCGGGGTCTCCGTAAGCACGAACCGTTTTTCGAAATGCAAAGACCAAGGCTTATAAAATTGCTTACAATATATCTTAATGTCCCTCGGGGGCGTTTCAAACGCTAGAAAAAAACGCCATATGTTGAAAAAATAAGATAAAAGAAGCAACGCTTAAGGTTATGTACACTCGTTTACTAATGTGTACAGTCATTATGAAAACTGTGTGTACTGGACGTAGTACCACTAGCGCACGCATGACTGTACAAAGTAGATTAACGACTAAATTAACTGTAATTTAAATTTTGCATTTATTAGTTGCCGCTTTTACGTAATTTTATTATCTTGATTGACATTTGCAATTGTTGCACTATCAAGGCATCGTTAGGATATTTAGCTAACGAACTATTTGGGCATGAGTATGTGCTCGTAGATAACTTACCTGTACACTCTCTCTTGTTCCAACGTTCTCCATATCATTTAAGAGTCCTAAAAAACAAACAATATCAGCCGTGCTTCATTTATACTCTTTACTAGGTTAAACTGTTTTATATATCAAATTTCAAAACGAGTGAATATAACAACTATTGTTTGCTTATATTTTGGACTGATTTGGCCAGTGGAACTAAACAGTCACACCTGAACTATGCGAGACCTCACAAGTCTTTAAATTCGCTAAATTACGTGTTTCGATAGTGATACTTATTTCAGGATAAATTACTTAGGATGGTAAGCCAAGACTACTTACTTCGAATCATTGCGCTTTTTAACGTGGTTGACTCTTGTTGCATCGGTATACACCAGCACATAGTCGTATAGCGATGTGTCGTTGTATCCTGTGAAAAATGCGTACCTGCCGAGATGATCTGGCAAAGCGATGTTGGGGTTTTCGGCCACAGCTTTATCGGTATATCTGAAGCAATGCAACACAAAGGAACACGCAATATTTACCTGGCAAATCTTACTTACCCTTAACTAATAAGTGTTGTTTATCGACAAATAGTGTTACCAATATATATATATATATATATATATATATATATATATATATATATATATATATATATATATATATATATACGAGTCCCTGTATAGTCCCTGCCTAACATAATTAACTTCGTATCGATTATCTCACACAGCCTCTAGAAATGACACAGGGTTGTACTATACTCGTATATATATATATGTATATATTAGTAGTAGTTTTATTAACCAATGATTGGTGTACGAGTATACATCATAGACATCGCATTTTCAATTTTTTTTTCATTCAAAGTTACTTACAATACGTTTGCACGCTCGGCAGTGCTCGCTTTAATAAACATGGTTGTAGAAAGGTGTCACGTGGGGCTAAGAATCAGCTGTCCGTGTCCTTGGTTGATGATAGCCCCCGCTGCAAGTATGGTACAGTGCATCCCCATCAACAATTACACTAAGGCCTCTCAAGGCTCTTTTTTATCAAACATTTATTTGCATGAAAACTCCTTGTCGTACAATGCGTTTAATATCTCCAACATGGATAAGTTTGTTGGTTTTTCGTAATTTTAGATTGCTAAACTTCATTCCATTTTAATGTAGGTCATAACCAAGCCTCACTCCTGAACTCTTTTCACCGATTTTCTTCAAAATGCTTGCTTTATTTTGATCTATGCTGCTGATGCTTGTATTGAAAAGACCTTATAATGGCGGAGTCTTTTCAGATCTTCTTAGAGTTAAAGCATCACTCTGGTCATAAGAAAACAAATGTAAGACACTAAATGGAAAACAACTATTCTATGTCTTAATGTTCCAGAACTCGTGCTGTTTTTGAAACTAATAATTCATTATTCTGAAGATTCTCATTTTTACATTACATTCTAGTCCCTGCCTAACATAATTAACTTCGTATCGATTATCTCACACAGCCTCTAGAAATGACACAGGGTTGTACTATACTCATACAATATTTCACTGTGTTTACTCTGACTAAGAGGCGCATTTGTGGGTAGAAAAAAGCATGTTTAGGTAACGCAATTTTCAATGTATATATTGAACATTGCGGTTCAATGTCCGCAGCCATGGAGTGAAATAATTATTTAAAGAATTGATGACGGACTCTGTAAAGTTAAATTATTGGTGGATAGTGTCTAATCACGGCTGATGTGTTCCCTATATATATCAGATGTTGATGATCTTGGATTTTTAGCCTCGTCAGGCAAGCTCACCAAGAAACACAGAAGCACCTTCCGACGTACGGCGCTCCGATCGAGTTCCATTCAAACGACGTCCACGATACTGTTCGGGACTCTTTCACGATTTCTTAAAGTCATGGCAGATAACACAGGTTACTAATTCCCCATACTCCGCCCAAAGTAACGGCAAAACCGAAGCAACTGCTAAGGTCGCCAATCGCTTGTCCAAGAAATGCCAACTATGTCGGGTATGCAATATTGGAAATGCACTCGACATGCAGTACAAACCCGACGGTGCAAGCAGAGTATACAAGTTCTTCGCACGACAGCTGCGCACTTGTCTGGCCTCCAGCAACACATGCTCGACAGAACACAGAGAGAAACAGAGATACATATACGAACAGTGTACACAACAGCGCATGCACATATTCTACGCTGAGTTGATCGCAAAAAGATGACGCCCCTGTCAACATTTTCTTCCTGTCCACCGGTTGCACTCTTGTCGGTGGAAACAAAATGTAATATAGCCACCCTGCAACTAGAAGGTGTGTGGATCTTTTAATCTAGAAGCTCCAGGCACCCTCACTGCGAAATCTACATATACTGGGACGAAAGACTAATTATGACTTTTGCCTATTAGAAAACTCTGTTAACTTCCAGTTAAAAAATAAAGTGAAAAATTGAGACTATTGCCTAAGAGGGACTATTGCCACGGAGACGCTAGGACCAATCAGCAAGGAAACCGAAGCAATTCTCAAAGATTTGAGTAAGCGAATTCAGGAGGTCACAAGCGACCAACGTAAGGGTCAATTTTTTTACTTGTATGGGGCAAGCATTGTCTTTCGCCGTTTGCAGAGGGAACGCGGCATCTAATTTAGGCGCCATGGAGTGAAATAATTATTTAAAGAATTTGCAATAATAAGTTTAGGACCTTACAATTGTAACATTGTTTAACATGTAATAAATAATAATAATAATAATAATAATAATAATAATAATAATAATAATAATAATAATAAAAAAGTGAAAATAGCAAGTACAGTGACCATAATGCTGTCCTAAAGCAATTGCATGATAAAGATACTATCCGAATTGTTTGTCTCATTGCAAACTTGGTCGTCGAAAAATCGGTGTGGACAATAACACGTTCCGGGACTAATTTCGCTTTCGTTTATAAATAGTAGTTAGATCGCTATCTGTAATTAGAGACAATTATTATTTTCGACAAGCTAATGCATCCGTTTTTATGCTAGCAGCTTTCTCTGGATCAAATAGGCTCTAAAGCTCTTTTTTGCGGCATTTACTTAAGATATGTTTTAGCCAATTAGAAAAAAAAAAACACTCAATCTCGGTGGGTTAGGATGGTATTTATTTAAAGCCTGGCGTTGCGGTACTGTTACAGCCCCACGCAGCCAGCAGTACATGTGCTGGCTGTATAAAAGGTCGTGTACGGGCTAAACTTAATGAATGCCCACCTTGTTGTAACCACCAACACAGATGTTTAATGATATGCAATCAACTTCGTACGGTTGTTTAGGTAACATCCCACATCAGTATTGTCAATCCTTTCAAAACAAACTAAAAATATACACTGTAGAATTCTAACGTTCTGGCATACTGCCAACCATTATACCATATGTCCGGGACAAATGAAGCTCCTTCAGCGTCGTACGGGACAGTCCTTTTCCGGAATTGGGAGGTCTGAAATATGTTCCAAATAAATGAAAATAACGTGTTAGTAAATAAACATAACATACTTTCTAGACTTGATTTACTTGTGCGTTAGATCACCGCGAACGTGTTTTAATTATTTACAAGTTAAGTATTTATGACGTGTTGAGATCATTTGATAGAGATTCACGTGCAGACGAGAACAGTACTAGACAGCACGAAGTGTCTTTAGACTGAAAACCAAGAATTTTCTTTTTGGTGTACTACCCGAGAAGCTCAATACATTTTCCTACCACTATTTTAGATATTTGATAGCAGCATTGGCCTCGTAATTGCTGGAAACACGCTTTTCACTAAGACTGTTCTTCAAATTTCTAAACAGGAAGCAACCACATGGGGTCAGGTCCGGGGTAAAGGACCTTTTTTGATCTGGGAGGTTTTGGAAATGCATGATGCACATGCCCCACTAGCAGCCTGTGTGACTAGTGTAGAACTCAAATATCCACTAAACCCGGGTTCCTCCCCACCCCCCAGGCTCGGTACTACTTTGGCATTACTTCGAGGCCGTGGAATAGGCGTCTCTGCTGCTCTCCTCTACTCAGCCCTATCCCTCTCAATTATCCCGCATGTCTACTTACAGTTGGATAGGGTTTTTGCAGGTCTTGGAAATGCATAATGCACAAGCGCTACTGGCAACTAGCAGCAGCTAGTGTGGGACTCGCACCCACTAAACCGATATCCTCCCCACCGCCCCAAGGCCCGGGATTGCATTGGCATTACTTCGACAACCCTGAGAGGAGAGTCTCGTGTTCTAGCGCTCTATGCGCCTAGCTAATGCTTGCCGGCCCTGGGAGATGCGTCGAGATCCTCCGGAGGGCCTAGCTGCTCCCTCTCTTCTCCCTCTCTCGGCTCCTCCTCTCGACGACCCCTTAAAGAGGACTGGTCATAGCTGGCTCGTCTCGCCGCCTCCAGGTTCGGCTTTTTCCTCATGATGGTGTCGAGCTAACGTCGACCCTTTGTCCAATTCGTCTCGTCCGTCGTCATGAAGTCCACCACGTACTGCAGAGTCTTTCCTCTCAGCTCGGGCGTCGTACGGGCGAGGCACGTACTCCCACAAGGGCCGCACAGTGCACGATCGTGTGTTTGACGTCGTCCGCGTCTTCGCAGATGCCAACCGAGGCCTTGCCGATGCGCATTATGTATGCCTTTAACTCGATGAGCTGGGATGTGGCCGTGGACACGATGAGACATCTCACCATACATCGCCTGATATTTCGTTCTACCTTTCTAAAAAAGGACTGTCGGCCAGCGGCCAGGAGTATGATATCTCTGCGGGGGTCCTCAGAGTCTTGGGGCCGATTGTGTGGAACCTAGCCTATGACGGGGTACTCAAGCTGCCGGACTTACCGGCAGGTGTCGAGACGGTAGCCTATGCCGATGACTTGGCGCTGGCTATCAGCACGAAAAACTTGAGTCCTAGAGTATACCGCTAATGAAGCCTTGGAGCTGGTGGCAGAGTAGATGGAAGACCATTTTCTAGGACTGGACCCGCACAAGACGGAATCATTGTAC
>QVRM01002855.1:0-44284 GCA_003439945.1 Dermanyssus gallinae
AATTTCTTTGAGCGTTCCTCATGTATGACAAATCATAACCATGCTGCCACAAGGACTGTTGCCGCCCTAACGCCCCTAATTATAACTGGTTATTAACTATTACTTAATGATATGTTAGCTGGTGACGTTGTGAATGTAGGTATACATGTCTAAGCGAATAATAATCCTTCCATCTATGAGCTAGAATTGCGGGAAATAGTGTAAACCTTTATTCATGTGTTTTGCTCATACGTTGTGAAAAATTGCATTGTCTAAGCGTCTGGACGTCTCTTAGAGGATGGAGTCCGGCGGCCAGTGCGCCGATTTCCTCCTTGAGACACTCTTTGAGAAGTTCTCCAGCTCTTAGCCACATGGGTGCTGAGGACAATCGGTAAATGTCATGAAGAAAATTTGTCGTAAGGGAAACAAGCCACACCACAGACGTGTTGTACAATATTTTACCTGGTGTTGTAATAAGCACTAAGGCGCGGTAAATGACAGTTGCCATATTTGGCCATTCGCCAGGCAAACAATACGTTAATAAGTTCCGTGCGTGCCGTGCGGCATTCGGCCCAACGGAACCCTTGATTCGTTACACTATGACCATCTTTTAGAAAATAAATGTAAGTGTAATTTTTGCATTAGCTAATAAATTTGTTTTTTTTTCTGCTTTGTACCTGCAGTCCGGTATGTAATTTAAATCTTCTCATTCGTTGTCAAAATGTACAAAATGTGGAAGCTTTTCTAGCGATGACTGCGTGTGCTTTTCAGAACATAAATTAGATGCCGAAATCGTATGTCCACCAGTGATCTCTTTTGTGGGTAAATTGTATTCTTTCCTAATGTAAAATGTGCACATTAATCTCGTTAAGGTAGAATTCATGTCGTTACCCGTGTGGTAGAGCTCTTCGGAGCGAATAGATTGCGGGGACCTTTGAGAGTAAGGGACGGGCTGCTTCTTTCGGTGCTCTCAACTCAAGTAATTTTCGGACCTTGTCGTGGCAAATTGAGCCGTGCGCCGTTAAACAATAAAAATGATAATGCTTTACTGCGAAAGTTTTTTATGATGTCTAACGGACAAATGCAGGCATTTTTAGGTTAGATCTCCGTGTTTCAATTAGGTTTCGCACGGTGGTTGAACAGAGAACGGAAAGGCGTACGGAACAAATGATTGCGCTATTTCGCAACCACCATCCGTTCCACAGCCGAGCTTTTTACGTGAGTGTCTGAGAACTTTCAAAGATTGGTCATCTGCTTGCTACGAACGTTTGGGTCAAGATAAACTTTCAAGCTCAAAAACTTAGCGAGTTTGCGGGCACCTCATGTTGCTTTAAAATGAAAAAAAAATACTGTTTTGGGTTAAATCGCCAAATGTCAGCGCGGGTACATGCTCCTTTCAGTATTCTTCTAGCTTTGCAAAATGCGAACTTTTTTAGAGTTTAGCACTATTGCTTAGCGCACTAAACAAGGGTATAAGCCTCTCTGCTTGAGCTTTTGGCTGCTCTGAATAAAACTCCGCAATGTGAGAGAGATCATTTGCCATTAGTCATCGCGCGTATTTCATCTACACCGGTTGCCAAGCTACGATCTAAATACATTTGCATAGAGCTGAAGGTTATTTGTCTTGTCGGATGGCTGCATTCCCCCAGAGACCTGCTGAACCTGGCCACAACAACAACAACAACAACGACGACAACGACAACAACCGCACGGGAATTACGTAAAAGTGCTCTTCCAAGAGCGGGTGCTGTTTTTGGTTGGTCGGGCTGTTTGCTCGTGCAATAAAAGTTGCCCCGGCTAAACGGGTAGACACTGGTAAGATAAGTTATGGTTGTTGTTGTTCTTATCCACCACCGTCTTACGTCATACGAACGCTCCATAGATCCACTGCTCAGACGCTTTTCGAAGAATCTGTGCAGCTGACTTGCCTCGAAGTTCAACAAGATGTTGGCTTATGCAAAAACTGGCATACACACACACACTGTTAGTTGCAAAAACTAACGCCGGGCGCTCGATATAACAGAGGATGCATTGTGCTAAAAGAATGGTGCCTCTTACGAGTAATTGGGTTTTTTGCGGTCCGTAAGTATGTGCGTGTGTATATGATAAATTATATAGCATGTAGTAGAGAAGTTCACTATCTCTTGGTTAAATGTGTAGAATACGGTGAGGTTTAAGCTATCGAAAGTATTTGTACAAACTATTTCACCGGCAACCTAGCTCAACTGAGACTGGCACGTGTATCGCTGAAATAGAAGCACTTGCCAGGAAGAACAGGTATTCGCAAGGTTCGCCTTTTTTTTATTACCCCATCGTCATAGTTGACTCTGTCAGTCTAGGATCCTCAGGCTTATGTAAGGTGCTTCAATGTTTCACCAAAGACTTGGGATATTAATATGTTAATAACAAAAATAACAAATGAGAATATGCGTGTTCATATAAACATTTTATTGTTGACATGTTTCTACGTGAACAAAATGCATAATAATAATAATAATAATAATAATTCAGCCTGGGGATACGTGAGCTGGTTAACTCCGTTCAAGTGCCATTCAACGCTTGGTACCTAGACGATGGCACACTTGGTGGACCGATGGTGGACTTGCTCGATGAGGTGCGCAGAGTCCTTGCTTTCGAGGCAGTCAGTAGTCTGGTGCTGAACACGGCCCAAATGCGAGGTGTTCGCTCCGGGGACAGACCCAGACGATCCCTCATTGAGGGCCTTGCTCGAGCTGCTACCGGGGTGTAGAGTCGTGGCTGACCACGAAATAAACCTTCTCGGCGCACCGGTTCTGCCCTCTGCGCTGCCGGGACAACTCGACCCCTTGATGGACAGATTGTGGGCGATGCAGGAACGTCTACCGCTTGTTGGAGCCCACCAGGGACTCTACCTGCTTCGCTCGTCGTTCTCCGCGTGCCGCATCGTACATATTTTACGGTCCATAAACTGCTCAGGCGATTTGAACCATCTTCTCCAACCATTCGACGACCAGGTGGTGGAGGCCCTACAGACAGTGCTGAGTCTAAACTTACGACCACGAGAGGTGCGCCAGGCGGCCCTCCCCACGTCCATGGGCGGCCTTGGTCTCCCCTCAGCTCGATCCTTGGCGGGCCCGGCCGTGGCTGCCTCGATGCATGCTACGTCGGATAATGTCCAGCGCCTGCTCCCGCCGGCGGCTCAGGCAATGTTCGAGGCGGCTCGTGACGATATAGCGACTGGACTTCAAGCTTCATCGCCTGGTCCCGATAGACTAGCCTGCCAGAGGGCTTGGGCCGAGAAGGCTCACGAAGCTTCGCTTAGTTCGCTGCTTGAGGAATGCAGGGATGACCAGGACAAGGCACGCCTTTTAGCTGTCGCTCGCCCAGGAGCAAGCGACTGGTTGCATGCACTACCCGCTGACTCACTGGGTACCCGCCTTGATGACCAATCCACCCAGATATGCGTTGGCCTTAGATTGGGGGCTGATTTGGTTGAGCTACACAGATGCTCTTGTGGCGAGCCCGTTGGGCGACTCGCCAGACACGGCCTGTCTTGCGCTCACGCAGCGGGCCGGCGCCCAAGACACACTGCCCTCAATGAATTGCTTGCAAGATCGCTGCGGAGGGCGGGGATTCCGTGCGTCCTGGAACCACCTGGGCTTTCAAGAGACGACGGTAAGCGCCCCGACGGTATGACTTTGATACCCTTCTATAAGGGTCGTTCCCTGGTGTGGGATGCGACGGTGAGCGACTCTCTGACCCCTTCCTTGTCGGTCCCGGCGCGTCCCGCCCGGGGACTGCCGTTACGCGAGCTGAGACCTCAAAGATGAGAAAGTATGCGGACCTAAGTCGGGCGCACCACTTTCCGCCATTCGCGTTCGAGACGATGGGTGGCCCTGGGCCCCTCACGGTAACATTGATCTCTCGGGTTGGCGACGCTTTACGGCAGGCGACAATGGACAAGAGGGCGCACGCCTTCTTCTCCCAGCGACTGTCCCTGGAGATCCAAAGAGGTAACGCGACCTCAGTGCTCGGAACTATGAGAGACTGGATGGACCCGGACCTTCGTGCCAGGGGGCGGGCAGGACCTCCTCACGGGCATGAGCGATAGAGCGACTACGGCGCGCAGAAGGAGCAACTAGGTCGACGAGCAGCAACGCCGTGAAGCATTTTATATATTCTTCTAAATTATAATGAAATTTTTTCTTTATACACTTGTCTAGAAAATTCTTAGTTTCCAACCAGTTTAGATGTCAGGCTCTGGCATGACTCTAAACAGTTAAGAAACAAAAAACAGATATAAAAAAACGAAGATAATAATAATAATAATAATAATAATAATAATAATAATAATAATAATAATAATAATAATAATAATAATAATAATAATAATAATAATAATAATAATATTCATCATCATCAAATGATGGATAATCAAACAAATGATATCATGGATGACTTTACATTAACAAGAAAACGTGTCGTCTTTCTAGCCGGGGCTAGCTCCAAGCGCTGTCCCCCCACCAGCTTGGCACCATGCTGCATCCCAACTTCTTCCGCATGGTGTCAGCCCTTAGGATAGGCGTCTCCGTCGGTCAGCCTTTCTCATGTCTGCCATGAGACCAACCTGTTGACTCAGACGTTATACACTCGCTAAGCTATCAAAAGGCCAACAAATTCAACTTCCCAACTCGCCTGCCCAAAAGGGAAAATTTATCTTTTTACCTGTGAGGCACGGGCTGTGCACTAGAGCTAAAATAAATCGTATTTAAACTGTTCGCATTCGCTCACCATTAATCGTCTAGGTTAGTCATATGCAGAGATGAAGAAGAAGCTGCTAAATAAGGGTGATACGCTGTTTAAGATATATATATATATATATATATATATATATATATATATATATATCTATATATATATATATATATATATATATATATATATATATATTTGGAATAAAGAAACTACGTTATAGACTATCAGAACAAGCTATTATATTCATGGATGTCTCGGAGTTATACATACATATAGGATCTGACGCACCGCATAAGGTGTACAGATATGCTAGCGATCTCATCTACGAACGATCGACGAAGAATCAACACCAGTGTCAAGATTCCTTGTTCGTATATGGAATCCTCACCACCAGCGAAAACGGCCACCGATCCACGACCAAGGTGTGTGTGCAAGGTTAGCAGGTCCTAGCAGGCTCAGCGTATCTGCTGGCTGGCGTCCGTTCTCGGCCTACTCGATCGAACTCGCGCTGCAGTTGCATACGGGCGCCACAGGGGCGAGTTGATTCGTGCTCTCGCAGTGACTCGCCGAGAATACGGCCTGGCTGACGGTGACGTCGAACTGGAGCACGATGGCCACAAACGTGACGATGTTTACGACTGCGCCGGCGATCGCCGACAGCTCATGAGGCGCGCTGTCGATAACGAGTAGCGCGTCCCAGCACTCGCGATACGCGAGCACCTCGGTGAGTTCGTCTTCGCCGCCATTCTCACCACGACCAACGGCCAGGCCCAGAGCGCGCGCGTCGGGCACCGGCCGATGCTGAGCCGTCAAGCAGAGCGAGCTGACCTGCGAGCCTAGACGGGCCATGACGACACTGAGCGAAAGCGGCCGTCAGACACTCGAGCATTCGAGGCGCGATCGTCCACGCGGTGCCGGTTGCCCGATGCGCCTGGATGATGATCTCGCCCGCCAAACACGAAAGGTTGACGGCCGTCGCCGCGTAGAACACAAATAGCTGCGTGCCGAACGAACGGTTTAGCCAGCGAGTGACGTCCCGCCACTGAGCCTTGATCTCGATTAGCTTCCAGCAGGGCAGCTGTTTGGGCGCTGCAAGGGGCGCCGCCGAACCCGCTGTCAGGGGCGCCGCCGAACCCGCTGCCAGGGGCGCCGCCGAACCCGCTGTCAGGGGCGCCGCCGAACCCGCTGTCAGGGGCGGCCGCCAAGCCCGCTATCAGAGGCGCCGCGAACCCGCTGTCAGGGGCGCCGCCAGACCCGCTGCCAGGGGCGCCGCAAACCCCGCTGCTAGGGGCGCCGTAAACCCCGCTGCCAGGGCGCCGCAAACCCAGCTGCCAGAGACGTCGCCATCTCGTCTCGTGCCAGGGGCATCGTTGTAGTAGTGGTCGTCGTGGTTGGCCGTGGCCAGCCCACGATCTCTCTATCGAGTTTGGCCAGGCCGGCGCACAGGATTCGCGTCTTCTCGATGTAGAGCTCCATGACGGCGTAGCTGCTGAATCGCAGGTACAGACGGGAGCTGTGCAGGGCCGCTCCTTCGACGTCGCCCGACTCCTCGAGGAGAACACTGACCAGTGCAGACGCAAACAGCATCACCTTGATCAGCGCGTTATGGTGACCGGATAGCAGAATTAGCGCTCGCATCGGTGACGATGATGATTTCGTCGTAGCCGCGCTCGGTAGCGGCGGTGGTGGTGGTGTCGAGGCGGCAAGACTCGCCGGAGCGGCCCGTCGAAGCAAGCATTCCGCCAGAGCAATGGCGGGTGCCACATAGATCGTGTGCGCCTTGTGTACGAACACAAAGAGTCGTACGCAGGTCGACAGTCCTTCGCCCTCCTTGCGGACGAAGCCACCTAACAAGAGCAAAAAGGGAGCGGAGCGCACAACCGCGCAGAAAGTCACTAACATCGTCTTTCGTAGTAGCAGTTCGTCTATGTAACAGCAGATTACATAGACCGCTTCCTAGCGCAGCGTAAGCCACAACGTACGCTTGTGGGTTGCGACACGATTGCCACATGCGAAGCAAGCTGAACCACAAGATTTCTGCTTTTGTCGATTAAACGGACTAATTGCACACGTTACACATACTCTAGGTAGATTTCATGCTGATCCGAGGAGAGAGTACGTTTGAAGGTTAGTCCCGCATCTTTTTCCATTAGAAAGGGGAAAATAAGTTTCTAAGACGTCAGTAAAGGAGTTGCACAAGCAGACGAATGTTCTTCCTTTAGAGAAGGCCGCCAAATACAATGAGTTTGCCCTTTAAACATGCTGTATCTAGAAAATATTGTGATGATTCATTAATCATATACAATACATTTGCACACTCGGCAGTGCTCGCCTTATATATATATATATATATATATAATTGTTTTGTCATTCAAAGCTTGTATTATACATAAATGTTAGAGATCTCCACATTTCCTTTCTCTGCCTTCTAGTGGTTCCAACGCGCTTGCATTGGAACACTTTTTAAAGATGGTAGTTACTACAGTCATCTCAGCAAGTATACGCTATAATGATGAGATTTATTATAATTTAGAAGAATATATATAATGCTTCACGGCGTTGCTGCTCGTGCAAAGTGTTAACTTGCACGCCGTGCAAAGTGTTAACTTGCACGCCGTGCAAAGTGTTAACTTGCACGCCGTGCTAACAAAGCTAAGCTAGTGAATTTCTGTAAGCATCTTATAATGTCGAAACCGCAAATGGCTCGCATTGATTGCACCTAAGAACGTTTTTTTTGCAGTTGCAGCTTTAATTGATAGTTTTGTTCTAATTTTACCTCGTCTTCTTGAGTTATTACCAAATGCGGATAGAGTTATCCGTAGGTAAATAAACACATTTGTCAATTCTATTTATTTTCCCTTAACCTGGGGTATTTTTCCACTGTTATCCGTTGTATATGTTGATTTCCCATACCGAAGCCATTTTGTTAAAAATGTCTCGAGTATCTTTGAGAGTATCCATGAGAACGGGATGTGTATACATATTTTTAACGTTATTTTTTTCTAAGACTGTACAATCTGCTATGTCAGCTTCTTCTCCCTTACCTACTAACACCAAGCTGGCTTATTTTTTGTCAAAATAATTTAAGACACTTTTAATTTTTTGCGATTTTTGATTTTTGAAGTGCTTGTAAGTCCTTAAAAATGACATTAACAATGTCAGTAAGTGAGCAAGCCTTTTCAAATACTATGATGTTTAGTTAAACACTTTTTAAGAAAATTGCTTTGATTTGGCTAAGCGCGCCCTGAAGGTCAACTTTAAGAGATCACATCATAGCACCTGAATATTGACGTTTGCATCTTGAAACCCGAACGCCACTTCCAGAGAAGACAAAAGAGGAATGAATTATTTTTTTTTTACGTAGACAATGTTCGTCGCTTATAGCTAATTATCTCTACACGGAATGCTTGCTGTCTCTATTCCAAGGTTATCTCCAAAGTGTTCCGGCTGATACAGGGTTGCAAGGTCTTAGGTAACGGTTGTAAGTGAAACAGACTAACTAAACCGCAAGTAACTAAGACTAACATTCTGTGTAACAACGGTAGTCTTTGTAGTCGATGCATATTTAGCGGTTTCATCAACTGTAGTAACCTTTGCTTGCTGCGAAATGTGTTTCAGGAGTTCTAGAATATGGTCGAAGCAAGTTTCACAGGATGCGTGCTACACAGAAAAGCGATAGCTTTTCGAGCGTTCGCTTTCAAACAACTTTAAAAATTACATTTTTAACTACTAAGGACCGTGACCGCATGCTCGCGTCGTCTGAGGGGCTTCAAAACATGATGAAAACTAGGCAGCGTGACAGTAAGGTGCATTGTGTCTACGAGCAACACGTAGTTAGTGCAGTTGCTGTAAATGCTGCGCAACCGAAATAGGCCTTTTATTTGGCTCGCAGTGTTAGCTGCACGGCAATATGAGTGCAGGGCATGGTGTCATTGCAGATCTGCCGATCGATCTTAGTCCACAAGTTCTTCGAACAGTGTTCTGGTGATCTCCAGGGGCGTTCCGTTCTAGGCGACGTGTTAATGCGCGCCAGTAGAAATTAATATACTCCGATTTTCTTCGCTGTTTTACTAGGATCGGAAAGCCAACAGATTCACTTCTCTTTTAAGAATATGTCTAATACGTGGGCAGGTTTGACGCACTAGAGATGACATGTTGTTCGGGTTATGATTGTTGTTATTGCTGTCTAGCTCTACATACTCGTACGTGCTGCCCCCTTCTCCCTCCCTCCACTAACGTCAATGGCTTGTCAGTAAAGTCGTATAGGTGTTGAAGCTAAGAAGCTTTAGCCGCAGAGTTGCAAACCTGTAAAAGCGGAAGGACGCCTAGATTGAACTCTATTTTAAGCATCAATCTAATGAAACTTCTTTCAACTTTTGACCGATAGAATGCTACTATCATATATGCCATATATTTGTCTCTACCTATGGCCAGGTTATGCGGTGCTCATACTGGATATGTTAGGGCTTTCGTCGTCGGCACGAAAATGTAAAAGCATGACAATTTTCAACCAGAGCCACCGTCTAGGAAGAAGAAAGTGTATAGTTATAGATTTTGTTTTGTTTGCCCGTCAGCACGCCTATAAGGGTACGTATTCGTACCCGCGTACCCTGCGGCTATCGGAATCTGCCGTCAGATGTTGACAGAGGTACTTTAATAAGGGATAGCATTCTAACATCGTCAGAAAGTCAATCAATATGAGATTAGGGGGTTATTAGGAGATTAGAGGTTGGCAAATACTTATTTAACTTTCTTTGGCGTTTGTATTACATCAACACTGTGAAATAAGTCTAACAAAATGTTATGGACTTCTATTACGGTAGACGCAGTCAGTTATGTGTTTGAATTCCCTACAACAGTGCCTAGATAGGAAATAAGTGATATTGGCTAGTTGTATTTATTTTTAAATCGCTTTTGATAGTGATTTTAGAGACCGCATTTTAAGTGCGCATCTAAACTAGTTTAATATGTTAAGAAGCATGTGCTATCCATTAAACGAATCAAAGTAAAGCGTAAGCGGTTCCCTTAAGAAGTTGTTATAATATCCATTAAACATATTTTGGAGTCCAGTAGTATTATTATCATAAAAAGAAAGGCGCTATTGTGCTAATAAAATTGCACTGCAAACTATGGTAGCAAAACAGTAAATAGCAATAAATGCAAACATTGCATGCAAAGGTAGCATTGTGAGCCCATTCCAATTTATACTCAAACAAAAGCTCTGCAAACGCTCTGCGTAGTTAAGAGCACAATATTTTATCTACGCAATGACCCTATTTGCCTAGGAACTAATAGGGCACTTACAATTTTGCCATAAATGACAATTCAATCTAGTGCGGGAAAGTGACCTACACACAATTGTAAATCGAAAAAAACACTTAATCACGTAGGTAATTATCGCTTTTCAAATAAGCGTCGATCTCGCGGCTACTCTATTCGCGTACTTAGAAAAAAAAAAACGAGTAGAAAAAGCCACCGAATTTATTTTAGAAAAATGTGAATACATAGATTGAGTAAAAACAGCTTTTTCTCTCAAGGAACACAGAGTCTTCTATGGTGGATATCGGAAACTGCCATACTCCATTGCCGCAATTGGAAAGAGGCGAAGACCTAGTAGAAGAGGAACCGAGCGGGAGTCAATAAGTAGATGGGTAAGCCAGGCAACGTTCGACCGCTACTATCAGCATGCATACCTAATATAAATGTTTTGTGTCATAAACGAATGTGTCCGCGAACAGTGTAACAGAAGTTGTGACAAATACCCCCCGAGGCCATATTCTCAGCTGTACAAAATTAGGCTTGCTGGCGGTGCAATCGTGCGCAACGACGCGATAAATGGGTGCGTACATCGTATTTAGATACGTCAAACATGCTGAAAAACAGTCTTTTGAAATCTTGCACAGTGTGTGACGCACTGCTATTTTAAGGTGTTTTGATATCAGTTAGATTTCAGGCACTTTTCAATAGGGTCTAAATAGGGCTTACCGATTGGTATGCCTCTGGGTTATTTGCATTACTAATTGGTCTAATACCGAAGCCGAGCCACCATAGCAGAAAACAGCATACATAGCACATTAGGCGTTCGTGTTACATCACGACGCTAGCGTATTTTACTAGGTGGAGCGCACGATTGGCGTACGACAGAGGTAGAGACGTTCAATCCATCTCAAGAATCCATCCCAACTGGTTGCAAGCTGTGCGTAGTTCTCCTCGCTGTTACCTACCTGAACCGGCGAATAAGCTGTAGGCATAAGACACTACGAACGCTGTACGAAATATCCGATTCACAATAGCCTGTCGACCTTGCACGACGGCCAGGCCGTAGAGAAGAGCAGGTTTGCGCCAAACGTCAATTACGCCCTTAATTATCCAAGACATGTATAGTATAGTATATGCGGATAGCTAGTTACGGATCCAGCTTCTCGTCAAAATTGTCTAACTCGGCACAGTGGGAAGCTTCAACCAAGTAAACTCGCTAGCAATCTGAGACCTTCCCAGATGAGCCCAATAGTGCGCCGACGAGCGACTGCAGTGTTGCGGCGGGCTTACAAGCGTTCGATGACAAAAGGAAGTTCCTCTTTTATCGTAACCGTTTAGCATCCTTGGACTGAGGCTTAGCAGACGCCTTCCGACCGAAGGCTGTGGCGGCTCCGTGTCGTTCAGGTATGCGCCAGTGACGCTATTCAATACGTTTGTCGTCAATGAATCGCTGTCGCCGAATACTGCGCCAGAGAGGCCTTGAGCTGTCTACTCACTCCTTGTGGACGACGTCTCCCCCCTCTCCCTGGATCTCTCCCTCGAGGTTTGGGGTTCTCTGTACCCTAAGTCGCCTAGATACGCACGTGCTCCTATTATTACGGTGTAGATTATTACGCTGTCTTAGCTACCGCAATACCGAAGCAACATATCGAGTGGGGGATAAGCAAACACGTCGATATTCCATTGATGATAGCCTCGGATGCGATATGTCCGTCTCAGTCTGGGCAACAAAACTGCGAAAATCCTACCTAAGCCACAGTACAACACTGAGCTAAGTGAAGTAGTGGACTAGCGTACTCCTCGTCATTGTTGTTGTTGTTATTATTATTATTGTTAGAACCCCGCAGAATTACGGCAAGCTACATAACGCTCTCATAGTCCCAAAGTGGTTTTGCAATATGGTCGCAGAGCGCAGAGTCTGTAATATGGCCCCACCAGAAAGAGTTTGCAGTAGACTTATTAGACTTCTGTGCCAATGCTAATAGATTTCATGCGATAATATATTTGCCACACTAGCCGTCCTACATAGGGAGGCTGTTCACCGCGCAATCAAACGAACAATTACGGCAAACAAATCGTTTTTAGATTGTAGATAATTATTTGAAGGGAGAACGTGATATGCTACATTGCCGTGGGCCACCTAAGAACATATGCACAAAGTAATTTATAAAAAAGTGCACCTTGTGTTAAAGACTCCAAGCATGTTAAATTAAAGCTGGTCGCAGCGCGATAGCTCAGCCAATGCCCAGACTGGTATTAGCGGCAATGATGATCATAATAACGGGAGCGAGGCCGGACTAGTGTCCGATTGGCATAATTAATGGCTTCGTTCCTAACAAAAGCAGATAGAGAGTTGCCCTTATATTTAAAGGCACCAAATACGAAGTAGTAGAACACTTTGTCGTGGAGTATAGAGAGCGTATAGAGACGTACATGAGGACAAATATGGACATACAATAAAAGTGGATGTGAGTAAACAACACAATATATAGGGGGATGCGCCAATCATTTATTAAGAAGACAGATTCTTACGGCAATGCATAAAGATTATCTTCTTCATGCTGTCGTTTTTGAGCTACGGTTTAGAAGAGTATGGACTTTGTGCTAGCAATTTAGAAAGAAGCTTTTGACTGACTTTTCTATAAAAGACACCTACTAAAAGAGCGTTTTACACCTCAGTTGCTATCATCAAGAGGATAGAAAGGTATTCTATGAACATATATATATATTTATATAATTAAAGAGTATGCCAATTCTTTAAAAGCCCCAGTTTCGAATTGCTATTAATCTGGGTGATGAAAAAATTTGTGGCCGCATGTTATATGAAATGACAATGCAACAAAATTAACAAAGTAATTCACGTAAAAAATCATTTACGCATAAACATGTTCTGAATAGTTGTGAGAAAGAAGAAGACAGTCTACTTAAGACCAAAGGTGGCCTTGAAAACAGAACTCTGCAAAGCTCAAGCTTCAACATTGCCGGTTAAAGTTAGGACAAGTAAGCAATAGCACAGAAGATGTTCCATGAACGGTCAATAAAGCTGCATAATTAAGGTACGAAAAGTTTCAACTAAATTAAGCCAACAGTCAAAACCCATTTTATTGTTGTTACCAGTTTAGACTTTTAACGTTATCTTGTAAAAAATTACCAGAATCATTGACAAAGTGTGTGAGGGATGACGATCGTTCTGAGATTTACGCCAGCCGAGTGAAGTATCACATAAAACAAGAAAAGGGCGCGTGCATTATTTTAAAACAATGCGTTATTAGCAGGTAACCACGGATTCATACGGAGGTCATTTTTCACTTCTCATTGCTCGATCGACAAAAACGCGCTTTAGAGGATGACCTAAATAAAGTCCAAAACACTCACTGAGTCTAAATCTGAATCAGTTAAGACATGCGGCATGGACAATTTTTTCTTCATATCACCATCAGTGATGCCGACATATGGCATACGACAAGTCGTTTCTGCCGCAGATGATGTTCGAGTACCTAGTGAAACTGTTAGCACTGCTAGTTACACCTGAAAGTAGGCAACATTTCCAAGAAAATAACTACTTTGGTAGTGAGCATACGCATTTGAGTTAAATTGAAAAAATGTATTGGCGTTACATTAATAGATCATTTTATTCATTGGTTTAGCTAATTTTATAATAATAGTAATAATAATAATAACTTTTTTTTTATTATTGACATTTATGATACAACCAGATTTCATCGGTACTACTCTCGTCTTAGTTCGGTGACTATTGCTACTACTAATAAGCGTGGTCTTTCAAGATAATTAACAAGTTGCATAAGACGCGTTCGTTTAGACATATTATGCCCTACTTAGATTCGCCAAACGCAGCTCATAGGATTTGACGGGAGGCAAGCTGTTAGCATTGGCCGGGCGCGTGTGTCATCCGGGGAGTAGACATTCGTGATTCCGCTCGCCAGAGGACCTCTGGTAGCTCCGGTCATACGTACTTCTCGTTCTTCGATGTTTACGCTTGAATTGTTGACCGACGTGCACCAGGACACCGACGGGTATCCTGGTTGTCGGCTGCAGACGACTGCTATCTGGCTAACCATACCACGTGTGTCCTGTGTCTGTGCTGTCTAGCGTGCAAGGCCACCAAGCTCAATGACGGGAAGACATGTCATTCGCTTTGTTCACCGGAACGGACTAGAATATGGTGGCGCGGGCTAGCGCGAGGGGAGAGACGTGACAGAAAGATAAGAAGCGGACAGAAAATGAGGGCAACTGGATGAAGGAAGGCCAGCGAGACCAACAAGGTCTAGGTCTATGGCGGCGGAAAACGATAATGGCGCGTGAAGCTAGCTGTTGCAGGGTAGGTTATATGCCGTACGTAATATCGTAGCCAATCTACTGTTGACTGTTGTTGTTGTTTTATATTTTCTGTGCTCCATGCAGGCAGAAGTGACAAGTCGTGGTCATTGTAGTAGCTCGCCACCTTTTCTTGCTTGGCTATGATTTCTGCCTTGTTGTTCCGCTTCATCCGTCCTCGCTGTTCGGCAGAGGGCACATAATGGTTAATGGTTAAACGAATCAACTGGCGATTGGTTAATGGTTAAACGAATCAACTTTCTGCGTCGCTCGGTTTTGCGTAGCAATAGCAGCAGATTTTGTAGTAGTATAGAATGGTAGTTACCGGCTGGCATAGTTAATAACAGTTAGTGGTGGTAGTAAAGGAATGTCGAAAAGGTAGAACTCACATAAAGCAAGTATTTTACCTGTCAATGTGGACAAGGAGCCGCTTTGTGTACCTATTGTCAGGCTGTACACTGGCTGTTGAAATAATTTAATTGAGGTTAAAGACGCTGCGTACAGTACCATTCGAAGGCCTTTCTGCACGAAAAAATAAAGTTGAACATAGTCGACGAGAGGCTGGAAATCTATATATTTTCAGTGCCTCTCAACTCTGGTCTGGTCTTGCATGTGACAGTCGCCAGGCCAATAGTTCAATGATATCATCGGCTGGTCTGTTCGAATACGAACTTCCACGAGGAGTACACAGAGTGCGTCTGTTGTCTGTCCTCTAAGGCGTGTACGACGTATCATGCGTCTGCCTGTCTGGACCTAGCAAATAACATGCCGTAAACAGCTGACAACTTGTATACTTGCCAATGTTATCTATATAATCAACCAAGAAAAGCCCTGGTCTGCACCATTCGGCAAGCGATCCCAAAACGGAGATCGCGTTGCCCCGCTGGACGTCAATGGAAAGTCTCTGGCGCAAGAATTGTGTGACTCTCTTGTTCCCAGTAGATATCTTCAAACATTCGCCCAATTTGGGGATCCCCTGCCAAACGGTGCAGACCAGGGGGCTGTTCTAGGCTGAAAATTAACGCGTTAATTTACATAAAATTGCAATATGAAGCTATGAATAAATAATAATCTCACGAATTGTATCTCCTACATATGCAATATAAGTGAAATAAATGTAATGATAAAATTGCGCAATTTTATTGAGTTCTAGGACTAAGTTTAACTGTTACTGTATGTGCAAATGTTCTTCGTGTACCCGAAAATCGGGCGGCACCTCGAAGTGTCCTGTTTGTGAGCGCTGAAGCCTACATTTTGTTTTATCGGTTTGTATGAATAGCTATTGGATTTGTACGAGAGCGCCGATACACACTATACTTATGCGTGTGTCCAGGATTGCATTTCAGGGGAGATATATTTCAGCTGCACCCCTCTTAAGACTTGACTTTAAGTTTGGCGTAATCCATGCATAGACAGGTTCACGGTGGTTGACCAGGGCTCCACTAAAGATGAGATACTATCAGCTCTAAAACGCTGGGGTGATTTTCGTCAAGAGAGAAGTACTTAACAACGGATGGAAGGCGAGCTCTTCACAACCCTCACGGACATGGGTCTGGTGCAGTTTGCTGGTATCCTACTACTACTAAGCAACCTACTGTACTTTTGGCATGCAAGGCTCACGGCTTCACAGTGTACGCAGAAGCGCCATCTACAATTTATTGTTATCGATGCGGTGACCAAAGGTTCGAAGTCATATCACTGCAATACGCAGGAGAGAGGTGGTCTGCGAAACTGCGGCAAGTCTGGATATGACTGCAAACTAGAAGAGCTCTCCAAAGTGCGTTAACTGTAAAGGCGCTTCCTTTCCCTTGTCGTGACTCCGTCCAATCCTGCAGTCGAAATTGAGAAGCGGAACACCTAGATGGAATGTCTTCTTCAGTAAGGTTTTCTTTAGCAAGTGAGAGCTGAGCACCCAAACGCGGTAGGCTTGAGGCCAGCGACACTCCCTCGCCACCATTGCAGTCGGAAGTGTCAGGAAAGCAGAGTAACTCAACGCAAGTAGTCCATAGCAAGTCGTATGCCAAGTAATTCAATCGTAGTCTATGGCCGCAGTGAGAACCATCGTTGTTGACACTGTTGCTAAACAGCAACATAAAGTGAACCTTTCTAGCGCGACCTCAATACCGCGCAAGTCAGCTCCATTCGCCAAGCCAAGAAGGAAGATTATTAACCAGCGCTTAAAAGCGCCTCAGAAGAATGTCTTACAAATTCCTAGATCATAAGGCCCCGCTGACATTAAAGTATACAATTCCATTGATAGGTCCAGTATAAGCATACTTCAGGCAGTTTGCCCAGAAGCGTCGGAATGTTTTTAAGGTCTTATGAATGCACTAGGCCGTTCATAGCTGTTATACTTTAGATCAGCACGGAGTCCAAAAATCATCTAACTATTTAAGATAACATTTACCATATTTCTGATAATATTGGAAATTGTAAAACTTAGTTTCATAATCTCCGGAATTCTGATAGGTTGGCAGCAATTCATATCAACGTTGGAACTGAGAAGCTAAAAAATCAGGACGACTAAAGGTTTTGACAGATCTACTTCAGCATAAAGGGTCTGAATGTCATGGTGGTGAGCAAGACCTGGTAAACGAGCGCTGATAATGCTAGCCATGATATTTGTGGTTTCAATTTGTCCACATGTGGTCGCGAATCGGAGAGATGCGGTAGCGGAGTCGGGATTTACGTGAGGTTAAACTGGACGCTGTTCCGTCAACATCTGCCCCTCTTTATTCGCTATAGAGGACGAATCAAATGTCAACCTCCTTATCAGACCTCTTTGTCACAGACGGCCAAACGTTTGGGCTTATGTTTGTATAAGACGTAGAATTGACAGCGTTGTCCGGCTGCGCCTAAGTGCTAGTCTATCATTGCGGCGTTGAGAAGACTCAGACAGATAGGTGTTCCATGTGAAGGTCTCTATCTCGTCTATTTACTTACCTGGTGCCGGGTCCTTCGTGATCAAGAAGGCGAAGACCCCAGGAGAAGGCCTAGTTTATGAACTTCGCGCAATGTGTGGCAGAAGCCGCAGATATTCTGTAGCTGTATGTACATTTGTGTAAATGTGAAAAACTCTTTCTACCTATTATTTTTACTGGATTGTGAAAACGCAGTCATCCGTCAATAAACCAAACCCTGTCTTTTATTGTAGCAGTGGTAACTACCAGCTATCGTTAGCGTCATAGTCGTCGAGGTATCAAATCATGAACCGTCTATATAACATATTTATTAATGATGCCAATGGAGCGACAATTGTCTCCCGAGAACGTGTGCGCCGTAGATGTTACTCAATCTCGTAAAGAGCGGGCTGAGACCACATTAGCAGTGTGCCCCGGACGGACGCAGCATTCCCGCGTTGAACGTCGAGATCGAGACGTTGTCTCAAGAAACCTGCAGATCGCTTATCACCAGTTGCAAGGTTTAACTGCTCACCGACTCTGTGGAGAAGTTTGCGGGTGATGTTGCCTGGGCCGCCCAGGGTTTCAAATGCTAGCGGCTGAAACTCATGTGGGTACCCGATGGAAGCGTATTTGGCAAGCTTTCTTGTCTCGGCTAGACTGCCAGCGTAGCCTGCCGAGACCGCCCCGCCACCGACCATTGAAGGTGCTAATGAGTCGGTGACTGTGGCGTCCCAAACAAGCATCCTTCCCCTACTGAAAGGGGTAAGGGTCATCCCATCTGGGCGCTTACCATCTACGGCGGAGAGACCTTGGGGCTCTAGAATGCAGGGGTATCCGCATGATCGAAGCGCTCGGCTGAAGGTGTCATTAATACCGGCATGTCTGGCCCGCCGTCCGGCGCTTATGATGCACGATAAACCGTGATGCGCTAATTTGTCTACAGGTTGACCGCATCTGCATTGATGAGGAGTGACGAGGTCACAGCCAAGACGAAGACCTGTCGCAATTCTTGTTGTTTCATTGTCCAGGAGAGTCCCCAGTGGGGCGCTGGGAACTGCATGCAACCAAGCTCCGGATCCCTTGGCAGCGACCGCTTGGAGGCGAGCCTTCGTGGAGTCGTCGGCAGCACCTGCGAGTAAGCTGGAATACGCTTCGTCGTATAAGAACGCGCTCCAGTCCCGCTGGCTCAAAGGGTTATCCGGAACGCCCCTGCACATTGTCTTTAGTTCTTCATGTAAGCGTCCCTTGAGTTCGTTGTACTGAACAATACCGGCTTCGTCTAATAGTGCGGTGGCGTTGCTCTCTGACCGGAAGAGGGAAGAGACTATCGCTGGCCCAGCCGAGACGAGCGGATCCGGGATCCCCAGGCCCCCCTTTGAGATTGGTAGTTGAGCCTGCTTTCGAGCGGAGGGTGCCAGCGATAGATTGAGAAGAGACTCGAGGCTGTCCACAGTCAACTCGTTCAATGCACGCAGATCATCTACTTGTTCTGTTAGGTTCGCTCCGCGGAGAAGATGGGTGACCCTGGTAGCTGAAAACGAAGATCGGAGTAAGAAAAGGGCGCGGTGGGCACCAAGCGGGGCGAGGTTGTCGGCGACGTCCTTTAGCTTGTTTTGCCACTTTGCCAGTGCGCGCGTGAGCCCTTGCGGTCGAAGCGGGACTCCCAGCAGCTCCAGGTCGCAGTCAAGTGTTACCTTACATCCCGGCAATAAGGTCTGTAGAGTGTCAAGGTCAGGAGTCTGTGTGCTGCTGCTGCCTGTCACATAAATCTCGCATTTCTCCGGGTTTAGTTCTAAACCCGAGCTTGCACGAAAATCAAGCACGCGCCGAACGTCGTCAGCAACTATGTCCGCATCGCCTCCTAGCACGCCATCATCAAGGTACCAAACATTTAGCGGGCTGTTGAGGGAGTCGACTAGGTCTTTAATGCTTAGGCAAAATAAAAGGGGAGCCAAAGGGTCACCCTGTTGCAGCCCCGTAGCCGAAGCTATGACATCATCTGGGAGAACCAAGCATGGAGGCGTTACGGTACGCCTGGTCGAAGTAATGCGATAACTGGGGACAATGCTTTAAGACCGCCTTTAAGAGATAGTCCCGTCTTACAGAGTTAAAAGCGTTTTTAAAATCCAGTTTTACAAGGACCCCAGGGAGCGTGCGTGAATCAATAAAAGCTCGGGTGGCGTGAATAGCGGCCTCAGCCCCTGCTGGTGTGGCAAACCCAAGCTGATGTAAGCCCATTGCCTCGCGAATCGTCTCCCTGGTTCGATTACAGGCAATTTTTGCAGCCAGCCTGCGCAAGGTAGAGGAGCATGCAATCGGCCTTACCGACCCGTCTTTCTTCTGTAAGGCAAAAAGCCTTGCCCCAAAGATTATGGGCAGTAGTTGAGGTGGGGGGGCGCCCCACAAAAGTAAGTCAACAACTTTGGCCAGTGCACTCGCCAGTCGGCTTGCTGTGTCTCCCAGGGTTGGAGAAAGTAGGTCCATGAGCAATCTGGGTCGGATAAAATCCAGTCCCCCAGCGGCACTCCGTGAAAAACTTTTGACTGCGGCTATTACTATCATGAACTAGCAAGCACCCTTCCTGAGTTCGCAGAAGTGGCTTGCTTGCAAAACGACTGCGTGCTCTGACACGGATGTACGTGAGTATCTATGTAGGCTTGTCGGTGTCCAGGTAAACATGTCAGCGCACACCTTTCATTGCGTACAGCACAACAGTCAAACGTGTGGGCCGTTTTTCACCGCACCAGATCGTCTGTCTGGGAGATTGCCTAACTGGCTCGTCTGTCTACTGCCTTCCTGCTTGTCCGTCTTTTTTGGGGTAGTTGGTCGGATGGCCATAAATTCACTTACCCCTGGTGGCTTTTTGTCGCCGATGATGCCGCGATAACCGCTCTGTCATCCGTACACAACAATCTCTATCTCTAGCAAAAGGGAGGGAGAACGAGAGGGAGACCGGGATTTAGAAAGATAGGGAAAAGACGACCACATGGAAATACATCTGGAAAAGCAGAGACAAATATAGGGAAGAGGCGGGCATTGACTGTGCCTGATAGGCGCACAATACGGCCAACAAACGAATACTACGGCGTACTCTGCCATTCCGGTAGAATTCTGGTACCCGCTTGAGGTGAGGAGCCGGCGGACCGGTTTGGCGCTTAGAGCCACTCCACGAGGAGCCGGGGAACATGGACACGAGTGCACCAGGTGAACCGCGCCGTGAAGTACCGGAAACGGCTTAAAAAAGAACAAGCCTTGCCAATAGGCTGCTGCAGGTGGTGACTGCCGCCAGGCCAAAAATGTACGCCGTTCCCGCAGACGTAAGCCACGAACAGAGAAGAGCTCAGTTGCCCAGGCCCGGTAGCTGAGCTGTTCTCTGTTCGAATTATTTTCGTCTTTCCCGCCCGCTGGCTCCCCGCTTTGCGCGTGTCTCGCGTCAGCCTTTTTCCCCTTGTCGCGTTACCATGCCCGTCACAGTCATCATCACAAAGGTTCAGCATCTTAGACTTGTTTTTAGTTTTGTGTCGTGTCATACAATCACGGCTCAATGTCTGGGCCTATCTGATTTTGTCGCCGTCGTCGTCAAAATCCTAACGCTATAAATACAACATCTTGCCACGTAGCCCACTAGATAAAAGTATGTCTGTCTATCTCTTTCTATCTCTCTCTCTCGCTATATGTATATATACATATATATTTATAGAGCTGCTCTTTGTCTGTCTCATCATGTACTATCATGGTTTTTTCTCTTCCCTTTCGGTCTCCTGGCCAATTTTATCTAGGTGGATGACGAACGAGCAAACGAATTTGTCTCGCCTTTGGACAGACTTTCACATACGCACGGGCACAGCCGCACATCTACCACACCCAACCGCATACATCCACAGGAAAGCATACTCGTCCGCATACACTTTTCTTGAGTTTTCGACACCCGCCTGGGGCAAAAGCACACACATATATGCGCGCGCTCATCCAGGTCGTCGATAGGGTTAACGAAGATGTGAAGAACTTCCCGCTGCTTCGGGCCTTTTCCCGGCTCTCCCTTTCACCAAGGCGCGCTTTTCTTCACTTCCTTTCTTCGCCGCTGCCGCCTACGTCCTTCTTTTGCTCCGTCTTCCCCTCTATCTCTTTCTCTCGCGCGGGCTTCCTCGCGTAAGATCTGTAAGAGCCGATCCGCGGAACAGCCGGAATACCGTAGCCAACCGGTCGGCAAGATGGACGTGATCATCAGCAGGTCGAAGCTTTGAAGCTAGACAAGCCATTATTTTTCCTCACTATGTGTGCTCTTTTCCATTGGCCGTCGGTCTCGTATGTTCGAGTCATTCTGTTCATATGATCTGCAATGGCCCACACAGACGTGTGCACACGCCGGACGTATCTCTCTGGATAGGTAAACATACACACGCACACATATATAAATATATATATATATATATATATATATATATATATATTTGTACATGTAGGTGTGTTTACCTATCCAGAGAGATACGTTTCTCGCACCATTGTTGAAACATCTTTACAAATTGTGTCTCCCACACTGGAATGTTTGTCCCGGATATTTTTATCATCTTGGATACGTCTCTTCATAAAAGGGATACGATTTGCGTTGCTAATATTGGCCCTGTCTCGATTACGACAGTACCTGGAAAAATTCTTGAAAAAGTATTTATTCTACACTAAACAACATTATCCGTCCGGACTGATTTGGGGGTAGCGGAGTATTGAAGATACAATTATTCAGGTTCGAAACTGGCTGCTGGGGCAATGACAAAGACGGAAAACGAAATGGATTGGTTATTTTTTATTTACGGAAAGCATTTGATTGTGTAGAAGTCGAAGAACATGAATAAATACATTAAGGGCTGCTGGGCTACGCAAGACAAATCGCGACATAATTAATAACTACTTACCTGACAGGCAACAATGTATAAAGTATAAGGAGTGTTTGATATATATATATATATATATATATATATATATATACATATTGTTCAGTTCGCGAATGGTATATGCATACTATTTAAGAGTGATATCCGAAATAAGCTAATACAAAATGCTATGGCTAATATCAATAAAAAAAAATATCTGGTTGCAAATCAACAATCTTCGTCTTAATGTAAATAGCAAGCAATTTACCAAAATCAAGGTGGGGTACGGTGCTGAACCACCACTTAGCATTGCCTGCCACTCATGTGGTTTTTTGGGTTGTTATGCTGATTTAAAAGTTGAAAACCTGTAATTATGCCAGGCTAAGCTTCACCTCTGTCGCCGGTTCGAGCTTAAAACCTAAGACAACCTGTAATTGTCCGATAATTGGTGTAGTACAGAACTATAAATACCTTCGTTTGATTTTCCAGAATACCATCTAATGGGAAACTCGAATTAAAAGTATGACAAGCAAACTTAAAACAGGTGCTTTAGTTTTGCATAAGTTACGACACAATGCCTTCTTCAATTTTACAAAAATCGTGTATTATGCCTTTTATTTGTTCACACTTAAATTATGGTGTATTTGTCGTGCGGTGTCTCATTCAAGTTGAATGGTGAACCCAAATACAAAATATATTTGTATTGGCGTATATGGCAACCACATAGAGCATATAGATACATAAAATAGATTGCATTTTTAATATTTATTCATGTATAGCGTCCTGGCACATTATAGCAATACCCGTATCTTTTTTTCTGGCTACTCCAAATAAAGCATGCCCTACCAGAAGTGCTGCAACTCACCCACATGCATTAAAACCTATTGCGTAGCGATAATAGATACTAAATTATCGCCTGGTAAAAAAAATGCCAGACTTCCTCGTCTGTGTAGATGTGTTTTAAAGTTATCTGGTGAGGCAATGCAAATCCAAACTCAAATAACAGATTTGTTTAAATTCGTCGGATGTACTTTAGACATGTGTATTTGGATAAATTTTCCAGCACAATAAAAAAAATCAATAACACCGTTATGTAACGCGTAGAATGCTGACACATGGGTGATTCTGCATGAAAAATTTTTTATTAGATTTATTAAGTCATGGTCGCTTGTCAAAGGGATTATTTTGTCTTATTGAAGATAGTATTTAGAGAATGCACCACCTTGCCCTTTGAGAGTCTATCCAATTATCCCAAGACATCACATGTTGCCTGTCTACTTAAAATGCTACACCTAAGCTAAATGTTTTAACAGACTCGTAATAATGTTTTAAATGCTTGTTTAATAGCACAATAGCTAAATAGTAAAAAAAGTACGAAAGTAATATATTTGTTCCAAAATGCGCCGTCATGGTGTAAAGCAGTGTAGCTACCATGTCCTATCGCGGAGGATACCTTTTTCTGGCGGAAAAATTAACCCCTAAAAGTGAACAATTAAGGTACAGATGTAGCGGTCTAAACCTGACAGAAAAGTTTGAACCACTAAACTTAGTTTTTTTTAAAAATCCTTTACTTGTATTACGTATCGATCTGTACCGCTTTGACTCATTATGAGCATTTCAATTGATTGTGAACGCACACACGTGCAATCAGGAAGGTCATGGTAGCTAAAGAGCACCTGTCTTAAATCTGCGTTAGGGCCCGTGCAAACAACATAAATCTCCCAGAGGAACAACAGAGCATTCCCATTGCGTTCAGTTCCTCAGCCAGAGCGATTGCCGCAAAATCCTGAAATAAAGGAGTCGCTTATTGCAGAATTCTTGCTCTTCCTGATCTGGTCTTCTACGGAACAGTCCACTTTGACGTTTATCAGATGTTTGCTTGTCTAGAGCGGTATTTATTACATTTGGGATTGCGGATCAACCCAGAAGCTTTTTCGGGCTGACCCTCAGTCTACATTTAACGTTCGTGGGCATATATATATATATATATACATATATAACATACTTATGATATATTGGCAAGTGATAGTGCGTTAAACAACAGAAGCATGCATCAAGGGTCTGTCGCTGTGCAGTCTAGCCCGGTGACAGTTTATTCGTTTTTCAATGTGCTAAGTCTTTAGAAAATCTACCGACATGGGTGCAATTACCTTTGAAATTGCAAATTGATACCGGTTACTGTTCTCTCCAGGAATTTCAGCTGAGCGAAAGAAGACTCTAACGGACGTGATTTAATCGTATTTTTGAAGTGATTTAAGTGTATGTTATGTGTATCAGCAGAGTTATAAGGTAGACATTTTGAATATATTTAAACGACCGTCGTTATAGATGTAATATCGAATATATGCAGCCCACATCAGTTAAGCCTTTTATGGCTTTTAGGTTACAAATTCAAACTAGCTCAGCAGCTCTCTTAGCTTTCGTGATTTTAAAAGGACGAGGCAAAATCGCAATCCTACGCGCGGGTTCTACCTCCTGAATTTCACGCCTCAAAACGTGCATTGACGTCAAAAGAAAGTTACGTGGATGTATACCAAATATATCTTCCGTACAGACTATTTTTCGTTTTTCTTTCACAAAGTTTGCAAGGCTTTATCCCAGGGTGTATTACATTGTGTCGAGTCATTGAGGACGCTAACATAGAAGTTGAGCTAACACCCACATTAGAAAAAATTTGTATTTATCTATATAATCATTTCTACCTAGAACTGCTGTTTCTTTTAAACGCAATACTTGTGTTTACACAAATACGCATTCCATATCATATGTCTATAGGGCCAGCGAGTTAAAGCAACGCGAGGCTTGATTATTGTTCTAGGAGATAACTGATACAGCGTAAATCGGGGTGCTTGGCTCACGTATCTATTTTTGGATGACGATTACATCTCATCGAATTTATTTCACTCATTTGAGTATGCATATAACATAATTATACAATTATACAGTCAGCTGCTCTCGGCATGTTATTCGAGAGAGGCAGTACAGCGATCTCTCCGCAGGGGCCAGGCGGGCAGACGCATGAAACTTCGTACACACCTGAGAGCACAGTCGACAGACGCACTCGGTGTACTCTTCGTGGAAGCTCGTATTTGAACAAACCAGGTGATGATAGCCATGAACTATGTATCTGGTATAGACGTGGCGATTGTCACATGCAAGACCAGACCAGAGTTAAGAGGCCCTGAAAATATCCAGGTATCTGACCTCTCGTCGGACTTGTTCAACTTTATTTTCCCACTCCGAGATAAAGCTCTCAAATGGTACTGTACGCGGCGTCTTCAACCTCAATCGAATTACCTCAACAAGTAGTGCACAGCCTGACATTAGGTACACAAAGCGGCTCCTTGCCCGCATTGACAGGCAAAGTACTCGCTTCATGTACATTGTAAAACACCTTTCAAGCAAACCAAAGTTTGCCCGAGTGAGGTGTTCCCATACTCTGTCAAGACCATACATCAGCGCCGGGACAACCTTGAGGTAGAAAAGCGCCACTGCCGTCCGGACGGACAGTCGCCGGACATAGCCTATTTCTCCATAAAGAGAAATTAGGGCTGTGCGCGCTGTCTCGACGATGTGAGCAGTAAAGGTCGTCCCAGTATAATGAAGCCGAAGCCCCAGATACCGGAAAGAGTTGACGAATTCCAAGGATTGGCCGCCGCAACGTATAACGTCTTTAGCAGCCAATCGACCTCCTCTTCTGAATTTTATAGCCTTGGTCTTCATGACGTTTATTTCCAGCCTCTTGAGACAAGAATGACGATTGCAGTTCCGGTGTAAACTAGTACTTATGAGCTTGTGCTGATTCGTATTGACATTGTGAAAGTCCTGGCGTCGCGGTCCTGGTTCCCTGATAATAAACTTAGGTCCTCGAATATGCGTGGCCTTGAATCACTGCCCATATTAGTCGCTAGTGGTGATAGGCTTCGGGCTAAGGATAACCTGGAATAAAAACTGGCCTGCTTTCCGGTTATTACAGCTTAGCTGGGCACCTACGGGCGGTAAAAGCAACATTTTATCAATAAGACCCCAATGTTTAACATAAATGTCTCTCATTGAGCCATCATGTGAAACCTGTTTTCTGTGCATACCCCTAATAATAATCTTTTCGGGCTGATCCCCAGCCAAGATTTTACGACCACGGCACTGCTTTTTGCAGTGCTTTATAGACCCATGCCTCCGCTCTTCGTTGAAGGAACTCAACTAAAGTGGCTCGATCAAATGTCAAACACATAGTATCTGGTATTATGCTTGTTGAAACTTGGCATTAAAAAACACCAAAAAATACAGACCAAGTTACAAACGCATGCATTTTTTTTCCATAGCATAGTTTTTACTCAGCTTGCGCTTATGAATCACGGTTGCCTTTCCTCATATATATATATATATATATATATATATATAAATGTATTAGAAACAAATATTTATTCATACGAATAAGTATTTGTTTCTAATACATTTATTTCAATTAGGTTGTTCATTTATTTCACTCTATAGTTCTTATATAGCGGGCATTGCAGTTGCCTTATTTGCGGCTACGTCGATACTGAACCCCGGTACGTGTCTGGTAGCGTTGTGTGGAGCTCTGACCCAAGCATTTTTCTCTCTTAGATATTTTGAAGTCCAACGTGTGAAATCCAGAAAATTCACTTGTTTAACAGGTACCAAGTCGGTCATTCAGAGCAAGTGAGAAAACATTTCGGGGGGTGCCGTCTCAACGGCATGTGAGGGACTTACTGACAAGCTGCGCAGTATTATAAAAGCGAAGGGCGGTCATATTGAGAGTTGATAAATTGTTTGCTCTGAATAAATGGTCAGCTTCGAATTAATGGAACAATCGGGTGTTTTACGAGGTGGTACTTTAGTTGCCGCACCCGGTGCATATGCAAACTTGCAAAATGCTGCTTTAAAGCTGTGTACTCGACGCTGTCATCGTTGGATGGACCTGCGCGTGAGCCTTGAGACGGCGTAGGAATGTACACAACTGTGACAAATGTCAATGGGTGGCTGACCAACCGCAGACCAAAACGCGTCGTGTTGATTATTCATTCTCATTCTGCATTCGGCGTACCTCTTCGCCGGTCGCTATCGTGTTTGCACTCCCAGCAGCACGCTTTCGACGGGACTAGGTCGACGGCTTTATTGCAGACACCCGGCTTCCAGTCGTTGGAACACTCACCATAGTTATATATGATGGAAGTCACTCGAAGGGATTTGAGAAGCAGGGCGAAACCTCCGCAGCGAGTTGGCCTGAACACATGCGGCAGCGGCGGCAGTGGCGGCGTCGTAAAATCACGCTGACCACGCTTAGCGACGTCGCCATGGTGACGGCGAGCGACCGGTGCGTTCCGCGTGTGGAACGATGCATGATGATGATGATCATAACGTTGGTCATGTTAATGATGACCCTTTGGGCACGGGCTGCATGCCGAAAACAACAACAACCACAACGATGACAACAACAGCAACAACAGCAACAACAACAACCATGACAATAACGACAACAACAACAGCAACAACAACAAAAACAGCAACAGCAACAACACAACAGCAACAGCAACAGCAACAACACAACAGCAACAACAACAACAATAACAACAACGACGACAACGATGACAACAACAACAACGACGACAACGATGACAACAACAGCAGCAACAACAATAACAACAACAACAGCAACAACAGCAAGATCATCGTCAACAGCAACATGCGCTGCCGCACCAGCAACCGCAACAGTAACAACATCAGCTGCAACAGAAACTTCTAGCGACGACGGCTGCGGTCGCACATCATCAAGATCATCCGTTGGATTCCTCGCCTCGTAATGAAAATCTACAACCGGCACAAGCAGCGATGGCCGCCAACGCAAGCTCAAGCCGGCGGTAGTCGCCTAGTGGCCTCGATGGGCACACCGTGCTCAGGCTCCGGCTTCTGTTGCTGCCGTTGTGGCCGCTGTTGCTGGCCGGGGGGCGAGGGGGTGCCATTACTCCGGGGCGTGGGAGGAGGCGGGGGCACGAGTACAGCGAGAAGCATCTGAGCAGCTTTCCGCGCTGTACTTCTGAGTGAGATGAACGCACTGAAAGGCTGCTAGCCCTTCAATTACGGCTACTGGCACCATCGTGCCTGACCATCGTGCCTGCCGTCGTAGGCTGCGCCGGCCCTCAACGGACGGACAAGGTACGGGCCTTCAACAAAGCATTTGTCTGCCCAGCACGGACCTTCAACAAGCATTTGCCATTGCTCTTGCGTGGGCCGCTGAGCGGAGACTTGCGGACGCCTGCTTGAGAGCACACGATCATTCAGGTGCCCGGTATTCCCCCTTCACTTCAGCCTATGCCCACCTTTTGCGTCTCCCACTGCGCCGCCCGAGGCTCGCGCTTAGAGGCTGCTGTTGCTGCTGACGGCTGGACGGGCCGGAGGCCCGCTGGGCTTACGAAGTGTTGCCTTTGTTGCTGATGATGCGGCTGCCGCTTTTCACATTGGCTGTCACTCGGTGGTGGTGGTGGTGGTAGTTATAGCTATGGTAGCGCCGCCATGATGGCGATGATGACGCGGCCTCCAAAGTTCGAAAGCTCCCGTGCCCTTCACCCCCAAGGGTAACCCTCCAAAACGAAAGAAGAAGACCGAATGAAGTCCTACCGCTGGAGTGCTGCGATGAATATTCGTACTGCCATATCTGCTGATCTCTGATTCTGGTTATCTCTCTCTCTTTTTCTTTTCCTTTCGCCCTACCTGGCTTTGTCTCACTCGCCCATGTCTCGCACCCGTCGTAGCCGTTTCAGAGTTCGTTTTCGGTGTCTCGTTTGTTGGTCGACATTCTGTTGCTGATAATTTGTCGCCCAGCGATGCAATTTTGCCTGCACTGCTTCTCCGGCCTTGTCTGCCGGATGAAGCTTTTGTTGCCCCACGAACCTGCTCCAACGTCATACCGCCATCATACCTCTACATATGGTCCACAATTGTCCAATAGAGGAAGGTGGCCCTTTCCCGGCCCTCGCCGTCGTCTTGCTCAAGTCATGGGAAGACAATCCCCGCAATAACGATTGTGTATATTTATATATAAATATATGTATATATATATATATATATATATATATATATATATATATATATATATATATATATATATATATATATATATATGCTTACACGCACGTAGCCGCGCGCTCTGTCTGCCATAATAGGTATGCGTCCGCAGGATTAAGGATTAGGCGGCTCTCTGTGGTGGCATGGCATAAGCATTTATTCTCTCGCTAGGCGGGAGAACAGTCGCGTGGGCTTGCATATATCAGGCTGCACACACACACGAGCGGAAGACAGCTCTCCAGCTAATGGCCAGTAGTACTGGCAGTAAGACTCGGCATTACCAGCATTACTTTTTGCAGTTGTGCTCAATTATTATGACGGCTGATATCACTGCTGTCGTATTTGTTATTGTTGTTGCTCGTTCTTGTTGACATCACCGTAGTTGTTGTTGTTGTTGATATTACTGTTGTCGTTGTTGTTGCTTCTAGTTGTTGACATCACTGATGTCGTTTGGGTTGTTGTGGATATTACTGCTGTCGATGTTTTGTTGTGCGTATTATTTATATCACTGCTATCTTTAATCATTGCTGTTGCTGATATAACTGTCATAATTGTTGTTGATATCACTGCTGATGTTGTTGTTTCTCTTATTATTGATATACCTTATCTGGTCTCTTTTTTTTGTTATACGTTGTTGTTGTTCTTGTCATGGTTGTTGTTGTTGTTCAAAAGAAAGGACACTTCTAATAGTCAGAGTATTTTTGAGAAGATTCTTTAAAATATACCGTGGTGCGGCAAATCAGTTGTAATGTCCGGTGTTAGTGGCTGTTGGCTTAGCCCTAAACTCTCCAGCTCGCACCAAAGCAGAAATTGGCATATTAAACTCGATCAAGCAGAGCTTAGTCTAGTTCAAGTCTAGATGAATTCTGCTTGTCGATCCAATGCAACAAAGTGAGTAATTAAGGCACTACTTGTTATGGCAAGAGCAAAAATATGTCACAACGCGATTTGTATCCCGTTGTGTCCCACCCTTTCCGTTGTTGATTGATTCGGTTGTTTTTGTAGGGTTGACCAGTAGTAGTAGTAGTAGTAGTAGTCAAAGTGTTGATTCGTGAGAGCTAATGTAATTTCCTAGAATCGAGTTTTTCAGGGGGTTGAGCTTCTGTAGACTCAGAAAAAGTAGGGTAGGATCTGGAAGCCAACAAACGTGAAAACCTTCCGAACATGTGAAAGCGCTATTTACACGAACAACACATAATGGGCAGACGACACTCGTATCTAATTTGAGGCGAGCGAACTAGGCGTGAAAACGTTCGCAAACATTGCATGCAGGTAGCTAGCCAAATATTGTTATAGGCGCGTTCGCCCTATGGCAACGCGCGTCGTATCGCGGCAACCTCTTGCGCGTGACAACCCAGACCAGCCTGAGATGAAACAGAACTGTGGTGGTACTGATACTGGTGGTGGTACTGATACTGATGGTAATGAAGATGATGATGGTGATAATAACGGCAACATTGACGACGACAGTGATAATAGTGAGCTCCGTTTTTTGTTTGGCTTCATCTCCACAGCGAAGCTCGTGCCGCAAGTGTCATCGCACGAGCGTGCGTGTCGTCATGATGTCAGGTGTGACGCGCGTCTTTCCTATCGCAGGGTCCGTCAGCAAAGTTGCACAAGAGCCACTGATGAAAGTCGAGCTGGCCTGATTGCGATTGGAGGATGCGCTACAATACGCAAAACGCTACGTCGGTCGGCAAACAGACTAAAACGCAACGTATTGTGTACGTTGTTGTTGTTATGCATCAACGTCTCACTCAGTCCGCGTTTGACAATGAGGGCGTCGTCGAGCAGCAGTTGTTTATGCCGTTTATGTTGTTGCTGCAGGAAGTTGTTGTTGTTGATGATGTTGTTGTTGTTGATGTTGTTGTTGTTGTTGTTGTTGTTGTTGTTGTTGTTGTTGTTGCAGTCGGTGTTGTTGTTTTTATATAAAAATCTCATGTCAATATCTCTTTCCCTTTTTCTCCTTAGAGGCCTTCGGCGTTCACACCCCGCCGGCAGCATGCAATGATGAGCCACACGTTGTAGGCAAGGCGGGTCAAGTTGAGCGAGAAGGAGTGAGAGAAAGTTACTATATCGTTACGGCAATACGGCTCAATCTACGCTGCTGCCGCCACCACCTGCATAGTTTTGTTGTGGTCCACGTGGACACACCGTCTTGTGTAGCGCGTGAACTGGTTGCTTTTCTCATTTGGTGTACTGGGAAGTCTCTCCCATATTCACACCTTACATATATATATATATATATATATATATATATATATACATATATATAAATATATATATATATATATATATATATATATATATATATATATATATATATATATATATATGCATGTAAGGTGTGAATATATATATATATATATATACATGTAAAGGTGTGAATATGGAGGAGACTTCCCAGTATACCAAATTATATATATATATATATATATATATCGATGGTCACTCAATGAGTCTTCTTCTGAGACTCGCCGTAGTCTCACCTTCTTACTACTACAGTAGTGTCCTCGCTACCGGCTCGAATCGGCTAGGTCGATATGCGAGGACTGATCTCTTCGCTCGAACGTGGATCGAGCCATCGCCATTGCGTCAGGAGAGCGTCGATATGCTTGTGCATGCCACCACCTACTTACCTGCGGCGCCCTATTGTCGGGGCACGAGCAGGACCGCAAGGCAATATCGCCTGCCTGCCTCATCTCCCTCTCATGGAAGTCGCTATGACTACCGCTCCCACTGGCGCCTATCTCGTATCTCGTTCCACTTTAGCACCTGCTCCTTTTGATCCGAACGCCTGAACTACATGCCACTTACTTTCCTGATTCGCCGTTCTCTCTCTGCCCGTTGTCGTGGGCCGGGGAGCACCACGGCGCTCGGATCATCACGCTGATAGCCATCATCTACGCCCTCGGCCTCGTTTGATGAAGGCCCGACCGGCTATATGCCTATGGGTGGCTGTGTTGGTGTGATTTGTGCCAGGTGCTGTCGCCGCCGCCACCGCCGGCGGCGGCGGCTGGCTGTTCCACGACGACTCTGACCAGAAGAGTTCACGCATGATGAGGAACACCGCAAGTTTGGGGGGGGTCGAATTGCGTCAGCTGGCTGCGCTAGTCCCAGCTCCCTGAGACGTCTTTCAGTCGGATGCGCTCGACGCCCTCGAGGCGTCTCATTCGAGCCAGCGCTCTCTGTTCTTTCATTCGCGCTCTTCGTCGCGAGCTCACGATTTCACCGGCGCGCACACTTTCTCACATATCAAAGTGTCCTCAGATCGAAAACTAAACCGCTTGCCAGACATAGTCTCAGATATGTCGCCCTTATAGAAGTATGTAGTAGTAGTTGAGCCCGGTGGCGTGGTGCATTCGTCTGCGCCTCGCAACCGGAGGAGACACGGGATAGGTGCGCGGGTTCGAGCCCCACCGTTGCACATTTGTATTTATGGGGGTATGTCTATGAAGCAATGCGCATGCAATATTATAATGTGCGCATTTTCCTTACCTTTTTTTATCTCTTCCATCAAACGAATCTTTCTGTCGTAATGCTACCCTTTGTAGCGATTTCTAGCCGTCTACATCTGTATATCACTTGCAAACATGTTATCTGTAATAATCATGTAGTACACATGTTATCTGAAGTAATTAAAATCAGTGCGCAGTGTTAATGAGCTTTATGACCCTAATTGCAAATATGTTTAACACACTTGCTAATTCACAGTTTATCTATTTTCTTCATCATCACACAAGTTGGGCAAACATTAGGTAAATACATCTATGCAGTGAAACAATGTCTTATACAAAATACAATGCGTTCGAAGGTCTCTAATCCTTATATTAACTCAAAGTGTTGTCAACGTGTTGTCTGATACCCAGGGCAGTCATTATTGCATCGTTTGCAGACGCTCAAGACTGTTAAATTCTGGATCTGTGTCAGCCATATTTAGCTTCATAATCATTAATGATATGAATAGATAGGTGTACGAGACAGAACATAAAAGATGCCCGGCAGCTCCGCCATAGGGATCGTGGGTTCGACCCCTGCCCGGCGCACACAACTTTGAAGTGATTGTTTCTAATTGGTATAAAAACAATTTCCAAGGCATTTGGACAGCTAAGACAATGCCGGTCGAGTCCAGCGGCAGTAAGCCGCCTGGTAGTTTGGATATACCCAGACTCAGGAGCGCAATCGCCAAAGAGACACCAATTGCTGCCCAAGCCGATGTCTCGAAGCCGGCTGAGAAGAAGGCTTGTAGCGCATCGCCAGGTGTATCACAAGTTGATCCAACTACGGGTGCCGAAACTTCGGAAATCTCAGACGGAGGTGTAACACCAGGGTGTAAGCGAAGAAAAGGTTCCTCTGTAGAATCCGATAAACGCGACGAATCGTTTACGCTAGTGGTGTCAAAGCGTGAACAGAAGCTTATGTCTCGTGAGCAGCGTCAGTTGGACAAGCTAAGAATGGAGGCATCTAGCGGTCAATTCAACGCTTTTAAAGTGTTCATACGGAAAAAAACCACAGAGGATTCAGCTTCCAAGGAGTTCGCTGACGGTACATTATTGCAATTATGCAAGGCTATTCATTCTAATTGTCCTGAGTGCAAGATTTCAAGCAATAAGGCCGCTATTTCTGTGTGGGTCAACACAGAGGATGCGGCTAGGAAACTAACGCAGCTCTCTGCAATAGGGTCAATACCTGTCACGGTAACCTGTCCAGCACTAACTTCATTCAAGGCGAGGATTCAAGGCGTCGATGCTGCGTTTACAGACGACGAGATATGTCAAGAACTATCAGATTATGGTGTGGTGCACGTTCGACGTTTATTCCGGACAGGTCACGCTGGCAAGACCCCACTCAGCAAGGTGATCCTGACCTTTGACCGTCAACCGCCTGTGTCTGTCTTCCTGGGATACAAAACCCACTCCGTCGTTCTTGAGCCCGATCAACCGAAGTTGTGCTACAATTGTCAACGAGTGGGACATCTAGCGGACAGGTGCACTTTTCGGAAGGCCTGCAAAAAATGTGGAGGTGGAGATCACCTGGCTTCAAATTGCACAAAACAGTTGAGGTGTGTTAACTGTAGTGGCCCCCACGTGGCCGGATCGCCTTCCTGTCCGCGTGTGGCCTACCTCCGCGAGCGGAACAGGATCATTATGGAGGCGAGAGTTCTACAACAAGTTAAGGCATCGCATCCGTCTGCATCGATTACCGAGGCTCCTGATGTCACAGCCACCATCGTGAAAGACGTACAACCCGGAGGTTCCATCAAAGATAAGGCTTCGTACGCTGCAGTCCTTAGGGGCATTTCTACCACACAAGAAGGCTCCTCACCGCAGCTGCTCCTTCCCAACCCACGACCGCTACCGAAGCCCAAGCGGAAGCGAACCAACACATATAGGAGTCGTCACGCTCGACCGCGGTATACTGCTAAACACAACACAAAGAGAAACACCCGCAAGACGTCTCGTAGAGATGTTGGAGGCGCCTTAACAGACGTCGCTCGGATGTTAGAGGGTATCAGTCCTGATCTGGCAGCAACTTTGAAAACGATTGCGGAAGCCCTGAAACCTCTATTGGCTCTCCTTCCACTCGCAGAGAAGCTCAAAGCCTTTGCATCATAATGCCAGATAACGAGAACCCAAACGGAAGGGAGGCCGATCATGCTTTTGTTGTCGGTGACCCCAACAGGGCTACATGTCCGGTGTGTAGAGGTATCTTCACGAGGAGGGGTCTTGCCAGGCATATATCGGTCAAACACGCCGATGCCGTCAACGGACCGTCCACATCCCACCAGGCTCTGGCAGAAGACCTTGATGTTAACACGCTACTCATCGATATCCAGGCAAACATGCGTCATGCCAAACTGCTACGCATCTTACCTAAATCCGTGCGGTCCACTGTTGCGGAGGAGCTTACTAAGGTATTTCTAAATGTCGCCAAGGACAACGACCTCTTCGCCTGGTACTCCTTGTTTTCCTTCGCTCCTGTCGTGTTACGACTCCCTCGAGCCAGGAAGGATGCTCAATCCTGTCTGTACTGGTCAGGAAGAACCTACGCGATTTTTCATCAGGATTAAGGCTCAGGGATCTGACACACGAGGGATCAGGACGCAAAGTAATAGCACACCTCGACAATGACCTCTCCAGACGAGTGAAGGTCAAGCTCTCAGAAGGCGACATCTCCGGTGCTGCCAGATTGGTGAGCTCTCAGGATATTTTAGCGCCAGCCAACGAAAATACAGAAGCTCTTCGCTCCAAACATCCCGATGCGCCTACGGATCTCTCCATGCCCACACCCGCCGGCAGTCACACTGCCTTCTTCAACCTCACGTGAAGAGATACTGAGTGCAATGAAGACATTTAGCAGAAGTTCAGCTGCCGGCTTAGACTTCATACGCCCCCGTCTGTTGCAGGACTTATTGTCTGGTGCACTGGGCAGCACGGCCGGTCGACTAGCGGACGCCATTGCTAAAGTGGTGGACGTACTCAGATGGGGCTCGCCCCCGTCTTGTCTTTTACCACTCATCTTTGGGGCAAGAATGTTTGCATTAAAAAAAAAAGATGGCTCATTACGTCCAATCGCTTGTTCCTCAGTCATTCGCAGACTGGCGGCCAAAATCGGTTGCTACGATAATAGGGACACTATTTCAGCAGCTCTTGGCCAACACCAGCTAGGATTCGCTACCCCGGGGGGTACAGAGGTAGTAGTCCACTGTGCTCGTGCATTTTTGCAATCGCGCAAAGTGCCAACGGTGATGGTCAAGCTGGACTTTCGAAACGCCTTCAACAGCGTCCGGAGAGACCATTTGCTTCGAGCCGTCAAGTCGTGGGCACCAGTACTGTTCACCAGACGAACCTGGCCTATGGTTCAGAACCATCCCACCTGGTAATGCCCCACAGCACTATGCTATCGCAGACAGGTCTTCAGCAGGGTGATCCCCTGGGTCCCCCACTTTTTTGCTTGTGTATCAAGGAATTGGTGGATTCACTGCAGTCCCCCCTTAATGCCTGGTACTTGGATGACGGGGGTTCTGGGCGGGGACCTCCCGACCGTACTTGACGACATACGGAAAGTTATTGAATTTGGTGCTATTAGCAATCTGACATTGAACCCGATCAAATGTAAAGTATATGTCACAACTCACAACGAAGTTGAGCCGTTAGATTTAACTAACCTTTTTGACTTACTTCCGGGCTGTCGCGTAGTAGACAAGGTTAACCTGGAGCTGCTAGGTGTCCCCTTGTTGCCGGAAGGCATTGCAAAGGCATTAGACAGTCGAAAAGACAAACTTGACTTTGCGGCGGGCAGACTGCCTCAATTGGGGGCTCACTGCGGCTTGTTCCTTCTTAGATCTTGTTTTTCAGCCACGAGATTAACACACCTGCTTAGAGGTTGCAACCTGTTTTTATCACGAGAGCTCTTACAGCCATTTAATGGACTTAGCCTAGACATTTTAGAGATCATACTAAATCTTAAGCTGACCGCTGAGGCAAGGGAACAGGTAATGCTCCCGGTTTATTTAGGCGGCCTAGGTGTGCCCGACGCGGTCATAACGGCAGGACCTGCAATCGTGTCGTCACTGACCCAGGCTGCGGAGAGGGTTAGGGCATTATTGGATAACGATGGGTGGGAAGCTTATAGCGTAGAACTACAAGAGTTGACCGACCGATTGTCGTCTTTATTTGACTCCCCTCCCGTTGAAAGGAATAAGCAGAACAGTTGGACAGCCCCCTTGCAAGAAAAGCGATTAGCAAGCCTGAATCGATAGAGCCCCCCACCTTGGCTGATAAAGCCAGGCTCCGAGCCGTAAGTAGTGAAGGGGCTGGAGCTTGGTTGCATGCCCTACCCTGTCCACGAATAGGGACTCTTTGGATGACGAGACGACACGCATTAGCACAGGACTGCGGCTTGGTGTCGACCTAGTCGTTCCTCACCGATGTCGTTGTGGTTACTTTGTGGACGCGTTGGCCCATCATGGCTTGTCATGCGCCTTAAGCGCAGGCCGAAGAGCACGCCACTCGGCTCTAAATGATACTTTCAGTCGAGCATTGAGGTCTGCCGGCTTTCCGTGTATACTAGAACCTCCGGGCCTATCCAGAGACGACGGAAAAAGGCCTGACGGCCTTACTTTAACCCCCTTTGAGCGTGGCCGCATGCTTGTTTGGGACGCAACTGTAACCGACTCATTAGCCCCCTTCGATGGTCGGTGCAGGGGCGGAACAGGCAGGTCATGCGTCCAGGTTAGCAGAGGCTAACAAATGTAGAAAATACTCTGGCGTTGGCTATCCGCACCAATTTTGTCCGTTGGCTTTTGAAACAATGGGAGGCCCAGGACCGCTTACACTGAAGTTGATTCAGCGCGTGGGCAGAAACCTTAACCTTTCCACGGGAGACTCGAGAGCATTGGAGTTTTTGCGTCAGAGACTGTCTCTCGACATTTAACGAGGAAACGCAGCATCTGTTCGGGGCACTTTGTTGAACTGGGCTAACCCTGGGTTAGAGAACCCGTGACTACACGTTCGCGCGGAGACAATTGTTCACTCCAAAGTGCTAACATAAAAAAGTTATATAACTAGATCAAAACAATATATATATATATATATATATATATATATATATATATATATATATATAAATATATGGCTCCGCCTCTATCAGGCTTCAAGGCAAAGAGCAATTTGTCGTTGGTAGCGGGGTGCAGAACGCGACAGGGATCGACTGCAGCTCCGCTAACGTCTCTATGGCCACCTTCATATCTGCCGTCTATGTTACATAAGGAAGTGCATTTGTCTGAATAACAACCATCACTTCCTGGAATACCACATATTTCGCATATCTTTCCGTACAAGCAGCATATGTACTATGTAAAAACAACCCCCTTTAAAAATGTTTAATTTTATGTAGTTAGTAGGTCCTTGTCTGCACACCGTAGGCTCTATGCCTTTCCGTAGATACCAGATATTGCCGTTGCACTGCAATGAGTCGTCACGTTACATGTTTTCGAGTGTACCGTACGCGCCCGAGTTAATGCCAAAAAAAAGCGTAATAAAGATCAATGTTCGTGGCGACGCCACATGCCGTCTGTTTGCAGATTCCTACCATCAAACGCGTGTCCGTTTTTCATTGCGATAAAACCTTTGCTACACGGGTGGCGCGGATATCTAGACTCGGCGGATCCTCTTAGCGACGACTTGTAGATGCAAGGCTGGTCATGTGGTACTGGCAATGTATTTTGAGTACAGAGGAACCAGGAAACGAGGTTACCTCAGCTTGCCTCACGCAAGTGACATCAAGCCGTCCCCCAGGGCTTTGAAGAACTGGCAAACAGTACCGAACCCTGGGGGTGTAAATGTGAGGATTAGGGTTTTTGAGTGGGTAACCCCGTGTCATCGGGGAGTCCCACACTACCTACGTGCTTCTTCACGCCCAGACACTGACATCTGCGCTGGGCATCTTTGCATAAAGCATTTTTCCTGAACCTAAAAAAAGTGCCATTGAGCCTGCACTACATTAGCATAGGCGTAAATGTGCCTTCTGTCAAAGGCACTTGAAACTTGATACCGTTTTTTGGTGCAGTCTTATATCGGCCATTGACAAGACCAGAAGCAGAACGCAGCAGTAAAAACAGGCAATGTTTCTAAAGATGTGATTTCGCGGAGAAGGAAACTGCACCACTATGTGCGAACCAGAGGCAACAATAAGCACAGCGGTGACACCAGCGCTAACCGGTAGTAAAAACCTTCATCGTTTTTGGGCCTCCAAGTGAGCTTGCGCAAAAGCGCACTAGGATCTTCTGTGCCCCTTCTGACTACTACTCTGTGGCCAGCAGGAAGTAAATCGCATTGTAATGTGGCATAACGAATCTTAAATAGAACGTATCTGGTCGCATATTGTATTGTGTACACTTTTGCTTCGAAAAATATATGATGGTGTATATATTTTTCAGCCTCCACGCCGCTAGTATTGGCTGTTTACAACAGGAAAATAATAATAATTGCTAGCGGCACTGGACATCTAGCACCACCAACAAGCAATACACGTTCTGTGTTCCACGCCAATACAGATTTGTTGTCATATTGCTTGGATGATTTTCAACACATTTAGGCTGTTCCCTACCGAGATATCGATAAGAAGTAATCGGCGGCCTACATGCCATGGTCTATCGCCGCAATACCACCTGTCCCCACCGTTTAACGCAATAAATAATGCATTATCTACGGCCAACAATGCTACCGATAGTGCATGCAAATATCGGTTGTGTAGGGTAGGTGCTACTATTAGACATGCTACATTTACCGCTGCTTATCGCGTTGCTTTGTACGCTTTTACCGACCGGCGTTTATAGTCAAGACGTTCCTGAGACCTAAAAGATTATGTCGGATACATTGATCCTCATAGGGTACGCCGCTGTACACCAAGAGGCCCGTTATTTGCCCTTCTTACCACCGCCACGAGCATTGCGCTGCTATTTATGCGTATTTCCCTCCCCTCTCCCATCCCTTCCCTACTTCCACGGTCGTCGTGGTCAATACCTCTCTCGTTGACTCTACAAATCGCGCAGAGTTCTCGCATTGTTCCTCTAGATCAATCACCCCGTTGCGTTGCACGGTGGCGCCCCGCCGCTCTCCCTCGCGCGTTCGTGCCCCTCTGTATGCATGCCGCCCAGGAGTGCACGACAATACAAACAACCACACCCCCAAACACCCACACCCCCAAACACATACACACACACGCTCGCGCATGCAGAGCAATGCTGTACTTCGTTAGCAATGTCCACCGTAGTTTTCATCGGCGCGTGACGTGTGCATGCATCTGTGTGGGCCTGTGTATGTACACACACAGTGATCTTTGCCTGTAAGCCAGCCTTACTGTCGGAAAGGACGGCCGTGCTAGGAAAGATTTCCCACATCTAGAAGCCCTTTTCCTCTGCTACTACTACTGCAGCAGCCGGCGATGTTGTTGTTGCTGCTGCTGCCGATTCCGTTGTTTCTTCCGCTTTCTGGTCTTCTTCTCCTGTTGTGCTCCGACTGCTGTTGTTCCGTTGGCAGCAATCCCCGGCGAGGACAAGCGACAGGCGACGGCAGCAACAACAAAAAGAAGACCAGACGATGGCAGAAACAACGATGACAACGACGAGAAGAGCGGTGGCCCTTGAAGACGGGTGGAGTACCCATCGGTGGTCCCTATTCGTTCCCCGCTCTGACAACAACAACAACAACAACAACAACAACAACAACAATAACAACAACAACCACAACAACAACGACAATAACCACAGCGGTTCTGGCGACTACAGATGCAACAACAATAAGACAGCAGCTGCAACACTGACGCTAACAACGACGACGAAACCAACACAGAACAAAGACAGCCTATCAGTAGTGGTAGTAGTAGTAGTAAGAGTATGATGGTGGGAGCTTAACAGCTGCACACTGGGCTCTCTGAGGGTCCTCATGAGAGGATTGTGTCGTTTCCATCGGCAGAGGTTGACGGACGTCGGTCACGTGGCACTACCACTACTACTACTGGTTGTCGCCAGTTGGTTGTACCAGTCACTGTATGTAGCAGTGGTCGTCAACGCAGTCCAACCAGCAGCAGCAGCAGCCTTTCGTAGTAGTGGAGAGACAGTAACAAAGGCACTGGACGGCTGCTCACTGCCGTGTCGAGATTGGCCGAGGCTAGCCGGCGGACGGGCGGGATCTTTCTTCCCTGCGAGGAGATCTTCCCAAGGCTTCGAGAGCAAACATGGTCTACTACGAAGACTCCCACAATGACGCCAACAACTGTGTCTGTCGTCGGGCTGTTTTCTTTCCTTACTACCGTTGTCCTCGCCGTCGTCGTCGCCGTCGTCGATGTTGTTGTTGTCGCCGATGCTGTTGTTGTTTTTGTTGTTGTTGTTGTTGTTGTGTGGTTTTTGTCGTTGTCGTAGTTGTTGTTGTTGTTGTTGTTGTTTTGTTGTTGTTGTCTGTCGTCGTCGTCGTTGATGTTGTTATTGTCTCTTTCGCTTCATCTACCGCTTATCCTCCTGTTGTACTGTTGGCTGTCTCAACGGCAGCGGCCGATCCTTGCTCGATAGGTCGCTTTTGTACGCATCCAGTCGGATTGCCAGACGAAGACCCCGAAAGATAGAAAGCAAAGCAAGCGAGTGTCGAGTCTCGCTAGTTCGGGTATCCCGCGGGCTGGACTCTGGGTAGCCGTCAGAAGAAAGGACTCGCTCCTCTGTTCAGCATATATGCGCAAGCTGAAGGGCCTACGACTGTATGTGCCCTATATATATATATATATATATATATATATATACACATACATACGTTTGTGTGCGCGGGCGTTTGTCTGTCTGTGTGGGCGCATTTGAAGATGTCGATCTTGTCATCCTTGTTAATCGCTACCGCAACAAGCACATCATGTTAGGTAAGTCCTCTGCTAGTTACCTCGCGTTGTGCATTTTAGCATTACTGCTATCATTACCCACCCATCCACTCATTGATGATCACGATCAGAGAAGCATCTACTTTTTTTATAATGAAATACATGTTGCAACTAATTCCATAGGCATAACGTTTGTTTTACTTCGCTGAAAATGGAAATGCATCCTTGCGTTCCGTTTACTATTATTGCCTTCTAATTCCTTATAATGCTCTGCCCTGGGCCGCCGTTCCATATCGTTGTCGGGTCGTCCTTCCAGCTGGTTGTATTCCAGCTCGTTTTTCCTTCTCTTTATGCCTTCCACCAGTCTGATACCCCGCTTCCATTTGCAAGCATTCGCGAGCATGGCGATAGCGACTAGGTCTATCACTGTCATGCTCGGAGACGCTTTTGCCAGTTAATTCTGCCGTACGCCTTCAAGTGTTTGTGCAGAGTAGAATGGTGTGGGTCACGTTACCCTCCTCGCCTGTCTAGCACATGACACGCTTGGCACCCAAAGCATTGCCTTTTTAGAAGCGCCTGTACCGCGTCAACACCTGTGAGATAGCAAGTGACGTTTCTATGTTGAGCCATTTCTCTAAGTAAGGATAATCTGACGGGTCCAGTTTCTGGTATGTCCGCTGGTGTTTGATCCACTTTCGTAGCGTCTGTTTCCGGGCCTCGGTTTTCCGTATGGACTGGTTCTGTTTGCTCCGTGCCCATTTCTCTTATATCCTGGGCCACGGTATCCGCTTTAGTATCGCAATAATGGCCGCCGTCACAATTGTTCCGTATGCACTGGCAATTCGCATTGCCAGTGTTCTTTACGCCTTAAGGAGTTTTCTCCTGCTTCTCTGTGGCTTAATAGCGTTAAGCCCCTATATAGAAGCAGCGTGCAGGACGATATGCTCCGCTACCGAGACGAGCAGTTCTCTGCAGGATCTTAGGAGCTTCTCTGCCGTCGCCGTCACCTTAATAATAATCACGCTACTCGAAAAGGTTTTGTCCATTGCCACCCTGATATCAGGCAGACTTTCTGACCTTTACGTTCATCCCGTTTAGTTCTGAGCTGATGTTTCCGTACTTTATTCGGCCCGTAAGAAGTCTTGCCTCACTTTGTTTCGGGCAGTAATACCCGGTCGTTCAGCATAGCAAAAGCTACGACAAAAAACTACCTTAACTACTTCGAGTACAACTATTGTCCACTCTACCACTGTTGATATTGCTACTTCCCTTAATGCTAATGAAACATTTAGATACTAACCGCCACTAAAACAGTGCCCCACCAATTGATATTACACTTCGGTGACAACTTTTTAAAGGAAGGCGGCATAAAAGTTCTGTATTAGAAACCGGCGAAAGACCCTAAGTCACGTTCTAGGGCAGTTCTTTTTAAAGCTCTGTGTGAGTATTGCTTTATTAAAACAAAATACTTTAACTCCTTTAAAAAACGAGTTAATATAATTCTAATCTGCATGTAGAAGGCGCACTGCTGGCTTCGTTTAGTGCATAGGTATACCTATCTCGCAAATGACTAAATTATCATATTTAGTGCACGCTGCTTTACAGGCTTTATATATATATATATAGATCATGTTTATGTTAATATTCTATATATATATATATATATATATTAAGATTACAGATGGAGCGACAATTGTCTCCTGAGAACGTGTGCACTGTGTATATTACTCTATCTCGTATAGAGTGGGTTGAGACCACTTTGGCAGCGTGCCGCGGACGGACGCCGCGTTTCCCGCGTTGGACGTCGAGGTCGAGGCGCTGTCTCAAGAAAGCCGCAGATCTCTTGTCTCCGGGTGCGAGGTTTAGCTGCTCGCCGACCCTGTGGAGGAGTTTGCGGGTGAGGTTGCCTGGGCCGCCCAAGGTCTCAAACGCTAGCGGTTGAAATTCATGTGGGTACCCTATTGAAGCATATTTTGCGGGCTTCCTTGTCTCGGCTAGATTACCAGCGTAACCTGCTAAGGCCGCCCCGCCACCGACCATTGAAGGTGCTAATGAGTCGGTAACTGTGGCGTCCCAGACAAGCATCCTGCCCCGGCTGAAGGTGGTTAGAGTCATCCCGTCCGGGCGTTTGCCGTCGTCGGCGGAAAGACCCTGGGGCTCTAGAATACAGGGAAATCCGCTAGATCGGAGCGCTCGGCTAAAAGTGTCGTTAATACTGGCATGCCTGGCACGCCGTCCTGCACTCATGACGCACGACAACCCATGATGGGCTAACTTGTCAACAGGTTGACCACACTTGCCTTGGGTGAGGAGTTATAAGAATCACAGCCAAGCCAAAGTCCTGCCCTAGTTCGGGTAGTTTTGGTCGTCCAAAAGAGTGCCCAGTGGGGCGCTTGGAAGCGCATGCAGCCAGGCCCGGATCCCTTAGCGGCGACCGCCCGAAGACGAGCCTTTTGCGGCGTCGTCAATGGCGTCCGCGAGTAAGCCGCAATATACTTTTTCGTGCAACAACGCGCTCCAGTCGTGTTGGCTCCGAGGATTATTCGGAGCAACCACTGCAAATTGTCTTTAACTCCTCTTGAAGGCGTCTTGTGAGGTCCTTGTAGTGAAGAGCGCCGGCTTCCGTAGAAGTGCAATGACTTTGTTCTCAGATCGAAGAAGAGAGGAGACTATCACTGGGCCAGCCGAAATAAGTGGATCCGGATTCCCAGGCCTCCCTTGGAAACCGGTAGTTGCGCCTGCTTTCGAGCGGGGGGT
>QVRM01002856.1:0-53814 GCA_003439945.1 Dermanyssus gallinae
TTGCCCAGTAGGATTGCATCCCGAGCATCACTTCTTCCTCCAGCACGGTGAGTGCCACTTGTTCATGCACCGGGCCGTCGGCCGCTACCGAGACCATGCACTCGCCGACAGGCGGCAGAAGCCAGCACCGATACCCTGAACGCGACCAATAGTCGATGCTCGTATGTATCTTCAGACCCATCTGCTGGGCCGCCCTACAAAACACACACGTTATATCAGATTGGGTGTCTCTTTGGCTTGCCATTTTTGCCATCCACTACTTTTTTGTGAGAGGGAAAAATGCTTTTACGCACACCCAAAGCGAATAGTGTGGGACTCGATGCCGATGTTGTTGGCATAATACACACTAAAAACCTCTCACCTAAACGGCCCCAAGAAGAGGCGAGGAGCTGGAACCATTCCTTAATACTACTTCAACCCCTCTATTCAATCCACTACTACGAGCTTGACTTCGCTCTCGTCAGCCACGCGGGATCCAGTTGCGCTGTTGGTCGCCCTGTAGGTCAGCTGTCGCACGCTGTGAACCCTACAATCACGACTAATGTGTCCTGCGTTCCCGCAACTAAAGCACGTGGAGAGCCGTGTGCGATCGCTCGTGTTGCCAGCGTTACCGCTGCCACTGGCCTGGTCCCACTGACGTGGCGGGTGCACTGCGGCCGTATGTCGCGACGCATTTAGTGAGCTCTATTTAACTTAGTGAGCTCTGCTGCTGGCCACCAATGGGCCCTCTAGAACTCGGCTTCAAGCAGTTCTCAGCTCGGTGGCCAACACTCTCGCACCGACTGTATGTATCTCGACTGACCTGGCATACGGTCGCTCTTGATCAAACCGCCACAGGCTTGCCGCCAACGCTCCTGCAGATCAATCGCGTCTTGGATGTCGTGGAGCAGCGTAGATTGTCGCTGCTGGCGCGCCATATCTTGAATCAAAAATCCATACTACGCACGCAACCCGGTAAGCACACGCAATTTGATTTCCTGCGCTGAGAAGGGTAGCTGCAGCGCTAACGCTTCTAGCCGCTGGGCGTAAGCACCAATAGATTCACCCGTCTGCTGCCGACACGTGCAAATTTCGTTCAGGAGGACACTTTTGTCTGCCTTACGGTCAACGCAAGCCGCCACTCATTGAAATCACGAACCTGTGTCCATGGGTGGTGTGCCACGTTCGGGCTTCCCCGCACATCTTAACAAACAGCACGCGGCTTGTTTCCGTCCAGGACCACTCTTCAATCTTCATCGCTAGCTCAAACATTCTGATCCACTCCCTGGCGGACAGGCCTCTTTCTTCATAATACGGGTCCAATTGGCTGCAAACGTCAACAACTGCTTCCGATCGCACAGCCACCATTTGTGCCCCGCCGGTGCCGTAGTTGTGGTTGGCTGTTCCGTTTTTGGTGCTTCTGCTTTCAACACTTTCTCCATTTCAATGTTTTTTTATTCTTCTTGCTGTTTCCGAAATTCTTCCAGTCTCTTGTGGTTATCTGCAGCCATATTTTGCATCATCTTTGCCAGCGCACCAACCGTATCCTCGAGTGACATTTTGTCTGTCTTCTCCATTTTGTTCTGACTGCACCTTTGGCTACCACCACACCGTACAACAACAAAAAAGTCACTGAGTCACTTACCCCAGACGTTCTGCCGATCCAGGCCTAACTCGAACCCACGCTATCTCAGGCCACCAGCCGCAAATCTGTGCGTCCGCCCCTTAAGACGAACTATGATCCCACCGATGCCACCAAAATTGTAAGCAGAAAATGCTATCTTCTGCCTACGTAGTTGAGGGTCCCACAGAATACAACTGAATGGCTTTCAACAACGTAAGGCTTATTAAATAAATAAAGAACTCCAACATCAGCTAATCGTCACTTAAGCGTCACCTACTGCCGCAATTTACGACGTCTCGCGGTGTTCGCGTGATGACTTCTCTGCTACCCGACCTCCTCGGGAGCCGACGCCAGAGTGCATATCGCAATTCGTTCGCTGAACGGCGCTAACCGCTTAATTCTCTACCTTTATGGCCGGCTCCCCCTCCCCTGCTCTAATTCTTCCCCCAGTTCCACTGACACTGTTGTCTGGTCAAACGGGGTAGAGATAGTTATACAAACAACGTAGTTATACAAATAGGAAGCGAGAAAGAGAACATTAACAACGTTAAAGAGATCAACTGACACAATTACATATATGAACATGAAACTGGAGCAAAATGTTGTTTTGAATAATGCTCTCTTTCTCTCTCTCTCTCTCTCTCTATATATATATATATATATATATACTTAACATTTTTATTTAAAAATACAATATATATTTATATATATATATATAGAAATGAGTGAAACCTAAATTTAACAGCTATATGCCATCCCGAATCGATCCATACAAATCAATATAAGAGTCGCCTTAAAAGTTTTGGAGCATCCTTTGAACAAAATCATATTGGCGACTTCAGTTCATGTTTCACGGCCAAGTCCACGGCATTGCCCCATTTCTAGCCCCGTCTCTCCGTCTTCACAACCTCCAAAGTGGTACCAGGTTGAACCTGGTCCATTTCCGTAGTCATTTCTACCATAGTTTGTTTGCTCTAGGTGGGAGTCGGGACCAGCTCAAGTGTAACCTGCCTTGCTCAGATTTCCAACAGCGAGCTCATGTATTACAGCAGACATTCTTTTCCTTGTAGGCTATGCCCTTCTTTCTTGCAGAGTCTTTCCATGCGGCGTGTTTTGTGAAATTTATTGATAAGTTCATTCATGATGAGATCAAAGAGAGCACTTACAAGGCTTGAGCGGGTGAGCGCCTCACAGGCGGCTTTTGCGTTGGTAGTGCGGTCGTTTTGTTTTGAGGGGCTACGTTTTTTCCACGACTGTTCACCTTATACGGGTTGACAACTTTTTTTATTTTATTTAGCTAGCACTTTAGGGGCATTCGTACTATCTCACCGATACGAACTAGAACTAATAACTAAAAACTACCACGTCGTTCTGAATTTTGTGTTTTTATAAACACATTCAGAATCAGGGTGATGCAGGGTGCTTATCGTCTGCTCCGTCGCGAGTGGAGGTTCGAACTCGCGCTTCTGGCCCTTAGCGGAACGTTTTTCTCCATTGCCTCAACACTGCCTGACAGTTGACTCATCTTGACCTTGACATCTTGACTAACATGATGTCTTTCTCCCGCCTGTCTCTGCAGCTACTTCTCTAAGTGACACTCTACTTTACTATGGATACCTTTTCACGTCTATTTTTGAATAAAGCAGTGAAATTCGCTTTTGCTCGCTCATGTGGAGCGGTTGGATGACACGTTCAATATTATTCACAATTCATTGACCTCCTTGGGTCCCATGTGCGGATTCAAGCTCTAACAGAAGCAGTCAGGTGTTCAATTCGTCAAACTTCGTCGCATCGCAGATATCACTATTATCGTTCTCACTAAGCAACTCGAGTTGATCACAGTCCGTGATGGCCTGCTCCAGTGCAAAGCTGTCTTTAGCTCCACATGGCCACACGTCAGGAAATCGCACAATTAAAAATATGTTGCCCCTCGGACTACTCACCGGTCGTTTAAATTTCCTTGCCAGCCCCTGATGCAGCAACCCTTCAGGCCGAGACTACGACTATCGTGGGTTCCATTCATCTCAACGCGTCCCGCGTACAGTGGCTGCACGTCCTCGAACGTGCATGTAAGAGGGAGATCGCGTTCTGCTAAACGATCTATGCGCGAAAGCGACTCCCTTGATGCTCTTGTTACTACCTTCGACTCTCAAGGTCTCGTCCCGGTCGTTGCGAGAGTCGTCACCAATACGTCTTCGTTCACGTATCGCACCAAACGTCACGTCACCGCGACTGCCAAAACGAAAATCATCAAACGTCACCGCACGCCGTTATGCAAACCAAAACGAAAATCGTCACTAACAGTCTGTCGTTATTTAACAATCTGGACAGCCTCTAATCTTCCTTGTGTCTCTTTTTCAGTGAGAAGGATGCAGCCACTGTCCTCGAACCGAAAAACTTTACACGGCAGACGGTATGTTATTGAAGTTCCACTTTGGCCGACTTGCACCTAAACAAGCGTGCTCACGGTTGGACGGGAGTTGAGAAGGCCACAAAGCACAACCGACCCTTACGTCCACCACATCCGAACGTTTCGGAAGACGGCACGTTGCTCACTCCGATATCTCTACCTGAACGCCAGATTGGTTGGAACTGTAGCTGGTGCAATTAGCTCGTTACAAGGGTACTGCCTCATCCACAACATAAACATTGTTTAGTTGTGTAGTTACATGGTTTACTAATTTTATGAGGCCGACCTTAGCTTCGGGAACAAGCTTTATATAACGACAGAGGTTCTCGTGCCAGGAACGTCAATAAACAATAAGAAGCAGTTAATGGTGACTTTAGTTTGTTAGGTGAATATATTTCGTTGGACCTGCTCTTCGACAATAAACGCCTTCGGCTACTATGCTGTCACGTAAGTCTTTCTGTTTTCGTGCCGCAAGAGACGACAAATGTTTATAAGATTTATGGAATTCTCGATGTTCGCTGTCAAACGGACTGCCCTGTGTTGGCTGCGGGAGAAAGTTTCCTAAAATGTGCTGCATTTATCTTAACCGACTCAACTCTTCCGTCGAATCGACACTTTTAACCTGCGGCCTCAATAAAGGGTCTTAAAGAGCTTTTTGTTTGCCTACCTTTATGGGTGGGCTCATACTTGGCCGTGTTCCTACCCTGTAGATAAAGTTTAAACTACAGATATATAAAATAGATAAGGTTTAGATTCTCCCTCCGTTCTGCTCTTATGGCACAACAGCTGCGACTATGACAGAATGGCAAATCTTGTGTTCCGTGAACACGAATTCGGCGTGTGGAAAACTGCTAAACTGGAAAACTGCAAGCCACCGAGCTGCCGCTCACTGGCTTTGTCGTAAGTCACAACGCACACTTGGCGCAGAGAAATAAAGGAAATAGCTCTGTTGCCAGTAGTGGGCGTGAATTGCTAATGAACATGCGCACTATAGCTTCGTAGAAGAACAGGATAGCCAAAATCAACGCAGATTGAGCAATCTTGCACCCATCCGGTCTCGTACGCTGCCGGGCTTATTCTGTTTGCAACTCAGGTGAAGGTTTGGCAGTTTCTTTTTTTACTTTTTGTTCATACCATTTCGAATATTGCTTTGCCTGCAGGATCCCTAGGAATCTAATACGCGCGCACATAAACGGCACGTATCTTTTAGGCGAATACTAGACAGATTTTTCAATCGTGACGTTTGCTGTAGTAAGAGTATTCCAATAATTATTTTTTGGAATGCAATGCCATGATCTGCCACAATAGGATGCAGTACTACATGAGATGCTAGCCTGTTGGGCATACTCACCATTATTATAGTTCTAGCTATCATTAGATTCTCTCATCTCATATCATTCAATGGTTGCTCTTCTCTCTATGTTGATCCCGAATTTAAAGTTCGTGGCTCCAGAACTGGCCTGCATCGCGGAAAAAGAGTTTAGTCATTTATAATAATTAGCATTTGTCGGACTACATAAAGCATTTAATAGCAGCATAGTAATGGTCCTATGCTACGAAGAAACGCCCGGATCACAGTCGTCCGAAGACCCTGAGTATGATCTGGATGCACATCTATGCGATCGACGCTGCACGTGTCGCAAAGGCGGCTACTCTAGCGCGTTGTTCCGGCGATATACAAATGTTGAATCAATGCCAAAGAGAACTTAAAGTAAAAGCCTTTTCAAGGGTGTGCTCATAGGCTGATGGTAGTATTACAGCATGTGCGACGACCCATAGAACCGTATATGCGATTTATGTTTATATTTTATGCAATTAATAGAGGCTGTATTTCCTACTAGACGCTTGTTAACTGTCTGGACCACTTAGAAACATCTGGAACGTCGAACAGATTTTTAAGTAGCCTGATAATTTTCTCGTATATACATTATTTAACGGCTTCATATTTGCAATGTACCTTCTTAGTTTTTGCTAAATAGTAGATATGCTTAACGGCTTGAGTACCTTGTGCGTTGCAAGGACATATTACTTTAAGCAAGTCACATATGGTACTTACCTACGGGGCGCCCGGAGCTAACTATTAGATATCAGCGTGTCAGAAATGCTGTTTGAACGCTCGAAGAGCTTACCTGAACACCTCGTGCTATCGAGGTCTCCAGACAAATTATAAAAGATTACGAAGATTTCAAGGCACGCAGCGTATGATGCAATTTTCAACACCGGTGACACCAATTCGAGTCAGTCGCGATAGCGCCGGCCTGTTTTTCGTCTTGAAATCGAGTGCAACCAACGCCTAAGATGGCATTAAACAGCTCGTGGAAGAAGATCTGGGATCGACTAATAATTTATCAGACTAATAATTTAACGGCAGAGTCTAAATCGGGCATTTTATGAAGCGCTGGGTTGCGACAAATGACCGAAATTGCCGGCCCTCGGCATGCGACTGAAGAAACTCGTTCTCACAGAAGAAACTCTCCAGGCACTAGCAGTCAGGACGCAAGCGCCGCTTATCGGTGCTCGTTAATCGGGTAACTGCGCTGCTGTACTGTAAACCTTCAAGCTTACGATTGGAATAGATTTCAAAAATAATTGTTCATATCTATTAAACAAACAATAGACAAACAAAACAAGCAGCGACAAAAGGAAATAAACTAATACGTTAAAAGTACCACAAAAGGTGTTCATGAACAAAGATGTGCTTTTGGCCGCACGTGATTGTTTATGAGCGCTTTAAATTAAAATACGAAAATCTTTGTATTTGTACTCATAAACAAGCATTGTAGTAAAACATGGATACATAAGTAATTATATATGAAGTTTCTGAAAACACATACTTAAAACTTTCATTTATAGCACTAGGAGAACACTCAGAAGTACGTACGTAAGGCTTTATTCAACAATTTATTTCCTTACATATTTACACGTTAGCCAACAAACTTGGACGTGCACGCACAAGAAGTTGTTTGCATGTTCGCATTACAATATACATTTCGATAAACATTTAAAAAATGTGAGTCTGAACTACTAGAGCTCTGTCCAGGTTGTGGTTTACAATCATGTGCACGTGCCTTTGATTAAAAGCTATCCGGGTTGCTGAACTTCGATCGTCCGATATTCAATTTGATATTTCAGCACACCGGAAATTAAATTGGCCAATCCTGCGAGGCGTACTGCACAACGGTATGCCATTACGATGTCACGCAAGCATATATATATTCGTGCATTATAAACCTAGTTATCACAAGTCAACTCTCTCTCTCTCTCTCTCTATATATATATATATATATATATATATATATATACACTTGTTCAACCGTAGTTTTAATTAAAATGCGTACGCATAAAATAGTGTACATGTCTCGTATGCAGCGTCAGTACATGGGTGTAAATATATGTGTATATACAGGGTATCCAAACCATGTTTGGTCAGACTTGAGGGGATCGTAGATTGCTTTAAACTAAACACTTCTCTAATGGGCGCGTAGATGACTGACATTGATATTGCAATTTTTTTTGTACCGATGTGGTTGGCCTGACAGCATTTGCTTGACAAAATCTGCGGTTGTAATAAAACGAGTAATTCGATGGAGAAATAAACCAGCGTATTCGGAACAACATTCTGCTCTGTTTAAAAGCATAGCAATAGCAAAGCATAGTCATACTGAGAACAGCTTATAAAAATACTAATCCTGTGAGCGCGAGTGTGCATAATGATAGCATTTAATGTATTAAACGTGAAAGATAAAAATGGCGAGGCAACACAGGATCTCTGTTTTTTGAGAATTGTTTTCCAATGCCTCTATTATCTCTGTTACATTGAAAACAAAATGCTTATTATAACGAAATCTAGAACTCCATCAAGTCTGTATATATATATATATATATATATATATATATACCGTTTATTTATATAACTGTCCTATATTAGCACTTTAGTACGATCAATTGTCTCCGCGCGTCACAAGTTTTCCGACCAAGGATTAGCCCAGTTCAACAATGTGCCCCCAACAGACGCTGCATTTCCTCACTGAATGTCAAGCGACATCGTTAGACGCAAGAGTTTGGATGCTCTCAAATCTCCGGTCAACATCTTAGGGCTTCTACCCACACATGTATATGTATATATATATATATATATATATATATATATATATATATATATATATATATATATATATATATATATATATATATATATATATATATTTATATATATATATATTTATATATATATATATATATATATATATATATATATATATATATATGTATATATATACATATATAGGGCGAGAATCAATATATTTTACAGGTCGTTTCTATTAACGTTTATCGCCGCAATTAAAGCAGAATTTTGCCGTGGTGACGAGAAATGGCGAATTACATTTGGAGCACACATCGCCAGCCGAGCTTCGTAGGTCGGTCATACTGCCCCCGGGCGCGGTCTTTGGCGAATGCCTCAGCACGTAATCTTCTGTAAAACGCTTCGAATCCCATCTGAAACCACGGGTCGTCATCGTCATCAGGTTACAGAGCACTCACGCACACTCACCTTAATACATAGGCGCACATGTGTACGACAAAAAAGCACCCAGTTGCTAAGTACTCTCTCTCTCTCTCTCTCTCTCTTTTCTTGCAAGCCTTAGACTATCCCAGTTTATCAAAGCGTTAAGGTGTTAATTTACTCATTTAGTCTCGATAGCCTCGCCATACATGACGGACACGCAGGAGTACATGACCTTTAAAGATCTATATATAGAATATAAAGTATTTCTATTTAATAGAAATAGGTATGTATGTATGCATTAATTTATGTCTACGCAACGTTAAATGCGTGCGTATGTTCTGGACGTTGCAGCGGAATGGTGTGTAACCAAGCGCGATGACTTAAGCATTGGTTCTACTAAGGCCAGGCAAGATGTACTATAGAAGTGAAGAATTGTGCTATTTATTCTAGATTAAAAGGTTCGTGCAATGTTCTATGCAAGGCAGATGACTATTTGTTCCGTTCTAGTTGCGACTTTCAAGCATGCGAATATTTGTCCGAAAATAGTTTTTCCCAATCCAGTCAAAGCAGGCAACATCAACATCGACTAGTTCGAACTCTACGGTTGCGTTTCTCTTCTTCCATTACGTCTGCGCTGATATGACTGCAGACATAATACGTGTACACTTCGGTTACGTGATCAAGGCCGCTTTTCTTCCGTGTGCTTCCAATACTTCACTACTGCGTATGAGTTTTCGCGCGCAAATGTCTCTATTCGCTCAAGCGCTCAATACTTAATGGCAGTTTTGCATTACAACATCGTGTAGTATAACTAATTGGGGCAGAAAGGTTATATATAATATCTTTTTTCTTGTATTTGTTGGCGTAAGGCTACGCCTTGTAGTGGCCGAAACTACTTGCTCTGTGAATATGTATAAAAAGGCATCATATATATATATATATATATATATATATATATATATATATATATATATATATATATATATATATATATATCATCTAACTGAGGCTACCGACAGAACAGGGTTTTAACGCAAAGAGAAGGAATATGTATTGAGCATGTTTCTTAAATGTGGGGCTGGCCGCATGGAGTGGCATGAGCGCTCGATGAAGCAACAACAGCACCAGATCAGAAACGCGATTGCATGCTGCATATGTACCATGCGTTTGGGCGCGATAGAACGTATGCTGCCGCTCTAAGCGCTCCTGATTTAAATTAGTGATAGGTGTATTTAGGTATACATGTCAAGCGAATAGTAAATAAACAAATCAACCAATCATGCGTGTGTGTGTTGCTAGCACACGAAGTGGTGATGATGATATATGGTTAGGGTTCATACCCACTCTCGAGTTCGATGGATGAGGCGGGTCGCTTGAGCAGATCGGGATCGGCGAACTCCACGCCACTGTGGCCTCCCGTTCGGACGCCGGGTACCGTTCGTGGCTTCCGGATCGAGATCGGGCCTAAATTACCGTGCGATTTGTTCAGCATCGCCGAAAACGTATCGAGGTTCGCGTTGACGTGGTGCGGGAACTTCTCCTTGAACTTGACTACTGGACCCTCCCTGTCCGACGCAGTTATCGAGTGCCGGGCGTTAATTATTGTTAGCATTATTATTACTATGACTCTATCTCTCCATTGGTCAGTCACCTGGTCGGATCACGGTCCGATCTACACGCTAGATCATCGACGATTACTATGTGCTAACAATGCTCTAGTTGCAGAGGTGGCAACCGATTGACTAAGTGCTTTCATTATTCGTACGTTGTAGGGTATATATATATATATATATATATATATATATATATATATATATATATATATATATATATATATATATCCATTGCATTGTTCAGAATTTCTGTTCGTAATATTTGGTGCGTCGCAAATTTCTTGAAAGAAGTCGTTCCAGAGGCAAATTGAACAAGTGAGAGTTGCTTACAATACCCCTAACGACTCTTTTTCCAAAACAGTTTCTCATATCAAACTCAATGAAGATGCTGCCGTCACCGACTGTATGCATTTAAAAAGTAGCTTGCGATACCCACGTCTTCTTTATAGAAAAGCAGAAACTTCTTATTCAAAACGTTACTGCTGTTCTCCCGCTTCACTTCAAAACTACAGGCGAAAGCTCGCTTGTTTAAAGCTATTTTGTAGCTCGTGAACGCGCTTAGAGCTTGTTAGCTTCCTTTCTTCCTTGACGCCAGAGGACATAATTTAAACCGGTTTTGTCGTAGAAGATTGACGTACTTCGGATCGGACTTGGTGTAAAGCGCCTTTTTAGAAAAGAAAAAAAGCTCAATACTGCTTACTTTGAGCGATTGTTGATGTTGGTGTTGTTGTTCGTGTCAATGTTCGGCGAGGAGATGGCTCTACGCATAGCCGGCGCGCCTCGGATGGGGTTTCGTGATGGCGTTTTTCTCACTGATCCGCTGTGACCACTTCTAGCTTCGGCACGGTTGCCGTTGACATCGGGCGACGGAGCGCCGCGTTTGTTCGGTGCACCTCGCGAAGACGTCCGTGAGCGGCCGGCACCTGTTACCAGCCATTTCCAGTTACTTGCGTTACATTACTAATGACTAAAGTCATCACAGCGTCTTGCTGGACGCTGAGAAAATTCCATAGTCCTTAGACTTCATAAAGCGTAAGGCCATACGCAAGCCTTAGTAAGCTAATTATAATAATAATAGTAAAACATAGTAAGTAATAAACCTTAGTAAATAATGCCTGGTAAGCTAATCGTTGAAAGAAATCCCTGGGCAGGAGTACTACGACCGAATCAAATTATGATGATAGGGAAGAGCCAGTCGCGGCGCGAGCCGCGACACGGTGGGCATTCACTATTGTGCTGGCGGAATAGACACGCTGTCAATCCATCGAATATTGATTGGTTATTTCCAAATGTTCTACAGCTGTCTGGCGACAGAGGTAGATCGACCACGGCGAACCACATCTGCTTTTTGGGCAAAGACCGATAACGTCCGAGCCTTTAAAGGCGATCCTTCTAGAGATTCTTGGTAAATAGGTTAGTTCAGCTGAGCTCACAACACAAATCGATATCTACAGTCTATGTCGCACTGCGGTGGTAGCGGTTTCTTGTTGTGTTGTTGTTGTTGTTGTTGTTGTTGTTGTTGTTGTTGTTGTTGTTGTTGTTGTTGTTGTTGTTGTTGTTGTTGTTGTTGTTGTTGTTGTTGTTGTTGTTGTTGTTGTTGTTGTTGTTGTTGTTGTTGTTGTTGTGTTGTTGTTGTTGTTGTTGTTGTTGTTGTTGTTGTTGTTGTTGTTGTTGTTGTTGTTGTTGTTGTTGTTGTTGTTGTTGTTGTTGTTGTTGTTGTTGTTGTTGTTGTTGTTGTTGTTGTTGTTGTTGTTGTTGTTGTTGTTGTTGTTGTTGTTGTTGTTGTTGTTGTTGTTGTTGATGATGTTGTCTCTCTTGGTGATACTAGCCATGCGTTGTGGTTGCGTCCCCTGCAGCCTTGCGCGCGGCTGTTGCGTTCTGCAAAGGCTGTTTGTTTGCGCTCGATGTCGGAGTGGCCCTGGGGGCGGTCGAGCGTCGAGACCGTGCCGGCGTCGGGGGTTTGGGCGGCTCGGGTTTAGGCTTTGGTGGGCCCCCGCGAGGCGCGTTGGCCGGCTTCCGTTCGAGCGGGGCACGTTTTGGCGCCGCACCAGCCGCGGGCGTTGTTGATGCCTTTGACGGGGGTTTCAGCACCTTCGGGTCGATGAAGCTGTTTCGCCGTTTGCTCTGCTCAGACTGTCGTTGTTGTCGTTCCTGTTGTGACTGTTGTTGTTGTTGAGTTCCAAGCAACAACAAATTAAACAACGGTACACAGTTAGATCATGAAAAAATGACATGAAAAAACGTACACGGGCAATAGCCTTACGGAAAATCTAAAAAAAAATATCGTGTTAGACTAATCTCGACTGCGTTTCTCGAACATTTTCGCAAGTCTATTCTCCGTGGACTTGCACGCAGAACCGGCCAGCATGTGTCTGGGCATCCGTTTGCTAGTCAAGATTATCAAATCAAGCAATATTGTTTTTTCGCCTTTTAGATACGAATATGGCTGTGCGTCGTACTCGTGATACGAACAATCACTAGCAAACACATTTGATCAACCCTATCGCCCTTAAGGACGCTGGGCATCATATCGTTCTTTGTAAGGAATTAAAATAGTATATATTTATACATTCGTATATATGTACATACACATACATCTACACTGCATATATATATATATATATATATATATATATAGGCCGTTCACTAAGTAACCAGACTTCTGCTGCGCAAATCAAAGCTGAGTTGGGCGAAGTTCACCGGACCATCGTTGACGACTGTTTATTTTTGGATTTATTAACTCAAACGTAGCCGGATATCAACCAAAGATCGCGCTCCAGACGTTCAGTTGAGGTCACTACGCCAGAAATAAAGTCTCCATCGTATCTTTATGGAAAATTGCCGAACAAAGATGCGCTGGAAATCAAAAAGTTTGTGTCGATGATTAAGCTCAATGCACAAGACTCTTAACGTCGATTTGTGACCGTGGATTAGAATTGCCGAAAAAAACAAAGACTGTTTTGTTGGCCAGGAAGGTAATCGCTACTTGTATTGGCAGTAGGCAATTAAGTTGATTCATCAAAAGGAAAGTCATCGTTCACCACGCTCCGGCTGAAATCGGCCCGGCTCACACTTACACAGTTACAGTGTCAAAAAAGCACGAATAGAAATTGCTACCTTCTTTACCCTACTACTCCCCTAATTTGACTACTTGTGACTTCAGCTCCCAAACCTCAAGATGCGGCTTGGCGTCAAGACATGTTATAGGTAGTTTATTGACCAAATAGCAGGTATTATCATATTATACATCTATACGGACAAGACATTTTCATCTGATGAAGAGAGAATCACTGTTGTGGATGCGTTTTCTGTAGGCCTTCAGCTTTCGTATTGATGAAGGAATAGTAAAAAATTAACAAAGTGTTTAGAGCTTCAGAACGGTCCCACTTGTTGTGGAATTTACACAAACTCGAAATTCAGGTGATTGTGTCGCATTCGTTTCAGTTTACTTAACGAACGACCCACGTTTATAAGCGACCTAGGCGTCTACGTACCTCCTGTGATGTGGACACCTACTTACCATTTGTTTGCATTGATTGCTCTCACTGCTTGCATTTGAGAAGACTTCAAAGGCGTTGTCGACATTATTCTCCTGAATGATGGCCTCCCGCCGTTTCGACTTGATATCGAACACCTGCTTTGGCTTGCTCTTGCTTCGCTGGCAGATGGGCGCGTGCCGCCTCTAAGAAGGCGTTTCCAGGCGGAGAAACCACACGTCATATACCGTCAAAGCCGTACACCGTCAAGCAGAGAAGAACGAAACAAATGAGGACAGAATATCGTCAAACACTCGAGGTCTACTTGTCTTACATGTCGATTTTAACTTACTGTCGCTGCCGCAGTGTGATAGAGACAGCCAGAGTTTCTGACGTGACGAGTGACCCAAACCACAACAGTTTGACACCGCTGATCGGCTACATGGCGAGGATTAGGCCACTAGAGTAGTTGTGTGATCATTCATGAAACGCGCGTCTATATAACTACCCGAGCGGTCGTTATTATTTTACGGAAGGAATTACGAAAACTAGCAAATTGATGAATGGTCGAGTATTAACAGGCTTGCGAACCGATGTGGTTTTCATCGTAGAGATAATCGACTTTTGTATGGCGCACAACTTTCAGCAACAATTAATAGATCTGTTTTAAGAGCTGCAAGCTCGCGGTGCCGTTCCGAAGCACGACAACAATCCTCAGTAATGTCTAATTATTGCTTAATAGTTTTGTTAGGGTCTGTGAATAGCAGAAAATGCGCCTATTGGTGACAAAGTTTGACTGCCTAATGAAGAGAGGTGGTTGTATTACTAGACGATCGCGGCGTGACGGCGTAGATTAGGGGTGTGCTAGTGAACTAGCCATGGTTGTCATCTGCCGAGGTGTCGCGGGTTCCATTCCATTATTTGAGCAATGCTTATTAAAAATAGATGAAAAAACCTTACCGCTAAGAGTCCGCTACCATGCTGCCCCAAGGACTGTTGAGAAAACCCTCTAGTTATCTCAGCAACCGGTTATGCCGCAGCCTTAAGTGCGTCTGATATAAAAGGGTGACATGTGTGTTTAACCACAAATGTAAAGCGAATAATAAGTAAATTAATTATAGTTTGCGATTTTGTCACTGGGGGCTTGACTCGATTACGCGACTCTACTCGTGGAAGCAAAATAGGCTTAGGGAGGAGATTTACGCAAAGTGATAACCCTTTGAGTCCCTGCTCGACCGGTTCGAATATCGAACACATATTAACCAGAAGCCATCGCGTATTCCAAAACGACCAAGTGTACACCAAACACTGCTAAAAAAAACAATCTATGCTGTAGTGTGCACTTGTTTCACCGGCGCGCCATTTGCACATGTTTGACAGGCGCGGTGTCTCTACTGCACAACGTAACACCCAAGCGGAGTGAAAAATGTGAATCTTGAAATTTTGTAGAACATGTTGCGTTCGAAAAATACCGTTGGGTCATTGACTGCGTTAAGATCCTGATGATGTCTAATCGACACTTAAAAGGCGGACGGCAGTATGCGTAGAGTAAGCCGGGCGGTATCCACGCAGGCGGCCTTGGAGTGCCGTCAAGAAACGACTGGGTTTTGTAAAAGCGATGTGTATATATATATATATATATATATATATCTGTCCATGCCATGGGCCAGAGAAGAAAAAACGAAGAGTCGGAACACAATACCCGCCGAGAAATAACATGAGGATGCTTCTGGAGCGCAGCACTAGCATGAAAGCTGGGCGAGAAAACGGCAACTGCAGTGAGTAAAAAGAAAACCGAGCTCGGCAGATAGCACTTACGACATCAACATATGATGTGGCTTGTAATTAAACGGATCTGCAGGTGTTGGAGTGTTGCAAACTTCTCCAAATGACCCATGAATATCTGGACCATTAGAGAGTGAAGCTTAAGGTGGGTAGTGTGTTTAGTGGGTAGGGGTCTTGGCGACCATCCAGCATCCAACCGGTAGGATCGAGTCCCACACGGGTCGACAGGGGGAGCACCCCCCACTCGCAGCAACAGCAACAGTGCGTAACAGCATTCACCCTCCTCGACAAAAAAACAAAGAAAACATCTGTTCACACGTATATAAATGTATCTCCATACGTATGATTAGGCATATGTGTGTACATTTAATAATATAACCTGCGTACGGGCCCGTGTATATGTACGTATTATATATATATTTTTTTTTTTCTTTTTTTTTTCATAGTTGGGTCGACGGTAATGGCTGAACCCTTTTTTGAGATATCTGTGCTCCCCGTATTTCCTGTTTGTCCAATCGCGGCCTGTTATAATTCACCCCGGCATTTACCATTTCTAAACTGAAAACCACAAAAACCAATTAAAAAATGGTCGATCCAGGACTTGAACCCAAGGCTCCAATGCAAGGCGATGGCTTTGCCAGGAAGCCACCCTGCCTATTTATATAGGTTTTTTTTTAAATATATAAAGGCTCGCCTTAAAATATATATATATTTTAAGGCGAGCACTGCCGAGTGTGCAAACGTATTGTAAATGATTAGTAAATCATCACATTATTTTCTATATATACAGGTAGTTCAATAAGTTCTTAGAATGAGCTTTTTAGAATTCGAATTTCGCGCCTCCACCGCTATTAGGAACTGCAATATTATGGTGATTGGCCGTTGCGATTTCGTTTGATCGCTTTTCCCGTGCAACGTATCGGCGTGATTTAAAAAATTGAGAAAAAAGAGTTTCGAGTGGTTATCAAGCATTTTATTTCAAAGGTTGGAATGCGACCCAAGTGAAAACTGAGTTAGACGAGGTGTACGGTGACTCTGCGCCATGTTTTGCCACTGTTTCCAACTGGATTAATGAGTTAAAAAGAGGTCGCAGGAGCACCGAAATGAACTACGTTCAAAACGCCCAAAAACGGCAACTGATTAGGGAAACGTGGAAAAGCTGCGGAAACTCGTTGCCGCAGATAAGCGAGTGAACATTAGGGAGATAGCGGAGGCCTTGGGTAGTGTGCATTTCATCCTGCACGAAAACTTGAAGATGAAAGAGCTCAGAGAAAAATGGCTGCCGCATTTGCTCAACCAAGGCCAAAAAAACGCGCCTGTTTTCGCTTTACAGCGAAATTTGGCCAAGATGTCGAACAATCCGTCGGATTTTTGGCGCAGATTCATGACCGTCGATGAAAGCTGGGTTCATCACTACACTCCCGAGACCCAAGAAGCATCTTGCCAATGGTGTGCACCTGATGAAGGACCTCCGAAGAGGGTGCGGACCGGAAAGGTGATGGCTACAGTTTTTTAAGACCAACGTAGAATAATGCTGGTCGACTACCTTGAGAGCGGTAAAACGATCACAGGAGAATATTAGGCAAGACTGTTAGACTGCCTTTAGCAAGAACTCATCGTGAAACGGCCCGCTTTGCAGAAGAAGGTTGTCCTGTTTCACCAGGACAATGCTCCTGCACACAAGTCCCGGCAAGCATCGGCAAAACTGGCCCAACTGAGGTTCGAACTTATTGAACAACCTTCCTATTCTCCAGACCTGGCCCCCTCTAATTATTTCCTCTTCGGACATTTGAAGAATAGTCTCGGTGGAAAGCGTTTTTCCAGCAATGAAGAGGTTAAGGCTGCTGTCAATGCCTATTTTCAGTCTAAAGACGCGGAATTCTACTTAAGAGGTATAAAAGCTCTGAAATCTTGGTGGGAAAGTGTATTGAGCATCTCGGGGAGTATATCGAATAAGATAAATTTAAAAACATGATTTGGAAAATTCTTGGTTTTCATTCTAAGAACTTATTGAACTACCTGTATATAACCCTGGTCGGTCATTCCGCTGTGTGGGTGTCCCGCGGCTGGTATACGTGGCATACAAACACATTCTTGATTACGCACCTTTGTATAAACAGTATACGAGGTGTGTTCAAAAAGTATCGCGACTTTTGTGTTTTTTCAAAAATTATTCATTTATTCATGAATATCTATTTTGTCCCCTTCAAAGTAATCCCCATGAGATATTATACACTTGTGCCAACGGTTTTTCCAATCTTCGAAGCACTTCAAAAAAACATTTTTTTTTATCTTGTTCAGCTCCTCCTTCGATGCCGTCTTTATCTCGTCAAGCGTAGCGTAACGTCGTCCTTTCATGGGCCTCTTCAGTTTAGGGAACAAGAAAAAGTCACAGGGGGCCAGATCTGGGGAATACGGTGGCTGCGGCATCATTAGTGTGTTGTTTTTGGCCAAAAACTCGCGCACAAGCAACGATGTGTGAGCAGGGGCGTTATCGTGGTGCAAAAGCCAATTTTTGTTCTTCCACAAATCCGGGCGTTTCTGGCGGATTGCTTCGCGCAAATTGCGCATAACTTGCAGGTAATATTCCTTATTGACCGTTCTACCCTGTGGCAAGAACTCATGATGCACCACGCCCCTGCAATCGAAGAAAACTGTCAGCAAAACTTTCACATTCGACCGAACTTGGCGCGCTTTTTTCGGTCTTGGTTCGTGCGGCAGCTTCCATTGAGATGATTGAGCTTTGGTTTCCACGTCATAACCATAAACCCACGATTCGTCACCAGTTATGACCCTCTGGAGCAAATTTGGGTCGTCGCGGACAGAGTCCAACATCTCATTAGCAATGTTCATGCGATGCTGTTTTTGGTCGCAATTGAGCAATTTTGGTACGAATTTCGCGGCGACCCGTCTCATTCCCAAATCATTGATAAAAATCGAATGGCACTAGCCAATCGATATGTTTAGGTCCTCAGCAACTTCTCTAACGGTGATTCGACGATTGGCCAATACCATTTTCTCCACTTCATTAATTTTTTCGTCTGTTGTTGAAGTGCTCGGGCGTCCGGCACGCTCTTCGTCGTTCACATCTTCTCGGCCTTCTGAGAACATTTTGTACCACCGATAAACGTTGCTTCGGTCCAAGGTAGCTTCTCCGTATGCCACAGTCAACATTCGGAATGCATCCGCGCACTTAATTTCGTTTTTCACACAAAATTTGATACAGGTTCTTTGATCCATTTTTTTGAATAGGTAAAAATCGAAGACGATCCAAAACACGTGCAAGCAAAGCAGCTGTCAACAATTAAGTGAACATTCAAAATGGCCGAGCTTGTCGGCATAAGTGAGAGACAAGAGTACCAACATAACGCCACAAAAAATCGAAATTCGAATATACGTAACCCGCAAAAATTCAAAAGTCGCGATATTTTTTGAACACACCTCGTACATGTATGTACATACCTATATATAGAATGTACATGAAAATACAGCATGTGTGTACACATGCGCTTCCGCTGATTAAAAAACATTTAATGGGGATAACTTTGGTACCAAACGAAAGTAGCTTGAATCTTGATGTAATTATTTCCCCGTCCCTGATGTTGAATTTCTATAGGGTCCCATATTAACAGAACAGGAACGTTAGCGGCTGGTGTTGATTTGACCTGTCCGGCGACTCGATGTGGTGAGTGAACAAATTATTGGCAGAATTAGGTGGACGTTTTTACTTCACCTATATACCATAGGCCAATCCAGCGATCCTCCGCGGCGGCAACCAGTCTGGCAACCGAGGCAGGCTGCCGCCCCCCTCGACAGGGTCTGCGCCCGACCAAAGCACGGTGCTCCCCACAGCGGGAGACCACCCCAGAGGCGCTCAGGACCAGGACGGGTTCACCCTGGTAACGCAAAGGAGTCGAAAGAGGGGGCAACCATCTCCTCCCATAGACACCCGATCCACAAAGCAGTCGAACACGGGCGAATCTTAAACAACGTATATGACAACTACTCTTAAAGCATTACAGCTGAACTGCAACCGGAGCATGGGTGCCCACAACATGCTCCAGGAAATTAGTAGCACGTCTGGGGCAGATCTGCTACTTCTCAGTGAGCCCAACGTCCGGTGGACGAAAAACGGCACCCCGGACCTTTTTACAGAAGCAAACAATTTGACAAGCATTTTACTAGACAACCGCTGTCGCCTCCGGGTTTCCGGACACGGCAGCGGGTACGGTTTTACTTGGGTGGATCTAACGGGCGTTGGGCGGTTTTATTCCTGCTACTGCAGTCCCAACGCCCCTCTCGAAGACTTTCATAGGTTTTTAGACAACTTGACAGAGTCTTTTAACCGAAACGACGTGCCACTTCTAGTCTTAACCGGAGATTTTAACGCAGCTTCCACTACATGGGGCTCTACGGCCATCAACCGAAGAGGACACGCCGTCCTCGAGTGGCTGGCGGCGGAGGACCTAGATGTTCTTAACACGGGTACGCCCACCTTCCACAGAGCTGGGCACACCTCGTGCATCGATCTTACAATAACAAGAAGAACGGAAGCACAAAGGATTTTAAACTGGAAGGTTTTACTAGACGAGGAATCTCTAAGTGACCATCATATACTTGAGTTTCAGGTGACCATCTCCCGCGAGGGACTGCCCACAACGCTTCGTCCTACAACCAGGCGCCAGGGGGTCAACGAGATCCGGGAGTCCCTTAGGACCCTTATAAACCAGGACGGGATGCCAACAACACCCGCGGGCCTCCAAGACCTCCTCAAGGCCGTCTGTAGAGTCGTCACGGGCCGCGGAGCACACCGGTTGCATCGAAGGACCCCGAAGAACTGGTGGACAAGCGAAATAGGTGGCCTCAGGAAAAGGTGCATCCGGGCACGGCGTCTACTCACCCGCGCTCGGCGAGCCGCGCCTGAGGGGCAAGCTGCCCTGCAATACGGCGCGGAATATAAAAGGCTGCGAATCTGCCTGCGTAGGAAAATCTCCAGGAGCAAGGAACGCTCCTGGAGAGCGTTTCTCGAAGAGCCGGAGGACGACCCATGGGGCCGCCCGTATAAGATGGTGCGGGGTTTTCCCCCCTTCAAACGAAGGGTGGAGCTTACGTCGGAGGAAACCCGGGAAGCAGTTATGGCACCCTTCCCGCGGCACCCGCCCTTTGACCCCGTACTTAGAAGACACAGGGGGGTCTGAGGATAGCATACCAGAGGTAACCCCGCACGAAGTTCTCGCAGCGGGGGAACGCCTCAAGCCAGGAAGGCACCGGGCCCAGACGGGATCCCCGTCCTGGCGGTTAAGCTCCTGCTGAAGGAATACCCAGAGGCGGTGGCCGCCGCGGCGACGGAGATGCTTCGAACGGGCTTGTTCCCTACCGCATGGAAGGCCGCGGACCTCGTGCTAATACCTAAGGGCCCCGGCTCGTACCGGCCCATATGCCTTCTCGGCTCCCTGGCCAAGGCCTTCGAGTCCATCGTAGAGGCACGACTCCGAGAGTTCGCGGAGGAGAACGGCCTCCTTTCCGAGGCCCAATATGGGTTTCGTAAAGGTCGCTCCACCATTGCAGCGATAAAGAAAATCCAACTAAAGGCCGAAAGCATTCGCGACTCCCCGCCCGGACGCCGAGATCTATTTTTAGCAATACTACTGGACGCGAAGAACGTTTTTAATAGCCTCCCGTGGAGAGTCATCCTCGATACTCTCTACAGGAAAAGGGTGCCCTTTTACTTAAGACGGATTTTATCGAGCTACCTACACGACAGGATTATCCACTCACAAACTTTTAACATGACCGCAGGGGTGCCGCAGGGCTCAATACTAGGCCCCCTGCTATGGAACATCACGTACGATGACGTGCTGCGGCTGGGGGATCTCCCACCCGGAGTCGAACTCCTCGCCTACGCTGACGACCTGGTCCTCACCGTCTAGGCCCGGACAATGGGCCAGCTTGAGGCGCGTGCGAATGAAGCCCTCTTCGACATAGCGCACTGGATGCAAATAACGGGGTTTACCCTGGCCCCCGCTAAAAGCGAAGCTATTCTCCTGGTGGGTCGGAGGGGCTTGCCCCCGCCGCGCCTTGTCCTGGAGGACCAGGAGATTCCTGTAGTCAATACTACAAAGTACCTCGGGGTCTTCCTGGACCGGGGCCTCCGGGGTACTGAACACCTACGGCGGGCGTCAGAAAGGGCATTGAAGATCGCCAATAGTTTCGCGCGCCTCATGCCAAACACATACGGCCCTAAACAAACAAGAAGAAGGATTATTATGTCCGTGGCCGACTTAACGGGTCGGAGCCCTTAGGGTCACCATGGCGTACCGCACGGTTAGCACAGCGGCGGCGCTCGTGCTCGCGGGCACTATCCCATGGGACCTGAAGGCAGAAGAGCGCCGCCGCCTGTGGGGCGACCAGAGCCTTAAGAAGGAAGAGGCACGGCAACACACACTGCAGCTATGGCAGGAGGAGTGGGATGGCCTGGCGGAGGGGGACCCAGGTGCCAGTCTCCGCAAGCTGGTCCCTAACATCAAGGACTGGCTGTACCGGCCCGGTGGAGAGCTCACCTTCCACACCACCCAGATGTTGACGGGGCACGGCGACTTTCAGTCGTACCTATTCAGGATCGGGAAGGCCCCCAGCCCCATGTGCGTCCACTGCGGCAATGGACTTGAGGACACTCCAGAGCACACAGCTCTGGCGTGTCCCGCATGAGCGGAACAGCGTCACCCCTTGAGGACTTTAATGAATACGCACATTTTTAATCTACGCGACGTCGTTCTGAAGATGACAGAATCCCTGGAACACTGGAACTTGACAACAGCGGTTTTTAACAAGATTTTACAAGCTAAGACATCAGCCAACAAGCTGCGACTTTTGCGATTCCCTGCAGCTTCCAGGGACAACAGGGCTTGCACACAATTCTTATTGATGGTCCAACGAGAATTCCCATATGACCCGCCTACATGCACTCGAGAATCACGTTCCGGTGAGCGTTTTGGTCTGGCGTGATGAAAAGCTACCTTATAGTCTCTTATGAAATTCCAAGCGGTTTAATGCAGAAACGAACCACGCACTTCTGGGCCGAACCTTACCAGAACTGCAAATAGATGTTTCAAAAAGTACTCGCTCGAGAATGTTGTGTCAGTACGATGGGGTGGGACCAGCATTGGAGATGGATGGATTGGCCGATGCTAATTCAAGTTAAAATTACACGGGGTACAAATAGCCAACTATTTATGAAAACTACTTTTGGTTCACTATGTTGGACACCGGGCAGATACAGGACAGATACGTCCCTTCTCCTTAACATGGGATTGTAATAATATTATGGTTTATTAACATCCAGATTGGGTAAATTATAAACAAGTACTCTCATCTTACGAGTTCAGCTATTGACTGAACTGCTGGACATGCTGCGGCGTGGTATCTATCGCAATGGCCTAAGCATCTCGAGCACCTACAACATTCCTGAACATAGGATTGTATAGGAATCTTAAAGTAAAGCGGGCACAATGGCTTTTGCGTTATTATTAATAGAACCATTATTGATTTGATACCAAAAACAATCTTGTGCGCGTTCTCTGAGTCATGTGCGTTTTTTGAGCGTGGTCGCACATTTGTGAAAAAAAAGACATCACCGGATCTCGATTTTTGCGAACTCTATTCATATCACGATTTATGTTCCGCTAGCCAACGCTGGATGTTCTTCAGACAAAGGAGCTGCTTCTTCCAAACCTGCCGTTCGGTTTTTGTTTTTCTATCGAACGACCTGTTATTACATTTTGCAAGGTAATATCCGGCGAGCCACATCGGCATAACGCAAGCAAGTAACTTCACTTTGTGCAGGGACACTTCCCGCTTTTTAAGGAAATATACAAACCTTCAAGTTTGGCCAAACTCAGTTTGGATACTCTGAATATATATATATATATATATATATATAGAGAGAGAGAGAGAGAGAGAGAGAAAGAGGGGGAGGGACGGCTAAGAAAAGGCACGAAGCAGATATGCTGAGTCTACAGCCTGACCTTCGTCCTCTTAGATACGTTTTCTACGTCGTAGACGTGGCAGTTGGCGGCCACTGGCGTCAATATTGTTGTACCTCCGGGTGTCTGGCAATCTGGGCGTGAGTGATGTCAACCTGGCCGACGACGCCCTTAACGCAAAAAGCGAAGCGTCTGTACTCGGCGGCCAAACTCTGCACTCGCCGATTGTAAACGGTGGGCACTTTCCAGCTAGTTATAAGCGTGCCGTCAGATGATGGCACTGACTGGAAGTCGACACATTCGTTGTATCGAAGTAAAACACAAAGGATGGGAAGGAAAGAGGAGGAAGAACAAGAGGTAGAAAGAAGGCAGATGAAGAAGAAGAAGGGAAAAGAAACAAAGCAGCAGCAGCAACAACGACAACAACAACACAAACAACAACAACACAAATAACAACAACAAGACAAACAACAACACAAACAACAACAACAACAACAACAACAAGGACACAAACAACAACAACAACAACAACAACAATAGCTACTACCAGCAAAGCAACAAAAATAACAACAATCGCGGCAGCAGTAACTAGACGATTGTCTTGGCGGCAAAGTCTTGCTTGCAGACGACCCCTGGTGTCGCGGTTACAGTATGGTAGCAGAGCAGGGGCCCTGTGGCCCGGGACGAGGGCGGCGGTAATATAGGCCGGTCGAGAGGTAGAAATTCGACGCTGCTCAGCTCGCCAAGCTTGATAATGTTAACTTTTTGGGGCTTTTTTTTCGGACTCTCAGCCAAGATGTAGCGTCGTCCACAAAAACTGCTCTCGCGATTGCTTCACAAGACGGGTAGACCCCAATCAATACAAATGTGCAACGGTGGACATAGAACCCGCGCACCAGCCATGTGTCTCCCCCGGTCGGAAGGCGGCGCACGCGAATGCACCCACCACGCCACCATCGGGCTCGCTCGCCATGCTTGATGATCTGACAACGCGAATCGTCACCGTCAGGTTCAGCCTCATCACCACATTATCGTATTCATCATCGTCGTCATTATCGTCGTCGTCGTCATCATCATCATTATTATCGTGAAGTGATCCTAATCATCATCATCATTATCATCATCAGGCAATGATGATCTCGTAGAGCTCATGTGTGGATAACTAACCACCATGTTGTACCACCAGTAGCCAGAGCAGCAGCAGCGAGAAAGGCGATCAAATAAGGCGATAATGATAATGATAACAAAAGTGAACGAACACCTTCTTGTTTCGGGCCTCCCCCCACCTCTCTGTCCTCGTTGCATGTCTTGCCCCTCCGTTTCTAGATCATAACGAGCGTACGCGTCGTTCCCCAGCAGAGGAAGCAGTCGCAACAGAGGCTCCAGCTGTAACTATAGCTAGCTAGCCAGCCAGCTACAGCTGTAGGTCACGAACCTCGGCTCCACAAAGCGAGGCTCGCGCAAGCCAACTCGCGACGTTGACCAGCGGGCAGACAACGAACGACCGGCCACCGAAAGACCGACCGCAGACTAACATCAAGAGGGAGCCAGGGGAAGAACGACGACGACGACATCGAAGCGATGAAAGCTCCTTTCATGAGTAATTTGCCAAGGGCAGTGTTTCTATCTCTCTCTCTCTCTCTTGCTCTCTTTCTTTCGTTGTTTCGTCGTTGTCCAATGAGTTGAGATGGCGACATCTTCCTTGCCGCCATCTACACCTTGCTCGAGCCCCCCCGCCGCTCTCGGTGCCTCGCGCCTCCCTCTCTCTCTCTCTCTCTCTCTCTATCCGCCTCCTCTCGCGTTCTCAGTATCTCTCTGTCTTTCTTTTTCTCTGCTTACTTGTGGCCACCGGCAGCTCAGTCCAGCCAGCTGGCTACCAACGTTACGCCACTTCGACTAGCTGCTGTCGCTCGCCGGCAGCAGCAGCCGCCGCCGCATCGTTGCTGTAGCCACAATCGACGTCGTCATGGAAAGCCAACCATGACGGCAGTGGAGTAGACGACCCCCAAGATGGACAGCAACAACAGCAGCAGCAGCGACGACAACGACGACGACAACGTGAACAACAACAACTACGCGATCAATCATATCAACGACGACAAATCATTGTAGCAGTAGAAGCAGCAGCAGCAGCAACAACACCAGCAACAGCAACAACAACAACAACAACACCAGCAACAGCAACAACAACAACAGCAGCAGCAACAGCAACAACAACAACAACAACTTGGACTACAACGGCAACGTAAACAATGCAACCGCAACAACAGTAAATCATAACTACAACTGCAGCGACCACAACAACGCAGAAAACAGTAAAAACGTAAATGATTAAAACGCAAGCAACAACAACAGCATAAATATCGACACGACTTCAACAACACTAAAAATGCCAACGCGAGCAACAACAACAACAACAACAACAACAGAGTGGGCAACAATCACTCTCACAACCACGGTGTGAACCTCGACAACAACACAGTGGGCAACAACCACCGTGTGAACCTCAACAGCAGAAATAACGTAGACGACGACATCTTCCACGTATTTGTGACCAGGGGATGGTCGCCAATGTGGTGGTAATTAAAGGAGATCGCCAGAAAGCTGTGGACTATAGCGGGGAGAGTGAAACCGTCACCGGCGGGCCGCGACGAGTATAAAGAAAGACATAAAAACCGAACATAGAAGCTACGGAAAAAAGTAACTCGGAAGCACGCTGTCACGGAAGTTAAGATGACTGGTCGGTGTGCGAGCCACACACGTGACCACTGTAGGAAAAAAGCCCATGGCATCCTTATTGGCAAAACAGGTTGGCATACGAGATAAAGATAAAACGCGTCCCAGATAATTGTTGTTTCGTGCTTGGAGAGGCAGATCCGACCGATCTTTTGGTGCTGGACTACGTATTACATTGATGGCTGATGAGCTGTGACTAGACACACTAAGGTAAAGAAGAGTTCCCCTATGTCTCTCCTATGTCTAATCGCAACTTACCTGACCGAGACACGGGAAGGATACGGGCAAGCGACAAGCGGATGGAGCACGAAACCACGACGAGGCCGTAACTGCCAAATATGCACGCGAGGCATGCTATACGCAGTACTTGCTGTGACAAGCATCAGCATATTGTGCCCAACATATGATATGCCCAAGGTATTTTGAGTACCACAAGGGGCGCTGGGAGGTGACAGTAGCAAACTACATTTTCTTCGCGACTCCGATTCGCCATCGTGGTTCTCTGCAGTGAAGCCTAAGGGAAACGGCGCGATGGTGCCTACCGTATCTGAAGATACTGTCACTTCGACTCTACAGTCATTGCTAGCTCTCTAAGTGGCTTGGTTCCATGTCATCTCTTAGTCAAAGAATGGAAAGAACTGTTTTTTGGAGTTTTCCGGGACCAGATGTTCTCGGTTGAATATTACGGGGAACATGCTTAGTGGTGACAATGCGCTCGGCGAGGCGAGGCGAAAGAGAGCCCGATGACTAGATACGGTAGCTTATGTCGTATGCTCAGAGGCCCTGGGTTATAAGGACGTACGAAGAGAGAATCTATCAATTCACGCAGATTCTGATGGGTTCTGGATATAGTACCGAAATGTACCTTCATCGAAATGGGAAAGCACCAAGTACAACTGCATCCCCTATGATACGGGCAAGCACTGCACATACAGCAGGAAGGAGAGGATACAGCTAGAAGAAAAAACTAGGACGTTCTCTCGGATGTGGTAAACAATGGCGGTCAGTTGCCTTTCTGTTTAATGAAAAACCTAGATGACAATCGCTTTGAACATTTCGGGAGGTGTGAGAGGCAACGAGGAAGCGCAGATTCACAACTCCATTCAAGTGTATTCCTGTCGAAATTACAATTCTACAATGCATGAGTGCTCGCAAATAATAATTGGTTACAGATATCACATCATTACGTCAATGTTGGTTGTCAAGTAGTTTATTATTAATTATTACGTATAACGACACGTAGTTCCTCTGGCATCACCGGCAGTTGAAAACAGAATCTTAGGCGGAATCATAGGCTTTACCATCTTCGAAGCGAAGAGTGTTATGTGAACCGAGTAAATATTTTTATTTTATATATAGGTTTATAGCAAGGAAGTCGTACTTGTGGAGTAGGTCTGTACTAGAATACTTGCGTTACGTCTCCCAACAATTGCTATGAGGGCATAATTCTAAATTACCTCTCAGCGATAAATTATGGCTTAGTCGCCATCTTCCAAAATTGAAATCCCACAACACAAGAAGGGAAAAATGAGCGTTTTATGAATCAGAAGCAACTCCTCGACATGTAATGACCGCGATGATTTTTGAACGTGAGCATCCCAAGACGAGCTCAAACTGTTCGCTTGAGAATATTGTCACCCCACTTGCGCATTTTTTCGTCACTTCTCAACGCCAATATAACTCGAGCGAAAAACACAATAACCCACCGTGTTTCCCGGACCTCACTTTTAGGGCGTCGCTAATTTCCTTCATTATAGAGCACGTTTAGGAAGAATATAAAGTCAATAAATCGAGTCTAACTAGGGACATAGGCAAAATTACTGCACTACCATATAAGTATCGGACCCCCGTATCGCAGGGATCCAAATGTCATGTTCCGACCGTGAATGATTGATTACATTGAATAAATGAATTTTATATATATATATATATATATATATATATATATATATATATATATATATATATATATATATATATATATATATATATATATATATATATATATATATATAATTATCATATTTGAGGACATATGGAGAGATAAAATATATTGCACTTTTATGGAATATACATATATAGCATTCTGACACACTACAGCAGGAACCCCGTTTGGAGCTACTTCTAATAATGCTTATCCTACCAGAAGTGCTGTAAACAATGTTGTAACTCACCCATATACAAGACTTGTGACAAATTATTCAATGCTCAGTTATCGCCTGGTAAACATAAATGCCAGATTGCCTCATCTGTTTAGATGTGTATTAGAATTATCTACAAATGAATGCAAAACCAAACTTAAACAACAGATTTGTTTAATTTCGCCGGATGTATTAAAATCATGTGTATTTGGATGAGTCCTTCAACACACTTAAAACATAAATAAAAAACAAATTTACTAAACACCGTTATGCAATATCAAGGATGTTGACACACTCACAAGAGCGGGCAGACTCGAAATTTCCATTATTTATGTAATAATGGAAATTTCAAGCTCAATGAAGAGTTATTGAACTTAAATAAATTTGCCGCCCGGAGAAGACGGCCCCATAAAAAAATATCCTATTTTTGATTATTAATATTGCGTTTTCAATATGTTGAGAGTCTTTGTTATTTGTCTGATGAATTAATACACATGTTAAAAATATGTTTTCTTATATATTGTATATATATAAAAAAAAAAATATATATATATATATATATATATATATATACAGGGTGTTGCAGAAATTTTTCATAATAGAATATACAAATTGTAGAGCTCGTTAAAGCAAATATTTTTTCCAATGGAACATGGTCTCTGAGAAGTCTTGTTTCGAAGTGAGAGCGAAAATCGTGTGCTCGTATACGTTCTATAGCAACGTCTATTAGCCATCACAGCCACGCACGGAACCCCATTTATGAGGCCGTCATCCACATCAGCGGCCACGTGTGCCCTGAATTTACCTTAGGCGATGATAAATGATGCCAAATTTAGAATCTATAAAATATATCTATACATATTAGTATTATATATATATTACAATACTATAATTTGCCACATGCCATAATTGTGTATATTTTGGGACACAACATGTGTGTTCTACACAACATGTGTGATAATAAATCTGACTTCGTAAAATATTTTGGGACACCCGCAAATCCAGCAGTCGCATTCGCTGTTTTGTTGACAACGGCCGCTGACCGCGAGATCTCAAAGCCCAATTTTGCTCGTTCTACATTGGTACCGTCTATGAACAACAGAGCAAGAAAGTCGACTTCAGTTTGCAAACTCAGGTTTCTACGAAACCCTTGAAGCGTTCAGCTTGGAATATGCGCTTAACCATAAATATGTTAAACATATCTAGAAAATGAGAATCTAACTCTATAATGAAAAAATCACCTTTGGCAAAATGGTTGTCAAGTGTGACTATTACGTGCTTGCAGCTAAACTAACTCTAAGGTTATAAGCGCTTCGATAATCGAATTCGATATATTTATATTTATATATATATATATATATATATATATATATATATATACAGGATCATTACAATGTGTACTTATTTTAAGGTTTGGTAGAACTCGGCCAGAAAATAATTCTCCCTAATAGAAGGAGAGGGCAAACACGTCTTTTCAGGAGCGAGAATGAAATTTATAAAAGTAGTTATGCAAGCTAGCGAAATGCGAATTGCCAGATTAAGGAAAGTCATAGAAAGTTGATATGTTGTTATGTCTTACGTTAAAACTTTCACGTGCAGAACCGTAAAACGTTGCAATTACGATTAAAAAAAATGACGTCTAGAAAACTATTTTCAGGCAATCGCAAATTAAATGTCTATCATTTTCGTACCAAAGTGATGGTGCTGCTTTACGTAGTTGCCGTTAACTTTCTCATACACCCTTGCTGATGCAGGCCAAAATGCTAGCAAGTATGCATGCCTTCGCTTTCGAGATGACTGTCGAGAAAGGTTAGTTTCTCGGCAACTACGTAACGCAGCATCATCACTTTGATATGAAAATCATGAGCATTACATTTGCTTAAAATGAGAATAGTCTTTTAAGCGTACATTTTTGGTCGTAATGGCAACATTTTACATTCTGCACGTGAAAGCTTCAACGTAAGACATAACAACATATCGACTTTTTATTATGATATACCTTAATCTAGCTATTCGCCTTTCGCTAGCTTGCGTCGGGTGTCATTACCCAGTAGCAGTGAAAATCAAGGGGGCATTAGAGGTCATCAGACGGTTGGCTATCAGTGGCATCGAGAAGCGGAGGTAAATGCTGGAATAAGATACAATAGAGGAAGCAGGGCAAAAAGAAAGCGTGTGAGTCATATTCCTTTTGAACGGGTTCCCATGTTAAATATGAGAGGGGGGAGGCGAAGACGAAAGTAAGAAAAACTATACAAATAAGGGCTGTCGATATCATGATAGCAACATAAACGCATTTGTGGAATGGAAGTGCCGCCGGCTTAAAAGGGATACAATTTGTATGGTACAAATCGGAATATGGACAATGAAGAAAGCAGGTTTGAGGGAGTTGGGTTAATAACCAGAGATTCTATTTCGTGCGAAGAAGTTGGGAGTGCCAAAATAAAGGATCTGGTGGTTATAGAGCTACGCCTGGAAACACGTGTAGGGAATCATCACCTAACTCTGTTATTCAAATATCACCGTCCGAAAGGGACAATATAAGCAGTTATGGATGTATATAGGACGCCAAGCAACACGAGAAAAATGTACGTAAAGTACATATGATATTCCTGATATCCCCCAACTACTTTATGTACAGGTATTTCAATAAGTTCTTAGAACAAAAACCAAGAATTTTCCAAATTATGTTTATAAATTTATCTTATTCGATATACTCCCCGAGATGCTCAATACACTTTTCCCACCAAGATTTCAGAGCTTTTATACCTCTTAAGTAGAATTCCGCGTCTTTAGACTGAAAATAGGCATTGACAGCAGCCTTAACCTCTTCATTGCTGGAAAAACGCTTTCCACCGAGACTATTCTTCAAATGTCCGAAGAGGAAATAATCAGAGGGGGCCAGGTCTGGAGAATAGGAAGGTTGTTCAATAAGTTCGAACCTCAGTTGGGCCAGTTTTGCCGATGCTTGCCGGGACTTGTGTGCAGGAGCATTGTCCTGGTGAAACAGGACAACCTTCTTCTGCAAAGCGGGCCGTTTCACGATGAGTTCTTGCTAAAGGCAGTCTAACAGTCTTGCCTAATATTCTCCTGTGATCGTTTTACCGCTCTCAAGGTAGTCGACCAGCATTATTCTACGTTGGTCTTAAAAAACTGTAGCCATCACCTTTCCGGTCAATGCCGTTGTCCGCACCCTCTTCGGAGGTCCTTCATCAGGTGCACACCATTGGCAAGATGCTTCTTGGGTCTCGGGAGTGTAGTGATGGACCCAGCTTTCATCGACGATCACGAATCTGCGCCAAAAATCCGACGGATTGTTCGACATCTTGGCCAAATTTCGCTGTGAAGCGAAAACACGCGCGTCTTTTTGGCCTTGGTTGAGCAAATGCGGCAGCCATTTTGCTCTGAGCTTTTTCATCTTCAAGTTTTCGTGCAGGATGAAATGCACACTACCCAAACTGATCCCCAAGGCCTCCGCTATCTCCCTAATGTTCACTTGCTTATCTGCGGCAACGATTTTCCGCACTTTTTCCACGTTTTCCTAATCAGTTGCCGTTTTTGGGCGTTTTGAACATAGTTCATCCCGGTGCTCCTGCGACCTCTTTTTAACTCATTAATCCAGTTGGAAACAGTGGCAAAACATGGCGCAGAGTCACCGTACACCTCGTCTAACTCAGTTTTCACTTGGGTCGCATTCCAACCTTTGAAATAAAATGCTTGATAACCACTCGAAACTCTTTTTTCTCCATTTTTCAAAATCATGCCGATACGTTGCACGGGAAAAGCGATCAAACGAAATCGCAACGGCCAATCACCATAATATTTTGACTGCTGGCAGTCAAAAAGTTGCAGTTCCTAATAGCGGTGGAAGCGCGCCAAAATTCGAATTCTAAAAAGTTCATTCTAAGAGCTTATTGAACTACCTGTACATAAAGTAGTTGGGGAATATCAGGATAAAAGAGGGGTAGTATGTCTGGGGGACATATCGAACAGCTGGATGGTGAAGAAGACAGAGCTGGCAGGAGACTGATACAACTAGCAGAGTCGAGAAGGGTCCAAATTTTAAATTTGGACCCGCGGGTAAAAGGGGAAACAAAAAGTGCGTAGTCTATGTACCGACAAAGGGTAAAATAGATAAATGGGTAGAGAAAATCTGGATAGATGAAGGGAAAATATATAATGTTGAAAGTGATCGCAATTGGGTAGAAGTGAGTGGGAGGAAGAAGAAGCCGGGGCGCGTAGTTGTACAAAAGAAATGTTTGAATAAACGCAAAAAGGCGCAAAAACAGAATACAAAAAACAGCTGATAGTCGCAAGTGGGAAAAGGCTGGTAGGCGAGATGCATAGGATCATTAAGGACGCATATGAAAATTGCTCAAAGGAAGGGAGTTCAATAGGGAGGGGAACGAGGTTGGTGGAGTAATCAAATAAATAAGCCAGTATTGGAGCGAAAGAGGTGAAGTAAGGAGCATAGAAAAATAATGGGAAGGGACGCGGACAAGGCAGAAGAGTGTTTGGCAAATTACAAGGAAGCCAAGAGTAAAGCACATATGTTAATACAAATTGCAATTAAAAATGCAGAAGAGAGATAATTTAACAGGATTTTGGGGGCTCCCAAGGGTCAACGAGCTAAACAGTTTTAGGACTATGTCAGACAGAAAAAAACAAGGATGACAAATAACGTCGAGGATAGAACATACACAATAAATGAAATGGACACCGCGTTACAAGCACTATTTTTCACGACTAGCGTAAACAGTATAGAAATAAAAAGAACTAGCACGGAGATTACAACCACAGCAGGTGAGATCGAAGGCGTGGTAAAGAAAATAATTCCAAAAAGAGCGTGTGGTCTTGACGGGATTTCCATAGGAAACATCCAGGCGTTGGCAAAGGAGTACGTGCATTATCTAACGAAGTAATTTAATAATATGTTTAGAGGGGGCAGACTGTCGGGGAATTGGCGCAATGAAAGAGTTTCTATTCTTACCAAGGAGGAGTAGATAATGAAAATGTACAATAAGGTATCGAATATTTATGCAGGTGTTCAAGAGTAGTGTACAGAGTATTCTAAAGACAAATGAAAAAAAGAGAATAGCAGTGCGGATTTATGAAAGGGTATAGGCTAGATGATCATATTTTATATAAAATCATGTTGAGAAAGCATCGATATTGCGGAGACAAGCATCAAGATTGCTAGACCTAAAACCCTGCCAAGTGTGTGGCACGAGTCTGGGTCTTAAAACGCCAAAGGCGGTGTTACCAGAAGTAATAACACGGTTCAAATAATAATAGCAGCAGAACAATCCAGAGAGTTTAAAGTCGCTAAGGGGGTCGGACAAGGCTGCCCGATGTCATTGGTGACTTGATGTATATAGAGAGAATAGCACGACGATTAATCAATAGCACGGATTTGGGATGGCAGAGGAGAGAAATATATCAAGATACTCGTGCTGCTGTTTGCTGACAATATGATAGTTTTAGGACGGGACACTAGCTAAGTTCAGCAAATCTTGAATGCAAGTGGGGAAGCAGCGGAGGAATTGGACATGGCGTTGATGAAAAAAAGCGCAATTTTATTATTTAATAGGGTTAGGGGGAAGCTTGTATCACAGGGGAAGGAACTTGACTATAAAATTCAGCACACGTATCTCAGGGTGACAATGACTACAGGGGATGAGTATTTAGAGGAAGAAGAGATATTACGGAGGAAGAAGACTGAAAGAGGAAGAAATGCAGTAAGGTGTAAGGGCCTCTGGGGGTTTAGTAAATATATTGTAACAACGAACATATGGAGAGCCATTAATGTACGAGGATTGACCTTCGCTAATGCCTCTCTGGTTCACAGCGCGGGGTCGGGAAATAAGTTAGAAGCAATACAAAGAAAAGTGATAAGATTTCCTTTGGGTTGCCGTTTTAAATGCGCCAGAGAGTTTCTTGAGGGGGAAGGGGAGATGTCAGAATGTAAACAAAGGGGAGTACAAAGTAAGCTAAGATTTATTATTAGGATAAACATGTCACAAATTAAAGATGGCTTAAACAGATGCAGCTGGTGAAAACGGTATTAATGATCAAAACGAAGTGGGATCGCAAACAAAAGTTCGCAGCTAGGGAGATTGGGTACAATAGTCAGCAATTGGCAAAAGCGAGGGTATTGGAGAAAATGGTGACATTGAGGGTAAACAAGGCATAACCGGGTGCTCATCTGTAGAACCTTGTTCCATCCAGTGTTGTTTTAGCGTTTTTATATTTATTATACAATTACGATATATACGCGATAGGTTCCAGATCGAATTTGGCAGGTATATATAGAGAGGAAAAGCGGGAAAGGGGCAGGGTAGAATAGGTATACGATAATTCAAGAGCGAGTGGGCTATTGGCAGATCCCAGGGCAGGGATGCTCGACACAACGATACAAAGAGCAAAATATTAGGAGGGGCAAAGTACGGAATGTCGAGCTTGTGAGCTAGGGAATGAATCAATCGAACGTATTGTAAACTAATGTGCAGCCTCGAGGGGAGCAGCGATATAGACCTGTCGGAGGCCCTAGGTAAGAATGGACCAGGTCGATATTACAAAGAAGAGGTTGTTCCAATGGAAGGCAAATACTTAGTAGGTGTTTGAAAATACATTGATTATATGGATGCGTAGGTAACATATATGCTGCCGCTCTAAGCGCCCCTGATATAAAAGGGTAACACGTGTATTTAGGTATACACGCCAAGCGAATATTAAATCAAATCAATCATATATGTGTATATATATATATTTTTTTTTTCTTTTTTCTTAAGATACTAATAAAGGTATCTATACATATAAGAGTATGCATATAAGAATCGAATACACGTATAGAATTAAAGAATATTTCCTTTTGAGGCGATGAGAAAAATGAGTTCTATGACCCCTTAAGTAACGCTCCGCAGTGCATATATACCCTGTATATATATATATATATATATATATATATATATATATATATATATTGTATAGTAATTGTATAATAAATATAAAACGCAAAAACGACACTGGATGGAACAAAGTTTTACAGATGACCGCCCGATAACGTTACTTGGTTCATAAATTTAGGTTTTCGGCACGACAATATATACTACACGCAGGTATCAGGAGACTTTGGATAGCCCGGACTAGCTCCGTAATCACTATGACAACTGTTAGGATTGGATATATGCCTGTTAGGGAAAACAAAAAATAACAGAGAAGCAATAAATTGGTACGAATATATATATATATACATATAGAGAGAGAGTAGTTGACGGACGAACAAACTCGAAGGACGCCCCGGTCGGGAAGCGGCGGGGGCGTGGGTCTTGTCAGTCAAACGTCAAAAACCTTGGGGTCGTGTTGTCTCCGCGTCTGGCCGCGTGACACATTAACCAGACGAGGCCGGCGAGGCGGGCTGACGGGTGATGGTTAAACAAGCACTCCTCTTACTGCGTAAAGCGACGCGGGATCTAGATTAAAAACGTAAATAATATATTTTTACGACGACGACGAACAACGCACGCACAGAGGCACACATGGGTAAGCAGAGACAGCATGGATGGTACACTCTTTCTTGGCCGAACAGACTCTATGCGGCATATGCGGCCTACATAGAGTTCATCGTCTTCTTGCTGCTTCTGAACGAGCACTGTGAGGTGGCCATCCAAGAAGTGTGCGCTTTCTGAGGGATCTGAACCTGAGTGCAGCTTGAACTGATGACGCGTTAAAGGCCTGCTCAGATTCATGGAGTGCGGGTTGTTGTTGTTGTTGTTGTTGTTTGCCATGGCCGGATGGGGCGCGGACGAGCTTCGGCTTTCGTGCAAATATCGGGTAGCTGCATACGAGTATATGTAGAAGTGGCGTTCTATTGGTGTGTGTGTCGCAGTATGAGCATGGCAATTGGCAAATCGTTTTGAAGGCAACACTACCTCGCTAATTTCGCTCGGTAAAGCGCGAGACAGCGAGTACTTTAGCTAGCCAGATATTAGTATATCTAGCTCGTTTGTAGCTAGCCATCCTACAAGTGGCAACATGATGACATGCCGGCTTAACAGCGGAGCTTGATGGACTAAATCAGAGCAATGACATCGTATGACGTATTACTTTGAGGCTTGGCTTAGCCGATGTCGGACATCTGCTGAGAACCGACAGTGAGTGAACAACAATGGCGTATTAAACGGAACCCGCATATATATATATATATATATATATATATATATATATATATATATATATATATAGATAGATAGATATATTATACACAAAACGAATATAAAGCACAATTTTACTAATGTTTGGCACAGCCACGATGGTCACTATTGACGACTAAAACTTCAAAATGCGCAGTCCTGTTTTAAGCACGAGTGTCACATGAACAGGTCTGTGTGCCTTGTGTCCCAGTATGGCTCCTACAACCAAACTTACCAATGCATCGGGTCGAAACTTCCGGCCGCAACTGGAACATGCTTCGAGCTCAGTAGTCAGCTCCTCTGCAAGGATACAACAAATACCATAACAATCACAAATTAGCTTGCATCGCAAACCTTACGTAGTGCAAAATATAAGTCAGTATGCGTTGTCTCATCCGCGTCGCATAGTCAAAAAATCTGTACCACACTTTAACTATTATTATATGGTATCGTGTTCGTATGGACTACTGTGTAGATCGGTGTCGTCAACTGGCTACATTCGATACGCTAAAACGTCTCAATTAGGTCTAGCATAGTCAATTAGACACCTTCAAAATTAGAATAATGAAAAAAAAATGTCGATGACATGATTGAGCAGCACGATATGACAACTCAGTCGAAGTGAGACGGATCCGCACAGTCGTCCGGATGATGTATAATAAGAGTTTCAAATGCAAAAAACGTAATCATTATCCTACATTGCCCAATTGTCGTAGTGGCAATGCAAACAAATTGTGTTGACTATGGTTGGTACGTTAATCAGTTTAGTCATAGCTTGTACATGTTACTTTGTGTCCTTAAGAACAAACAGCAGCTGCGCACTAAACACGTGTTTGATTTTTGACACATATATATATATATATATATATATATATATATATATATATATACTGGGTCTCCCAGAATTCGTCTAACAAACTTTAGGATCTAGTGCAAGTCAGCCAAAAAAAAATTTTTTTCAATGGAACAAGAGGCGAAATGTGTTTTAAAAACTGATAATTGACCGTAAAAGCCAAAATATAAGAACTGCAAAGAATTATATTGCTTAAGAATTATTTTCAATACAACATTTGTTCCGCTTTGAGCTAACGTAGAATGTAACTCAGCAGATGTAAAATGTTCCTCCAAACATGCAGGTGCTCTCACAATCGCAGATTTAGAGAAGATATGTCAGGATAAAAAGCTTAATACAACCACCTTTGGTAATTTGGCTCTCACTTCAAAGGAAGACATTTCCTCTCACTTGGTCCATTGAATAAGACGATTTTTTCGCCAATTTCTACTAGACCCCAAGGTTTGTTTGGCGAATTCTGAGAGACCCTATATGCAATATATATACATATATATATATATATATATATATATATATATATATATATATATATATATATATATATATATATATATATATATACATATATATATATACATACATAAATATAAATATATATATATATATATATATATATATATATATATGATATTAATTGGTGTATTTTATACCGGTGCTTGTCAGTGTGGGCTGCAGCACATCTTTCAGGTGAGACAATTCGTGCTGTAGCATGGGCATAGCAACAGGCGGAAGAAGGTCTGCCATCGTAACGTCGACACGACGATGCTAAACTGATCCTGCTGCTGCTGCTGCCTGCCAACAGCAGGACAGCGTGATTGCGATCAGCGACCGACGCGACTGGATTCTCGTATATGACCACAATGACGGCAATGATATCGGGATGAAATCGACGTCACGGATACCAGCGTGTGACCCAGCGAGTCAGCCAGCCAGCCAGTCAGCCACAATATGCAGTGGATACGGCGCGCACAGGGGGTCGTACACGTGACACGGGCTTGGCGTGTCAACGCCGCTTGTCGCAGCTCGCAGTAGACAGTACAACGAGCTACTGTGTACAGCTTCAACGATAAGGTGGCGCACGGCTTCCTTTTTTCGTCAACACTTCGCCACTCCTCGCATCATATCCTTTGTATGTCCGGGTTGTCAAGAACAGTGAAAGCGGCGGCGGTGACGACAACTCCAACAACCGCAACATCACCAACAACAACAGCAACGACGACGACAACATCAACAACGATGACAACATCAACAACGACGACGACAACAACAACAACAACAACAACGACGACGACAACATCAACAACAACAACGACGACGACAACGACAGCATCAACAACGACAACAACAACAAGAGGAGCATAAACGAGAATAATAACAACAGCGACACCACCGACGAGCGAGCTAGTGTGGAGGACGAATGAAGATTCCACGAGCAACTCAAGGACAAGAAGCAATCCTCGAACACAGTGTTGGGTCTGCGGTATTGGCTTGATGGCAGGCAGTGCTTAACGAGGGCGGGGGGGGGGGGGGTGGTGGGGTAAGTATTCGGCAAACGTCAGCCACGCCATGTGGCCATTGCGGTCAACACCGGGTTTGAGCTACTGTCGAAAATAGCAGGGCATCTTGCAGCCCTGCAGCCCCGCACCCCATCCAAAATGATCTATACGACCATCTCACTCGCTTTCCGACTCCGCTCTCCTTGCAATTTCTTGCTCTCTATTCCTCCGTCCCTCGCTGCCTGCCTCGCTTCCTGCCATCCTTCTGTCAGCCTTCCCCACTTGCATACGTGCGGCGGTTCGAGTCGGTTTGCGCCGAGCCACCTCCTCTTTGCTATTCGGCCGTATCGACTCACGCACAACCTGTACGTCAACCTATCGATGGCCAGCCCATAACTGTTTGTTAGCTTTGTTGCTCTTTAATTAAGTGCACTCGGTCGTTGTTGTTGATGTTGTCATTGTTGTAGTTGTCGTTATTGTTGTTGTTGTTGTTGTTGTTTTGTTGTTGCGGCTGTTGTTGTTGTCGTCGTTGTTGTGATCGGCCTTATCGTCGTCTCGTCACTGTCCAGCAACTCGGGCTGGTATAACAGCTATTAACTAGTAAAGTTGGCTAGGCCAAATTTTGACTAATAAACTTTGAACGGGTCACATACGAGATGCACTCTCAGTGACCCTTCACTTTCCCGCTGTTCTTCGTTCGAGTTTTTATTGTGAATGCTGTTGCTTATGCACGTTTTCCTCGATCTCCCACGCCACTCTCTTCTGCTGCTTACTTTCGTCGTATTGGTCTCGTCCTCTATTTCCTGTCTGTGTGGCTGCAATTCGCGGTAGCACTTCCCGTGATTACGATTCGCTACCTCGTATAGCCCTTACACGGCTTGCACGATTGCGGGTCGCACAAGAGCAACGATTGAAGCCGTTGTTGTTATATTGTTGTTGTTGTTGTTGTTGTTTTTGCCACCGTCTTCATCAAGTGGCTTCAAAAGTGCGGTTCATCGAGTTGCATGAACATCGTTGAACTTACCCATGCCGTCAGACAAGCCGACGTCCTGCTGCTGCTGCTCCATTGCTGTTCCTGGTGCGGTTGCGGTCACAGTCATTGTCTAAGACGCTGTTGATGCTGGCGGCGAGCATGAATCGCGCGGCAGCAGAGAGCGGGCTGCTTGTGGCGGCGTCCTGTTTGTGTCAAGACGGTTGCCTTAGAAACCATTAGGCAGCAGGACCCTCGGAGCTCTCCTGGCGGTGTCTCAAGTGCGTCAGGGCAACTCAGCCCGCCGTTCGAAGGCGCCGAACGGCCGCCGCTGGCCGCAAACCGATCGAATATCATCGCCGATGATGTGGGCTCGCCACAGCCTGTTTAGTGTCCACGAGCGGAGTGGCCACCTCCGAGCACGCATCGAGGAGACCGAACCCCGGGTTCCAAGCCCCGCCGATTTAGCCCACTGTAGGGGGGAAGCGTTGGCATCGTAGATGTCCTCTCGCCACGCGTCAGCACAATGCTTTTTGAGTAGTAGTTGAACTATACCGAAGAGCACTGGCGCTGGACAGGCGCATTCATTTTTGTTGGTTGCGTTTAGCTCCTCCTTGTGGATCCTCTACAGTGGCTAGATTCGAATGAAAGTCATTTCCATGTCGTGCGTACACAAGTAGCAGCAGCAGTAAGAGTAGCTATAGTAGTACTGGGCCAACCTGCAATTGTCTGCAATGACTCCCTACACGCAGTCAGTGTGTTCGTCGCGTCGAAAATGCGGTGTACGAGAGGAGACATCGTTTCTGTGCGACTGCTGTGATCACTGGTTCTATCACACCTGCTGCGAGAATGAAAAAGCTACTAGCTTGTGGCATAATCCTTCGAAGAGAGTCTGGCGACGGTCTGTCCTCTTAAAGGCGTCGGCCTTGCAACACGTGTTGCCGTAACCAAGCCACACTTTACAGACCTAACACCATTGTAGGCTTGGGAAATCTGGTCTGAGACAAAACAGATGTAAAGTCCGAGCAACAGGCAAGAGGAAGATTTTTTTAAACTACCGCCAACAACAACCGCAACTAAAGCCGCTTGCCGGCAACAGACACACGACCATGCTCCAACTGTGTGGTTGTCGACATGGAGGCCAGTCCCCGTTTGCGCCAAGTTCTCGCGCAACCTTGAACGCCTGCAGCCCCATCCTGGCCTGCCGGTTGCAACCGGGGGCGTCAGGACCCATTGGCCATCGTCATCAGCGACCTTCGCCGTTTACACCGCCTCCCAATGGAACGGGAAAGCCCGTCAGAGCAGGGGGTTTGCCGTTTCGTGGAATTCACCCCAATTGAGACGTCGGCGGGGGAACCCAACCCCAGTTTGTGTCGCCCCCGGCGTTGACCCAGACAGCTGAAGGTCCGAGGGCCCGAATCGTGCACACGTATCATTCACACAGCCTGCATACACCTAACCGTCTACACAGTGACATAGCGCCCTGCCCTCAGCTACCGAAACCTCTCTCTCACACAGCGATTAGAATTCCCCCAGTGCGTCAGTTCTCCTCTGTATGCACTCGTCTCTTGCTCAACGAACCCCGACGCTCGCTTGGAACTCGGCCAGTCTATTTGAGGTCTCGATTAAACAACGCTCTCGTTTCGATGGTTGCCTTATGCATCCTTGTAGCCTGGTAGCCGTCTGATGTTGCTCTGCTATTTCATTTCGCGTTATTGCCGCGATTAAGCCGGTTGCTTTGTGAAATGCTGCTTAGTTTTATAGGCTTAAAGATAAAAAAATTGCATTAATAGCAATAATTTAGTATATTGTCAAACAATAATAGCTGGATAGATACAAAACTTCTTATACCTTTCTTTAAACCTTTTTCTTGGACGTTGATGAAATTCAATACAAATTCGAGCACGTTTACATATATACGTAAGGACTTAGCAAAGTTTTTGAATAACTATCTACAGCAAGGAATTGTCTTTATTTTTGTCTAAAAGTCGAGTTATTGTTCAGGTCTCAACGTAATTTCTACCAATTTATTTACATTTCTTGAGGCGGTGGATTTATGCATCAAAGCAAATCTCCAAAACGCGTTTTTTGGTTCACACTCGATGACTTCAAGCAATCATTCGCATGCCTGGAAATGCTTTCATCTTATTTTTGTGTTTGTTTTCGAATAAAGAAGAAACAAATTGCGCAGTGCCAAGTCATGCAAATAAGTTAAGTGTCTCACTTGTGTGGCACCAGGTGCGGCTTAGTGTTTTTAGCCAGTGGATTGGCGCGTTGTGCTGGTGGAGGAACCATTGTCTGCGAGACGCTTCAGAGCTATTCCTGGGGAGCGCATTGATAAGCCTTGATTAGTAGTCTACCACGTAAGATCCATCGCATACATTCGTCGAGATCTGCATCCGGAAAAACATACGCAGCATATCAAACAATCAACTAAAAAAAAATAGAAATAATAATAATAATAATAATAATAATAATAATTTTTTTTTAAATTGTGCTACGCGGCCTCTATCATAGAGTTCTCGGGGCTTGCGGAGACGTTGTTAGAACCGGATGTTCATTCTGTGCTGCGCGGAAGGAGGGACGAAGCTGAGCTGACAGCTAGACAAGCGATAGGCCCTGGCCCCTGGGAGCAACACCCTACACAGCACATGCTTGACAGCTACAAGTGTCAAACGACCGCTCGCAAGATCTTAGATGACACCCAATCCCCGACAGAGAGAGCGGTATTCATAGCTGCCCGTGACATTTTCAGCAGTGGCTTCCTAAGAGCACTTCCTTCATCACAGCTGGGCACCATGCTGGACAACACCTCCTTCCGCATGGCGGCCGCTCTGAGAATAGGCGCTCCCATATGTGAGCCATACGAGTGTAAGGCGTGTGGAAAAACAGTGGATGAGGACGGACTGCACCCTTTGAGCTGCACTAAAAGCCCTGGTAGGGCTGCCAGACACGCGGAAATCAACGCGATCCTGAAGAAAGCTCTTCGTAGAGCCGGCATACCAAGCACCCTGGAGCCCAGGTTGGGCTTCGAAGACGACAAAAGACCAGACGGCGTCACCATCCCGCCATGGTCTAACGGCAAATGCCTGGTATGGGATGCCACGGTATCATGTACAGTGGCTCCGTCATACCTGATGCACAGCGCCATCAGGTCAGGGTGGGTTGCTGAACATGCCGAGATCGCAAAGAAACGCAAATACTCTGATTTAGGGAGGAGATATCACTTCGTACCCGTCGCCATGGAAACGATGGGCCCGATCAGCAAGAGCACAAGTATCCTCCTCAAAGACCTAGGTGTCAAAATTAGTGCTAACACGGGTGACCAGCGCGAGGGCGAGTTTCTGCATCAGCAACTCTCGCTCGCAGTGTGTAGGGGAAACGCCGCCGCTATCATCGGCTCTATGGATTGAGAAGGGGGGGGGTGAGCCTACGCGGGTACACGTTTGGGTCCCACAATTGTAGGGAAATACTGAAAAATTGAATAAATAATAATAATAATAAATATTAAAACAATGCTATAATATCATATATGTAGCATAATAAACCACGCTCACATATAATATAATAATTTGGTGTACATTTATTTGATCGTATCGGCCTCGTCGTCCAGGACGTCCATTCGCTGATGCGATTATGACGACGACGATGATGTTGGTGACGATGAACCGCTATTGATGATGAACAACAGCAAGACGGCTCCAAATATGGAGGGGAGTCGTCCCGGGAACTCACGGTTAAAGCTGGAGGGTGTTTTGTTTTTTTTAATGCTGAAACCTCTCAGCATTAATATGGGGGACTACGGGAATCGTGATGTACATGCGTCACACAGCCAGTGACTAGTGTGGGACTCACAAACCCACTAACACCCGCCTCTCCCCCCACCCCCAGGGAACGGCAACTGCTAGGCATCGCTTCGTATCGAAAAAAGCTGGAGGGCTGGCGAGCCGAGAGAGGAGGGAATTGTACGGCCTCCCGTACCACAGAGTGTGCCAAGCGGCGAAACACACCGAACGTATGCGCATACACACAGCCTGCTAGGTAGGCATCGAGCTGCAAATATATATGGAAGTATAATATATGGAAACATATCTAGTTCGAGATCATGTCTCGATAGGTACATGCAGGTAGATAGGCAGGTAGATGGACAAACAGAGTGACGTAACACGCAGTATTGGTGGTAATGCCGGGTGGTCGTGATCGAAGATTGTGGTCATGGTGGTGATAACATAATAAAATGGCGATATGGTGGGGCACCATTACTTTACCACTGCCAACCAACTCTGACGCCGAGGACAAAGCTTGAGGCTCGATGCTTTCTCCTCCCTCTCTCTCTGTTATGCCCCGGCGACTCTGGTTTCAGACAACCAATTTCTGGTCTGTTTGCTTCGTGGTTATCTTGTTATCATTCACCCGTCGCCCTTGTCCACGTTTCGTGTTCTCTCCAATTAGTGAAGGAGAGCGAATGCAATGGCAGAGATAACAGCGGCATCAACAACAACAAGAGCAACATGAATGCACTATTGACGACCATTGAGAGCAAACAAGGCGCCTAAATATTGCGGCTGTGGCAACATGATCTCGATGAGGATGCCCTGTTGTTAGACATCTTAAACACATTACGTGAGCGTGGAAAAAATGTCTTAGCTCTAGTAATCATAGTAACATGGCGGATGTAAACATGATTGATTGACTCATTATTCGCTTGATAGGCACACCAAATACACCTGCCAGCTTTATATCTGGTCGCTTAGAGCAGAATAAGCATATGCCGCAATCTTTCAATACCCACTGGGTAAGTGAAAGTGGTACAGCGTACATCCATCAGCGCAAAACTTGCATATACAGTCCTCTTCTGGCGTCTACTAAACTTGTGATGAAAGCCATGAACAGCAGCCAGACTAAAAAGCCCTTGTAGCTGCTCCATACTACCTCCAAAACATATATACTCTTGTATCCAATATCTTCACCTTAGATCAAAAACATTTTTGAAAAGGAGGTTGTTTTTAACTCTGGACCATCTTCCGTCCCCTACGGGCTTTGAACTCATCCTGAGGCATATCTTCAATGCACCGAGGGCCGGACATGCTCAAAGAAAATTCGATCAACAACAGGGATCCAACCGGCTACACCCCGGTAGATGATAACCATGACTGGCACACTAGTCTCCTAGACCACGCCAACACATGGATGTGTTGTAGGGATTTATGTATATAATTTTCCATTTCCTATACTTGTATTTGCCTTCTTACTTTTGCTTTACTATTCCCTCCGATACCTACGCTCTTCTCCCTTGCTAAATAATGTGCCCAGTTTCTCGAACTGCAAATTCTATTCTTCTATTCCACTTCAAGTTTACTTTCAGCACTGTTTTGGCCACCGTTTTTATTTAGTAAACTCCTAACCACATTCTTCATTTTTAAGCCCGCTTTCTCTGTAATATATATCTTCTTTCTCCAAATAATCACTCTAGGCAGTCATTGTCACTGCAATATTTTTGTACTGATTTAGATAGTCCAAATCTATTTTGGACAATTGGCACGCCCACCCGTGCAATACTAGCCTCATTTCCCCCTAATATTTGTAAATACTAGAATTGCGCTCGTTTTTTATAATAAATACCATGTACAATTTCCCGTTGATTCCCACGTGCATTAGGCATTTTATGTACTTCGCTAGTGTCTCGCCCTAACACTATCATATCGTCAATGTTGCTGTTTGCTGTGGTCCTAATATATACAAACTTTATTCATATTTGCCATCCGATGCCAATTTTGTGGAAAAAAATAATATTTTCCCATGAAACCCAATTCTATCTGAATGAAAGTGTGAATAAACGAAACTGTGTGTCTGGGCAACCGTGAACCCTCACGTGATCCACAAAGAGCCGTTAGATGTGCCATATATAAGAGTCTAGTGCAGCTTCGGGTCCAAAAGAATGATTGGACTCAATTTTTTCACTCGACTTAAATTGCGAGCTCTATCGCAGCATTATATCTTACTGTTCTTTGCCTTATTAGTCGGAATCGATGCCGCAAGCTACACAGCCGGCAGGAAAATTGAGCTTTTTTTATAGGGATGAAATATCCCGAAGAGTAAAGCGTACGCTAAGAACCCCACGACCATCAGCGAACTTAAGGCCAACACCGAAGCGTGCATTAATGTAATTGAGCCTAATTAATATTAAATAACCTAAAAATGGGTTTTCTTTATACAGACTTGCAACAAATTATTCATATATATACAGGTAGTTTTACAAGTTCTTAAAATGAGCTTTTCAGAATTCGAATTTTTCACGGCGGCTTTCACCGCTATTGGAAACGGCAACTTTTCGATTGCTAGCAGTCAAAATATTATGGTGATTGGCCGTTGCGATTTCGTTTGATCGCTTTTCCCGTGCAGCGTATCGGCGTGATTTTGAAAAATTGAGAAAAAAAGAGTTTCGAGTGGTTATCAAGCGTTTTTATTTCAAAAGTTGGAATGCGACCCAAGTGAAAACTGAGTTAGACGAGGTGTACGGTGACTCTGCGCCATATTTTGCCACTGTTTCCAACTGGATTAATGAGTTAAAAAGAGGTCGCAGGAGCACCGAGGATGAACTACGTTCAGGACGCCCAAAAACGGCAACTGATGAGGAAAACGTGGAAAAAGTGCGGAAAATCGTTGCCGCAGATAAGCGAGTGAACATTAAGGAGATATCGGAAGCCTTGGGGATCAGTTTGGGTAGTGTGCATTTCATCCTGCACGAGAACTTGAAGATGAAAAAACTCAGAGCAAAATGAGTGCCGCATTTGCTCAACCAAGGCCAAACAGACGCGCGTGTTTCCGCTTCACAGCGAAATTTAGCCAAGATGTCGAAAAATCCGTCGGATTTTTGGCGCAGATTCGTGACCGTCGATGAAAGCTGGGTCCATCACTACACTCCCGAGACCCAAGAAACATCTCGCCAATGGTGTGCACCTGGTGAAGAACCTCCGAAGAGGGTGCGGACAACAGCATCGGCCGGAAAGATGATGGCTACGGTTTTTTGGGACCAACGTGGAATAAGTCTGGTCGACTACCTTGAGAGCGGTAAAACGATCTCAGGAGAATATTATGCAAGACTGCTGGACTGCCTGAAGCAAGAACTCATCGTGAAACGGTCCGCTTTGCAGAATAAGGTTGTCCTGTTTCACCAGGGCAATGCTCATGCACACAAGTCGCGGCAAGCATCGGCAAAACTGGCCCAACTAAGGTTCGAACTTATTGAACAACCTTCCTATTCTCTAGACCTGGCCCCCTCTGATTATTTCCTCTTCAGACATTTGAAGAATCGTCTCGGTGGAAAGCGTTTTTCCAGCAATGAAGAGGTTACAACTGCTGTCAATGCCTATTTTCAGTCTAAAGACGCAGAATTTTACTCAAGAGGTATAAATGCTCTAAAATATCGGTGGGAAACGTGCATTGAGCTTCTTGGGGAGTATATCGAATAAGAAAAAATTAAAAACAAGATTTGGAAAATTTTTGGTTTTCATTTTAAGAACTTGTTGAACTACCTGTATATACGAGGTGTGTTCAAAAAGTATAGCGACTTTTGAATTTTCGCGGGTTACGTATATTCGAATTTTTTGTGGCGTTATGTTGGTACTCATGTCTCTCACTTATGCCGACAAGCTCGGCCATTTTGAATGTTCACTTAATTGTTGACAGCTGCTTTGCTTGCACGTGTTTTGGATCGTCTTCGATTTTTACCTATTCAAAAAAATGGATCAAAGAACCTGTATCAAATTTTGTGTGAAAAACGAAATTAAGTGCGCGGATGCATTCCGAATGTTGACTGTGGCATACGGAGAAGCTACCTTGGACCGAAGCAACGTTTATCGGTGGTACAAAATGTTCTCAGAAGGCCGAGAAGATGTGAACGACGAAGAGCGTGCCGGACGCCCGAGCACTTCAACAACAGACGAAAAAATTAATGAAGTGGAGAAAATGGTATTGGCCAATCGTCGAATCACCGTTAGAGAAGTTGCTGAGGACTTAAACATATCGATTGGCTCGTGCCATTCGATTTTTATCAATGATTTGGGCATGAGACGGGTCGCCGCGAAATTCGTACCAAAATTGCTCAATTGCGACCAAAAACAGCATCGCATGAACATTGCTAATGAGATGTTGGACTCTGTCCGCGACGACCCAAATTTGCTCCAGAGGGTCATAACTGGTGACGAATCGTGGGTTTATGGTTATGACGTGGAAACCAAAGCTCAATCATCTCAATGGAAGCTGCCGCACGAACCAAGACCGAAAAAAGCGCGCCAAGTTCGGTCGAATGTGAAAGTTTTGCTGACAGTTTTCTTCGATTGCAGGGGCGTGGTGCATCATGAGTTCTTGCCACAGGGTAGAACGGTCAATAAGGAATATAACCTGCAAGTTATGCGCAATTTGCGCGAAGCAATCCGCCAGAAACGCCCGGATTTGTGGAAGAACAAAAATTGGCTTTTGCACCACGATAACGCCCCTGCTCACACATCGTTGCTTGTGCGCGAGTTTTTGGCCAAAAACAACACACTAATGTTGCCGCAGCCACCGTATTCCCCAGATCTGGCCCCCTGTGACTTTTTCTTGTTCCCTAAACTGAAGAGGCCCATGAAAGGACGACGTTACGCTACGCTTGACGAGATAAAGACGGCATCGAAGGAGGAGCTGAACAAGATAAAAAAAAATGGTTTTTTGAAGTGCTTCGAAGATTGGAAAAACCGTTGGCACAAGTGTATAATATCTCATGGGGATTACTTTGAAGGGGACAAAATAGATATTCATGAATAAATGAATAATTTTTGAAAAAACACAAAAGTCGCGATACTTTTTGAACACACCTCGTATATATATATATATATATATATATATTTATGGTGCGTGGCAAAAAATTAGCAACTCATGTTTTTTGGTGATAATTTTGGTTTGATTTATTTGCATGACTTATTTGATACTATTCTACATATTCTATTCTAGAAACGGGTGTTTCGTCCCTTCTTCTGAATCAAATCGTAAATTCGGTCTTTCATGGAGTTAATGAGCTGTTGTAAGTACGAAAGTGGAATATTAGTACATGCTTGCTGGACAGCTTCTTTGAGGTCCGACAAATGATCATATTCAATCAATTCCATTTATTCACCTTTGTAGGTAGCAGTCAAATACTTAGTCAAACAAAACCCATGTACTTATACAAGGGTAACAACACAAGACTAGAGTCATTTCAGGAATAAAAACATTTTAGCCAAGTCAGCTTGCCAGGCTTCCCAGCGATTGTACTAGGGGGCAGTTAGCCGCGTGGTATCTATCACAAAAACTCCCACATCTAGAGCATTTACAACTATCGCAAGGGTCATGGAATCCCCGCTCCGCACAGAGCTTGTGGTGAAAACCATGAATGGCGAATCGGGTCACAACATGTCTGTTTAGCCTATGTGTTCCTTTCCATTCACTATTCCTCATTGCCCCCGTGTTAAGGAACTCTACGTCAATGTCCGCCACTTTGTCCTCCCAATCCCTGCGGTTTGCAAGAAAGGCCTTCGTCACGGGTAGATTGAAGCGACGTTGCAGGTCCTCAGAGAGCAGCGGCGTGTCCGCGAGGAGATATACGTAGCGGTTCCGAGCCGTCAGATGTAGACCCAGAGCTCGTTTAAGGAAGGAGGCCTTGACGCGGTTTAATTGTTCGAGGTTCTCTGCCGTGAGGTGGTCCCAGGTGACTCTCACCCCATAGGTCGCGATCGGAGCTATCTTGAGTTCGAAGAGTCTGAGTGCCGTCTTCAGCGATAGTCTGTTCGGAGATTTGATCGCCCATGCCGCCGCCAGTGCCTTCCTGCACCTCTCAGATATGTGCGCGGAAAAGCAAGTACCGGTGACAGAGAAAATCACCCCTAAGTATGGGAAGCTGTTGACATACTTAAGTGGCGTTCCGTTGAGGCGTAGCGTGTCTTCGGCTGCTGTCCTTCCCCCTCTTCTGAACTTCATGGCCACGGTTTTGGAAAGGTTAATTGTCAGGCCTAAATCGGTGACCGCTTTGTGAAGACGGGCTAGTGCTTGTTGCACCTGAAACCTACTAGGCCCGTAAAGTACTAGATCGTCCGCGTACAAAATGACCTTGACCAGGTTTCTGGGTCCTTTTATATGACTCGGGAGGTCTTTTAGGAGTACGGAGAATAGGAGTGGGCTTAGGTTATCGCCCTGCGCCAGGCCCGTTGTCTGTATGAAAGGCTGGAGCTCCGCTACCCCGTCGTCGATGGTGATCCTATTCTCCTGGAGAATTTGTGCGAGAAGCTTCAGCACCTTCATTGGGACCCCTACCTCAGCCAGTGTGCGCAAAGCCTTCTCTCGAGGGGCCGAGTCAAAGGCCGCCTTGAAATCCACGAATACCGCATACAGCGGGTTACGTGGCTTACCCAGTGCTGCCTTGATATCTGCCAGCAGAATCGTACACGCTGTTTCTGTAGATCGCTCTCTCCGAAACCCATGTTGTTCCATTGGTATGGCATGAACACTTTCAAGAAAGTTGTCTAGTCTCCTCGTCAAGAGGGCAGAGAGTAGCTTATAACAAACGCTCTTTTTCGCAATGCCTCGCCATGACGAGGGGGCTGTCGGGTCGCCCTTGCCTTTGGGGATTACGAGTAGGGTGGCGTCTCTCCATTGAGTTGGAAGAGTCCCAACGCGCAAGCATTCGTTGAATAGGGCTGTCCAGCACGGTGCCAACACAAAGCCCTTCTTTAGGTGCTCGTTGCAGACATTGTCGGGACCGGCCGCTTTTTTGTTTCGTAAGCTATCCAGGCCCTGCATTAGCTCTCGGACTGTGAACTCCCTCTCAAGAATATCACGACCCCCTTCAGTGTCCTCATCCCACACGGCAGCGAAGTATGGAACCGCGCGAGGTATTGTGTCAGACGACGCGAACATGTCCGAGAAGTGATCGATGAGGGAAGCAGAGCTTATCGGGCAGGCCGCTGTCCTGGAACAGTTCGATAGCCATTTGTATGGCTGGCTCTCTGCCTCGGCAATCAGCCGGTTTTCCAGGAGCTCATGATACTTCTTCCGCCGCATTTCGTACGTCTTTCGGCAGATCGTCCTGAAGACGGAGGCCAGCGCGCGAAATGCTGGTTGCTCCTCTGCGAGAAGCCTGAAGCCAATTTGCGCCCTCCGGGCGAGACGGCAGTGGTGGTCAAACCATGGCCTGTGCTTCTTGTTCCTTCTGTCGGGAGGCGGTAGTGCGCACGCCTGTAGAATCTCGGTGAGCTGTTGCGCATACCCGTCTGTGTTCACCACGGGAGGCACTGGGAGCACCTCGTGAGCGCGTTCCATAAGCTTGACCATATTCAGTTTTCGCGAAAAGGATTCGTGTCTGGCTGTTCGATCGGAAGCGACTCGCACCGTAATGTCAATTGCCATCGGAATGTGGGCACGAATGCTCGCGCCTTCCGCGAGTGAGTTGTTCTCGCCCTGAAACTTAACTTTATCCCTGGTTAAGTTTGTTCCGAAAACGTCAATAGCGGAACTGCCGGCGTGACCCAGAAATGTCGGTACCGAGCACGGGTTGGCAATCCAGCATCCGTAGTCCGCCAGCGTATCACGGAGAGCCATTGCACGAGCGGAGTCGGGCTGGTCAATGCGGGCGTTGAAATCTCCGGCGACGACTAGTGGGGCGGAACGGAGAGGATGCGCGGCTTCGATTCCACTGACAAGCTTTTCCACCATAACTTGGGTTGACTCCTCAGCGTCGGGTTTGACGTAGGCTGCTACTATGCATAGTTGCGGCCCGCGTAGCGCGATGATGTTGTTATCGGTCATGCAAGGCGTGAGGTCGCCGACTCTGTGACTGTAAAACACGGAAACACCACCACTGGGGCGTCCCGGGCCTGTGTTCTTTTGTGCAGGGCAGTGAACCGCGTAGAAGTGCGAGAGGATGAATGGAACTGTTGCCCAGGTCTCCGTTAGCACCAAGACGTCAATATCGTCCAGGGCCTCCGGGGCGAGAAGGGCTAGCGAAGTGGTGCCCTCGCAATTCCATTGCACGATTCTCAGCGTCTCTTCCAGGCCTGACGTCCGCGCCTCGATGCGCTCTGAGACCGTCCACGCGAGCGGCTGCGCTGACTGGGGGTACCGCGTGCTGGGGTCGGACCCCCTGTTCCTAAAGCCTGTAGCACCTGTTTCACGAAGTCCTCGATGGTCGGGGCGGGTGGCTTGTGTCTGCCGCTGCTCGTTGACTCGCTTCGTCTCTGCGTTTTCTGACGGTTTATCAATGTAGGAGGCACTCGTTGACTCGATCTGCTGAAGCTGACTCGGCTGCTGGATCTTTCGTCCCTGGGAGGCCGGTTGTGATGTCGAACGGTGGGGGCCACGACGTCCGTCAGCGCTGCCAGTGCCTGAGCTGGGCGTGAGGATTGCTGGCTGCCTCCCCCTTTGGGCTTCTGAATTCTCACGCCTAAAAAGGTTTTATCCTCCTTGCAATATTATAGGCAATTGTTTTAGCTACCTCTCCTTTATAGCTATATCGCCCGCTCTCGACAACTGGGCGTTGTGAGATGGATAGCGGAAGCACGGAAAATTTTGCATTTTCTTGGTTTGCCATTTTAGCAAGGATGTCGTTAGCCGCTTTGCAATCGGGGCCGAAAAGGGGGACAGATAGCACATGCACTTCCGATCCAGGACGTAGAGTAGATAGCGTCTCGGCAAAAGTTTTCACTTTGCTAATATATCTGTCCTTTTCAAACTCCATGCATTCATGGTAGCCTGCTTGTAGAAACACCGCCACAGGCCCGGCGGCACCATCCACAAATTTCTGTGCCTCACAAATCACACTGTCGATGTCCATCTTCGAGGCGGCGCGGACCGCCAGAGGTGTTTTCTTGGGCAGAAGTTCCCTCAGCGACGGACCGAGAGGGTAGACGATACTATCTCCCACCATTAGCACTGTTTTGCGTGGCGGGTCCGGGGCCGGGACAGCTGGGGGGCTCACGGAGATGTCTAATATCTCATTGTCGGCCACCGACACTGGTACCCGTGAATGACCCGTTGATTTCAAGTTGAGCACTTCCTTTTCCAGTTCGGCTACGCGATGCAGCAGAAACGTCACGAAGCGCATCGACTCATTTTCCAGCGCACAACGATCCATAATTTGCATGAACTGGGCTGTGGACATGTCAGCTGTTGGTACAGCGCATACCCGGCACCGCCAATTACGAGCCGTGTCGACTGTTGGGTTGGCCTCATCAGCAGTTCTGCAGGTAACATGTATCACTCTGTTGCATTTGGCACAGCACACTGATACGGAACCTTGAGTGGATTCTTCACACCTTGCGCAACTACCTACACTGGCTAAACGCGACTCTTTTTGACGCGGTAGATTCGTCGGCGAGTGCGGCCGCTTCCGCTCATTGCGTGAATTGGGGGTCGGAGGACACGCGACGGCTGCGGCTGATGTTGTGTTGACGGTTGACGAAACCGCCGTACAGCTGGGCCGTGCCAACTGTTGTTGGCTCTGTTGATGTTGGACTGGCTCGACTTCCACCATTTTGTCGAGTTGGTGGCTCAAAACGGTACAAAAAAAAAAAAAAAAAAAAAAAAAAATTTCTTTTTTTTTTGTCTTCACCTGGAATCGAACCAGGGGCCTATTTTTTGTAATCCGGGGCCCTACCGCTTAGCCATATCAACACTTGCTTTGGTAACTGACGATATCCTATAACCCCCTCAACCAGATATGGTTTTGGAAATGGTGTAAAATTAAAATTCCAGGCGCAGATTTCTACTCGAAACGCACACACGTACACACTCACTGATACGTTTGGATTTCACGTTGGTACGAAACATAGGCAAAGCTGCTGCGGGTGCTGCTGTGCGCGCTAGTACAGCTGTAAGTCATAAAGGTAGTCAAACGGCGTGAAAGTTCCGCATTATCTGTTGGATGTTTCCAGGAGAGTAAGAGCTATGGATGTTATCCAGAAAGCTCTAAAAACTGTGTTCAGTTTTTGCGGTACAACTTTGCTTTAGAAACGCCGCCTAATCACCGGATTGACCACAGATCAGC